>CM065717.1:93735346-93750346 GCA_033310375.1 Conus canariensis
TCAGGTTTGATTAGAATGAAACGCTTTGGTGAGAAAGGCAGATGTTAAGGGGAAGTAACTCTAAGAGCACTAAGGACAGTGCAGACCTCAATCACTGTCCACCGGATCCTGAATTCACTTTTTGATCTGGATCCGCATTACGTACTGGCAGCACAATTTAATGGGTCCGTACCTGGGCCACATTCCATATTCCCATCAAGTTTCGTCGAAAGTGGTTCAGAAGTTTTTGTTGAACGGATCCTGGATCTGCCCCTTGATCCGGATATGTGCCACAAGCCAACATAAGACATAAATAGGTTCGTTCTTGGGCCACGTTTCATCCTTTCACCAAGATTTGTTCACATCGGCTTGAAAGCTTTTGCGTCATTTTACGGACTGACAGATAAACCAACCAAAGTGACAACCAACCTGCTTAGTGAAGGTAATGATCAAGGGCGATAACTTTCGTTGTCATCACGTGCACATTATTTCAAATACTGCTTCTGGTACTTCCTGTGCATGTACTTGTTTCATCGTGGAAGAGAAAAAAAATACATTTCGTGATATGTGTATGTGTTTGTTTTATCACGGAAGAGGAAATATACCTTCCTTATTATTTGTATGTGATTGTTTGATCATGGGTAGAGAAAAAAAGATCTTCCTTCTTATGTGTAATTTTTTCATCGTGGAAGAGAAAAACAAAAACCATTGTTATGTCACGCAACTGTTTCATCATGAGAGAGAAGAAAAGAAAAGTTCCTTGTTATGTGCATGCAATTGATTCATCGTGGAAGAGGGAAAAAAAAACCAGTGTTCTGTATATGTTATTGTTTTATCGTGGAAGAGAAAGAACTCATTCCTTGTTTTATGTATGTCTTCATTTTATCATGGAATTGTTAGGCTGCACTTATTTTCCCCCACTACTTAATTGTTCAGGAAACAAATCTTTGCTGTTATGTGTATGTAACTGGTATATCACGGAAGAAAAAATACCTTCCTTGTCGTGTGTATGTTTGTTACGGATAGTATGGTGCTGTGTGTTTGACTGACTTTCACTTTCAAAAGTCTGGATACATGTAACGTGGATAGCCAGGCAACACACAAATCAAGTTTCTTTCTTTATATGGTGCCTGAACCATCAACACATTATGAAAACATATCACCATAAATCATAAGTATAAATTGATAGGCACAAAATCAATACTCGCCACCACACAGCGTGCAGATCAATATCTCACATAAACTAAGATCTCAATATGAAGGGAACTTTAACCGTCGGATAGCAATACATGCCACCACACAGCGTGCAGATCAATATTTCACTTCTTTTTTTTTTTTTTAGTATAAACTCATTGGCACAAACCTCGCTGGTACTGTCAGTAGCGTCCCAGCAGACACAGTACACACACAAGGCTGCACCGAGCCCAAGTTACAGTCTATAGCACCAACCAGGGTACCCACACGACAAGCAGAGCCCAAGTTACAGTCTATAGCACCAACCAGGGTACCCACACGGCAAGCAGAGCCCAAGTTACAGTCTATAGCACCAACCAGGGTACCCATATGGCAAGCAGAGCCGCCCACGAACACAGTTGAAGCGAAGTGTCACAGGATACAGGAAACTACGTCGAACTACCAACGACCACAGTTAAAATAAAATCCCACAGGGTACAGCAAACTACGACGAACTACCGACTTGGCGGTCAGCCTCTCCACGTCACTTGACGGAGACAGCAACGAACAAAAACAAATACAGTCCCAGGCCGCAGTCAGGCCTCACCGTTTTCGTACTCCCAGTTCTTATAGAACAGGGAGTACTTTAGAATGGGAACGAAGAAATGCTGTCTGTGTGTCTGTCCGTCCGTCCGTGATCAAAATGTGTTCCACTCCCTCCAGACAAAACTACTGGGCCGATCTTTCTGAAAATGTGTAGGTATGTTCATTATGGGTCAAGGATGATGCCCGATGTTTTAGTCTACCGTTACAGCCGTTACTAACGGCTGTGACGGCCTGTAACGGTTTTTCTTCTTCATGGAATATCTGAGAAAGTACTTGGCCGATGTTTGGGAAAATTAGCAGGTATGTTCATTATGGGTCACGGATGATGCCAGATGTTTTAGTTTACCGTTATAGCCGTTACTAACGGCTGTAACGGCCTGTAACGGTTTTTCTTTTTTATGGAATATCTCAGAAAGTACTTGGCCGATCTTTCTGAAAATTTGTAGGTATGTTCATTATGGGTCACGAATAATGCCCGATGTTTTAGTTTACCGTTATATCCGTTACTAACGGCTGTAACGGCCTGTAACGGTTTTTCTCTTTTATGGAATATCTCAGAAAGTACATGGCCGATCTTGTGAAAGTTAGCACGTATGTTCATTATGGGTTACGAATAATGCCTGATGTTTTAGTTTACCGTTATAGCCGTTACTAACGGCTGTGACGGCCTGTAACGGTTTTTCTTCTTCATGGAATATCTGAGAAAGTACTTGGCCGATGTTTGGGAAAATTAGCAGGTATGTTCATTATGGGTCACGGATGATGCCAGATGTTTTAGTTTACCGTTATAGCCGCTACAAACGGTCTTTCGTCTTTATGGAATATCTCAGAAAGTACTTGGCCGATCTTTCTGAAAATTTGTAGGTATGTTCATTTTGGGTCACGGATCATGCCCAATGTGTTGTTTTACCGTTATAACCGTTACTAACGGCTATAACGGCCCACAACGGTTTTACTTCTTTATAGAATCTCAGAAAGTACTTGGCCGATCTTTCTGAAAATTTGTAGGTATGTTCATTATGGGTCACGAATCATGGCCGATGTGCTATTTTACCGTTATACCGTTACTAACGGCTATAACGGCCCATAACGGTTTTTCTTCTTTATGGAATATCTTAAAAAGTACTAGGCCGATCTTTCTGAAAATTTGTAGGTATGTTCATTATGGGTCACGGATCATGCCCGATGTGTTATTTTACCGTTATAGCCGTTACGAACGGCTATAACAGCCCATAACGGTTTTTCTTCTTTTATGGAATATCTTAGAAAGTATGTGGCCGATCTTCCTGAAAATTTGTAGGTATGTTTATCATGGGTCACGGATAATGTCCTATGTTTACCGGAATAGCCGTTACTAACGGCTATAACGGCCCAAAACGGTTTTTCCTCTGTATGGAATATCTAACGCGTATTCAAGATAAACTGGGAGTACGTTTATAGGCTTTGCATCTTGTTCTTTCTCTCTCGCTCCCGTTGTTTTTGTTTGTTTGTTTTTTTACGTCACCTTTCTGTGTAATTTCACGTTGACGTCATAAATTACGTTGACGTCGCAAAGTAATTGTTTTGTCATGGGAGAGAAAAAAGATACATTTTTTTGTTTTGTGAACGTAATAGTTTCTATCGTAGACGAGGAAAGAAAGAACTTCCTTTGTGTGTGCTTGCTATTGTTTTATCATAGAAGAGAAATCGTTCCTTCCTTATTATGTGTATGCGATTGTTTTATCATGAACAGGAAAATAATACCTTCCTTGTTATGTGCAATTGTTTCAACGTGTGAGAAAAAATACGTCCCTTGTTACAACAATGGACATTTACATATAGCGCTTTCTGAAGCCCAACGCCCCTCTCTTCCAACTAGCCCCTTTCTCCACCCAGCTATCCTCCCCATCCGCCAACTTCACACATTCCTCAAACTCCGTTCCTTTCCCCCTTGACCCTTTTGCTAGCCGCAACAGAAGCACAGGTTGTGGCCGTTTGGGGTTAGAAACAAAAATTAAACGAGAGAGAGAGAGAGAGAGAGAGTATGCAAGGGAAGTTACCCAGGCCGTCGTCTCTGAGGGGATCCAACTCTGCCAGAATGCACAGTGCAGGAGGGAGTTTGGAGGAGAAGGTCTTGCAATACGGGAAAATCGCAGTGTCCGTTTTGTCATAGTCTTTGTGCAGGTACTGCTCCATATACCTGTGGAAAGAGGAAGATGAACGGATGTCCGTAGCTTATGCTGCCGGTTTCTGCAGATTTAAAATGACCACACACACACACACACACACACACACACACACACACACACACACACACACACACACACACAGAGGAATGTACGCGCGCTTGGACACACAACGCACACATGCACGAACGTGTGCACACAGAAAGAGAGAGAGGGGAGGAAGGGTGATGGTGAAGAGAGAGAAGAGAGAGAGAGAGAGAGAGAGAGAGAGAGAGAGACCTGAGACAGAGACAGAGACAGAGGCAGAGAGACAGAGTGAGAGAAGGTCTTACCAGCGAATAGCTTTCAGATTAAAATAAGGCATTTCAGCGAACTCGGAGCAAGTGGGAGAGGACAGAGTGGGATCTGTCTGTGGATAGACCAAAATCTGAAACAAGAACCAGGAGACTCCTCAGAACAGCATACCATACACCATGCGTAAATGCGTTTCAATATGCAACACAACACTATGCATAACACCCTCTGATTATGGGATCAATTCAACACGACACAATACAGTGCTACACCATACAATATGATACTATTCAGACTGATGTAATCTGAAGCGATGCGAATAGTTTGCCATGGCTGGAAGGAATTCGGTGCACAGAAACAACACATTAACAGGGAAAACAATACAGTGCCGGCAATTTAAAAAAAAAAAAGCACACAGTCAGTTTATGTATCACAGTACGATGCTGTGCATGACACTGCACTGCAATGCAATATAATTTAATACCGTGCAAACACACTGTGCCATTACCATCAACACAGTATGAGTCAATAAAACACCACGCAATACGATGTGCAAGCCCTTACGTGATTTACCGCAATATTCCTCGACCTTGATGACACGCGTCCACAACAGTCACAATATAATGTCACTCTAAAGAACAAAATGCAATGCGATACTTTACAAACCAACACAAAGCAAGTCTACACAATCCAATCCAATGCTAGATAATAAGACACGCGGAACAGTTCAATATAGTAGACTGTCATAATGCGACAAACTTCCCAGCGTTTCAGAATGGACACTTCAAACCGTATCTCATACAGGCAGGCCAAAAGGCACACGTGCTGTCATTCAAGTCATCATGAATTTGGTTTATTGAAATCATCTGGTAAATTTAGACGCCTCTTCCTGCCGATCGCAAGGAATATTACACACACAATTATGTATCATGATGGGATAGTAACGCGCGCCCGAATCTCCAGGGCAAGCAAGCGATCACCTGTGTCGGCCTGGTGAATGCCGCAACCAGCCCGTTGGACAAGAGCAGTATTTTTCAAATATCTGCTTCGGTGAAACCGAAGTTCAGCTTAATTTTGCTGACACTGAACAATCATCGCGATGACTGGATACTTCGTTTCGCCAAGCAACCATTCTAATGTGCCGTTTATGTACATCATTATGCATCATGCCAAGTGATTGGCCAAGACAGAAAGCGTTGGCCGTTTAGAATGGAGCATCTGGCTGTCTAGTTTCTTTCACCTGGTGATAAAATGGCTGACAACCATAAATGATGGTTTTTTTTGTTTGTTTGTTTGTTGTTGTTTTTTGTTTGTTTTTTTATTGTACTTCATAGAATTTAAAGTTATTGCTGACTGACAGGCTGGTGATTTTGCGGGGAGGGGAGAGGGGCAGGTAAAGCTTTCCATATCTGTCCCCTTAGTAGGTAGAAAAGATGCTGACGTGTTATACATGTATATACACATACAAACACACATGCATACACTGATATATGTGTATATATGATATGTATACATGGTTAATCGTGTTGAAAGCATTGGACATTTTATGAAGTGTTTCATTCCTGAAGAAGTCCTTTGGCGAAAGCGTAGATCAATAAAATCGTCCCTGTGGGAAAAGATGTTCGACTTGTTTTAGTATCCATTTTATATATATCCAAGCAGCATGTGTACACACACACACACACGTGTGTGTGTGTGTGTGTGCGTACGTGCGTCGTGCGTGCGTGTGGTGTGTGTGTGTGTGTGTGGTGTGTGGTGCGTGCGCGCGTGCGTGTCTGCGTGCGTGTGTGCATACGTGCGTGCGTGTATGTGTGTGTGTGTGCGTGCGTGCGTGCGTGTGTGCAGGCGTGTGTGTGTGTGTGTGTGTGTGTGTGTGTGTGTGTGTGTGTGTGTGTGTGCGTGTGTGTGTGCGTGTGTGTGTGTGTGTGTGTGTGTGTGTGTGTGTGTGTGTGTGGTGTGTGCGTTGGTTTTCTGTCTGTCTGTCTGTGTGCGTGTGGGGGTGTAGGTGCGAATATACCTATATTATGAGAATAGTATCAACAACCTTTACACTTTTTAACACTTGTGTCTATTTTTTCCCAACTTTTCGTTGAAAGATCACTTTCTTCAGGTCAGGGCTGGTAGAGATAAAAGTTTTACACCAAGTAAAATGATATACCCAAATTAAGTCAGGTTCAATCAGATCAGTCAATCAATGATATATTCAAATAACGTCAGATTCAATCACATTAAGTCTGTAAGGTAAAATCAGGTCAAAGGGTACAACACGATCGCTGCGTGCAAGGCAGAGTACACACGTACGCACGAACGCAAGCACGTACGCACGCACAAACACACACACACACACACACACACACACACACACACACACACATTCGGAGAGAGAGCGAGAGATAATTCTTCATCTTCACATACAGGCACTGGAACAGAACAAGACGAAAAGCAGTAGCCCGAAAGATGACAGGAACTGAGAAAGAAAGGGTGGGGGCGGCGTGGAGTTCAGTTGTTGAGAGACCGCGGACAAACATTAATTTTAACACGTATATAGACGAAGGCATATATGTGGTGGCAGAGGTAAAAGGCGAAGACGGAGGGGGTATGGGTGGTAGTGATGTTGGAGGGGCGTAGGAAAGGGAGGGCTGGGGCTGGTGGAGGGTGATTCAGTCATCCAAGCAGCATGATAAAATCGAATGAGAACATGTGTGTTCCTAAAGCACGCTTCAGGAAAATTTGAGCGACACAGATGGAAAAATGAAGTCAACCTTTGCACAGACCAGTGTCTCATGCAGCTTCTTTTCTTTTAAAATCCACTCCATCTCGGATACAAACAAGATAGGTGTAGTCTGTTACCGCTGGTCTTCAAAAAGATTTTTTTTTTCGTGTTCATCCATTATTGCCCCTTCCTCTTTAAAAACTCTAGCACTTCACTCACCTGAAACAGTCACCTCTCTCACCTGAAACAGTCACTTCACTCACCTGAAACAGTCACTTCTCTCACCTGAAACAGTCACTTGTCTCACCTGAAACAGTCACTTGTCTCACCTGAAACAGTCACTTCTCTCACCTGAAAACAGTCCACTTCCTCTCACCTGAAACAGTCACTTCCTCGTCACCCTGAAACAGTCACTTCTCTCACCTGAAACAGTCACTTCTCTCACCTGAAACAGTCACTCTCTCTCACCTGAAACAGTCACTTCTCTCACCTGAAACAGTCACTTCTCTCACCTGAAACAGTCACTTTCTCACCTGAAACAGTCACTTCTCTCACCTGAAACAGTCACTTCTCTCACCTGAAACAGTCACTTGTCTCACCTGAAACAGTCACTTGTCTCACCTGAAACAGTCACTTGTCTCACCTGAAACAGTCACTTCTCTCACCTGAAACAGTCACTTCTCTCACCTGAAACAGTCACTTCTCTCACCTGAAACAGTCACTTCTCTCACCTGAAACAGTCACTTATCTCACCTGAAACAGTCACTTCTCTCACCTGAAACAGTCACTTCTCTCACCTGAAACAGTCACTTTCTCACCTGAAACAGTCACTTCTCTCACCTGAAACAGTCACTTCTCTCACCTGAAACAGTCACTTCTCTCACCTGAAACAGTCACTTTCTCACCTGAAACAGTCACTTCTCTCACCTGAAACAGTCACTTCTCTCACCTGAACAGTCACTTCCTCACCTGAAACAGTCACCTCTGTCACCTGAAACAGTCACTTCTGTCACCTGAAACAGTCACTTCTCTCACCTGAAACAGTCACTTCTCTCACCTGAAACAGTCACTTCTCTCACCTGAAACAGTCACCTCTCTCACCTGAAATGCTAACCCAGGAACATCGTGAGACACACAGGCAGTGAGATATCCCCCTGCGCTGTCCCCTCCAAAGCCCACCGCGCTGTCCTCCTTCCCACCTGTAGGCAAAATCAGCCATGGTATATATGATTGATCTCTGTGGCCTAGTTAGAAGACTGTCACCAGAGACAGGTGTCTGTAAACAGTGCTTGATAGTATACTTTTGGAATTTTGCAAGAAGAAATACGACAGAACGCACAAAACAAAGTGCAAGGTGACGCTTATTTCATACACGAAATAGATGTTGAAGTCCTGAGCCGCCATATGAACATAACTAACACGAGCCTAATCTCATTCTCCCTTGACTCTTGTGGGAGTCACTAGGGCACCACGCTGAAGAACAGTTCGCCAGATTCCACCTGTTTGCTTGGTTGTATGCTAAGGCCTGGGTCTCCGCAAATGTGTTCCCTGTCCACTCTCCACTGTTGCCAACCCATCTTTTATCCTGTCTTCCCCATCGTCTCCCTCCTTCAACAGTTCCCTGGAGCACTGCTTTGGCCAGGATCTTCTTACATGGACATACCGACGTTGTTGTCTTTTCCTGATTGATGTCAGTAGATCTTTGTACATTTCTGTATGCAGTCTGATGATATGGCGTACTTATTCATAGATGATGTGATCAGTTTATGATGATACTTAGTCTCTTGCGGTGACATCTTATTTCCATGGCTTGGATTCTCCTTTCAAAAGCTGCTGTGAGTGTCCATGTCTCGCATGCGTACAGTAAGATTAAATGTACCAGAACACATAGAAGCCTAATCTTGTTTATCATGGAGATGTGCTTGTCCTTACATATAGACTTTAGTCTGGACAGTGCTGTGGTTCTTCTGCTGCCCTTGAGAAGATATATTGTTTGGATTCTCGCTGCTATTGATGGATCCCAAGTACGTGAATTGTTGAATGATGATTGTAGCTTCTAACCTTTGACAAATTCATCAATACTGATGGTGATGTTGTGGCTGTACATCAGCTTGGTCTTCTCGGCGCTGATTTCCATGCCCTATCTTTGATGTTTCATCCAGCCATTCAACAACCTGTTCTGTGCCGATCAGGTCGATGTCATCTACTATTCGAAGATTTGTGACGGTTCTTCCTTTAATATTAACAAGTTCTTGATGTCCATCAGGCAATGTGTGTACCAGGAATATGCTGAAAAGTGAACAAGGTAGAAGGCAGCCTGACGGACTCCAACTGAAGCATGGGGCCGTTCTCCAATAGCACCCTGTATAAGCACTGCAGTGGCTACTCTTAAGAACGGTCGCTGGATGGTGTCAGTTTCATAGGTCAGTTCTTCCATTTTTCCTGCCTGCCTGAATGATCTTACATTCCAGGTGGCAAATGTGATGATCTCCTTTCCAAGTATACCTTATGATTTTCCGTCAGTAGCACACTACTACTTGGGAAAGATAATGATGTAAAGAAATGAATTACCAACAGAGAGTTACAAACAATAACATTTATTAAAGAAACATACCTAATTCCATACCTGATGATACAAAACGGAAGAAAAAAGGACACAACGACAACACCTCTAAAGGTGACAGCCAGTTCAAAGAACGTAAGTTTCAAAGTATAGCGACTGCTGGAGAAAAGAAAAACATGAAAACAAATGTTGAAGTACCGATCCCATTTCGATTGAACAGCATTGGTTTAAGGGAGTTGTTTTCCTTTAAAAGTTTCCCACTTTACTGTTGCCCATATCTTTTGTTTACCGTTGCCTTCCGCCTTGACGATTCTTGGTTAAAAAAAACTGCACACGTACTCACCTATGACGTCACACTACCTGAAAAAAAGCCTATAACAACAATGTTCCTAGTTTTATCCTATCATCGTTGCATTCTTTAAATACAGTGACTATTTCTCCATGGGAGAACGGTGATGATAATTGATTCTATCTGATGTCTCTGTTTTCTCAATTGAACGGGAATTCAAACTGATTCCCCAAAGATAACTGTTTTCTTGAAGGATACAAACTGTTTTCCTCCGAGGAAACAATAAATTCTTATTTCCCTATCATCATTGTTTTCTTGAAGGATAGTAACTGTTTTTCTCCTAGGAAACAATAAATTCTCATTTCCCTCTCATCATTGTTTTCTTGAAGTTAATAACTGTTTTCTTGCCCTGAAACAATTGCACTAACAGACTTCCCTATTATTATTATTTTCGTGTAGGATGATGACCATTTTCTTTCCTGAAACATTTTCTTGCCCTGAAACAATTGCACTAACAGACTTCCCTATTATTATTATTTTCGTGTAGGATGATGACCATTTTCTTTCCTGAAACATTTTCTTGCCCTGAAACAATTGCACTAACAGACTTCCCTATTATTATTATTTTCGTGTAGGATGATGACCATTTTCTTTCCTGAAACATTTTCTTGCCCTGAAACAATTGCACTAACAGACTTCCCTATTATTATTATTTTCGTGTAGGATGATGACCATTTTCTTTCCTGAAACATTTTCTTGCCCTGAAACAATTGCACTAACAGACTTCCCTATTATTATTATTTTCGTGTAGGATGATGACCATTTTCTTTCCTGAAACAGTAATGATAAATGCTTTCCCTATCATTACTGTTTACCAGTAGGATAATGATCATTTTACTGCGGCAACAGTAATCAACTTATTTCCATAATTTAAACCGTTTTCTTGAAGATAACTTTTCCGTGAGGAATTCTTCTTTCATTTCTTTTTCTCTTGAAGGGTGATAGGTATTTTCCTCGGGGAAATCAGTATTGATACTTGATTTCCCTATCATTATTGTTGTTTTTTTATTGATTAAGAACTTTAATCCTGGGGGAATCAGCAATGATAACCAATTTCCCTCTAATTACTGATTTCGTGAAAGACAAGGACTGTATTCCACGGGGAATCAGTAATTTCAACTTATTTTCTAATACCACTGACTTCTTGAAGGATTATAACTGTTTTCCTCACAATAAGAACGATGGGATCGTGAAGTTAGCATGCTTACACTTACCGATGTTTGTCTTGTTGGCCAGAACCCAGCGAACCACGGCCCGGCAGTCCTCCAAGGCGGCAGGCTCCTTGTTCTCGGGGGCCAGGCGGTACTCCACGTTCACGGCAATGCACTCCGCTCGCCTGAAGCAGAAGGGGGTCTACTCCTATATGACATATAGCAAAGGACTCAGCGCAGCTAAAGATGAACTCGGCTCTTTTATTGTTTCTCTGTTGTTGTTGTTGTTGTTGTTGATGATGTTGATGTTGCTTTCTTTCGCTCTTTTTTTGTTTGTTTGTTTCTTTCTTCCTTTCGCGCCGATGTGATATCACGACAGTATCGTAGCATCGGCTGAAATGGACTCCACGCCGTTAATTGTCATTATCCTTCCATTGTTTTCGTTGTTATAAATTCATATACCTATCTATTTATTTATTGGTTTATGTTTGTGCGTGCGTGCGTGCGTGCGTGCGTGCGCGCCGCGTGCGTGCGTGCATGCGGGTGTGTGTGTGTGTGTGTGTGTGTGTGTGTGTGTGTGTGGTGTGTGTGTGTGTGTGTGTGTGTGTGTGTGCGTGTGTGTGTGTGTATGTGTGTGTGTGTGTGTGTGTGTGTGTGTATGTGTGTGTGTGTGTTCCATATATCCAGTGCTTTTTGCTTTGTGTATTTTTACCATATCCTCTCTGTCCAGTGATCAAGCCAGAAGGCGAAAGCTCGTATAACAAAATCCTGGGTGGAAGAACATGTGGAACACATGAATCGTTTTATTACATAGTGTGTATATATATATATATATATATAATATATATATATATATATATATACATAGATAGATAGATAGATAGATAGATAGATAGATAGATACTATAGATAGATAATACTATAGATAGATAATAGATAGATAGTAGATAGATAGATAGATAGATAGATAGATAGATAGATAGATATAATAAACTATTAAATTTCAAGGATAAGCAACCGAGCACCATTCCAGCAACTTAGAGAGCAGCTTGGTGTTGCAATGACTGCAAGAAATATTCAGTTATAAACAAAGCTTGCTCTTATGTCTTAGATTGAAGAAATAGGGGGAGATAAGCATTCATATCTGCAGTGGTAGCCCCCTGGGGGAAGAAGCCGTGACTTGACGGTATTCGGGGTGGTTGAACGGGCGGATTTTAAAGATTGGGGAGGTGTTACCTTGAACTGGTTTACTGTCTGGTACATGCGTCTGAAAACACATGTGAGGAGGCGGAGCTGGCCCCTCGATAACAGATACCACGAACTGCAGCCCTGACAGGGCCTCAGCTAGGTCACAGTCACCACGTTGACTGGGTCACTTCGTTTTCAATCGCACTTTTCATGTTTACCCACTATCTGAGGTGAAGAGCGCACGTCAGCAGACGTTACAGGCCTCTCGATAAGAAGTGTCATGGGTTGTAATGTTGACAGACCTCCTTCAGGTGGCCGGGCTGATATCTTGTACCTTGTTTTTAAAGGCAGCAGATTAAGAAAAAACAGGGGGGGGGGGGTGATTTGACATATCAGAGTGACCCGTCCTTGCCCTTTCGTCTGTTATGACCGTGTTACGCGTGTGGAATTAAAGTGCAAAAAGAACTTTGCTGACGTGTATTTTCAGCTTTCACACTTTTTTTTTCACATGTACTTTTAAGCTTTGACTCATACTTTACAGCAGTACACTTGACAAATGACAGGTCTCTGTACATATTGTACATTATCAATGATTGTGCAAGTTTTTGTCTCTTTGTCCCTCTTTCAGTAGACTGACATCAATATTTTCTGAAGTTGTCCTAGAAAGGTTTTTATCGCCCTTCTGTTTAATGTTTTGATAATAATGTGGGGGGGGGGGGGGGGGGGGAATGTAGTAGTGATCTGTCCGATGACCTTTTGCCAAGCTGTCACTTCTTGCTTCCACAACTGGCAGGTGTTCTGGCTTGGTGTCCTGAGCCTTTCTCTCCACTGAATCCCCTCCCCCCCCCCTCCCCCCCCCCTCCACTCTCAGAAGTTGTATTTGGCGTTATCTTTAGAACATTTTCTTAGCACAAGTATCCAGATACACATAGTACAGTAGGGACTTGAAGCTTGAAAATAATAACACAGGCGGTGGCTCACACAGAGGCAACATCGCAAGCAAAGATGTCGCGGAGAAATGCAAACCGTTGTATGTAACACACAATTTTTCACTTCCAGATTTTCACCAGATTTCAACTCTTTGTTTCTGAGCAAACAAGCAAAGTAAACATGGAGATGATTAGATATAAATAAGATTTTGAACACACACACACACACACACACACACACACACACACACACACACACACACACACACACACACCACACACACACGCGTATATACACACACACACACACACACACACAC
Source organism: Conus canariensis (assembly GCA_033310375.1). Taxonomy (NCBI): domain Eukaryota; kingdom Metazoa; phylum Mollusca; class Gastropoda; order Neogastropoda; family Conidae; genus Conus; species Conus canariensis. The sequence continues at coordinate 93,748,777 of CM065717.1, forward strand.
ACACACACACACACACACACACATACACACACACACACACACACACACACACACACCGCGCGCACGCACGCACGCACGCACACACACACACATGCGCGCATACACACACACACACATAAACACACACACACACACACACACACACACACACACACACACACACACACACACACACACAACACACACACAAGCCTTCTTTGAATGATGTTCAGCTCGTACAGAATGTTTTCAAATGCGTGCAAACTGGGGATAGAAAAAAAAATGCTTCATTATCATTATCATCGTCTTTGTCATCAGCAAATCAAACAAATGAGAAAAGGCAGGAACAGCTTAGACAAAACAACAGGGATTATAAACAAATTAATGTACACGAAGAACTGGCGAGACGCAGGACGTCTGCCGATTTGAATGGATACCTTCAGAGCGTGCTGTCCCTACTTTTGGCCGTTCAGTGCCGATGACACCACTGCCTCGAAGAGGGCTGCCGAACAGCACCATCACCGATCCGAACCACTTCAAGTCCACCATGCGAACGACAAACCTCCGACAACTCAAGTCACCAGAGAAGAACAACTGCCAAAACCATCATCTCCATGACGTCCAAGAGGTTTGTCTTGAAACAACTGTCATAAAGAGCCAGGCTCTGGCTGACAGAACGCAGCAGCAATATCACTCAAAATCGACGGTTCCGCGACCTCAGAACGACACTAACAGATCCTGTTAAAGACCTCTCAGGAGGAAGCTGACATAAACTGGCAAATTGCCTGGCCTGACTCATCGTAAAAGAGACAGATAAACAGAAAACCAAACTGAATTACCTTGTTTCTGGTCCAGCTTCGATACTAGCGCAATCATTGACTTCTTTGAGGGCCAGAGGTGATAAATTAACAATGTTCCGCCATTATTTGTCCCATGCATCATAACTCGTGTCAACCTGATTGGAGGATGCTGCCTAGCTCTCACACCAATGGGTTTCAGGGGAGACTCACTTGGCGAGGGTCTTGAGCGTAGTCGCACTGACGTTGCGGGAGCCGGCCGCCAGTCCTCCCCCGTGACAGTAGATGAGGATGCTGGGTACAGGATTCAGCTTTGCTGGCTTGTACACAGACACCGGTACTCCGTCTGCCGACACAGAATTTGTTCACACACACACACACACACACACACACACACACACACACACACACACACACATGCGCTTGCACGCGCACACACACACACACACACACACACACACACACACACACACACACACACACACACACACACACACACACGCACGCACGCACACACAAACACGCACACGCACTTTATTCATGTTCATATCGTTTATAGCCCAGGGCTATATCAGGGCTGTCAGCACGTCATAGTCACTCTTTAGAACACACACAAACACGAAAGTGCGTGGACGCGTGCACACTCAGAGAGAAAGGGAGAGACAGAAAGACAGAGACGAACAGAGACAGACAGACATATATGCAAAGAGAGAAACAGAGAGACAGAGAGACACAGCCACTGTTGCTGTCTGTGAAAAGGAGAGAAGGACTTGACAGGGTAGTTAATGCAAGAT
>CM065717.1:93755346-93772846 GCA_033310375.1 Conus canariensis
CAGGGTCCCAGGTGGCGACACAGTACCAGCAATCCGTAGAAAGGTATCCAACATCAGGTTACCATAGAGTAACACACCATCGGAGACTGCACTCCTGTTGAATCACTTCGGTGGTGTTTAGTGGTGTTTCTTCTATTTCAATATTCGCAGAAAATCACGGACTAGGCCTCGGCTTACCCTCTACCACCTCTCCACACACACACACACACACACACACACACACACACACACACACACACACACACACACACACACACACACACAATCACCACCACTCTCCCCTTTTCGCTGCCCATCACCTACTGATGACATATTTACCTGATTTCGAGACGGCAGGGTGCACAAACCTCTTCTCTCCCGACGCCACCACAACTATGCAGCTGCAATTCCCACGGAAAGACGTTTGATCCAATGGAAAGGACTGTTCATATCCATCAGAAAAGCAGAGCCACAGGTAAATTGTATGAATATATTCAAAGCACGTGTATCCGTGTAAAGACCATTCATGTGGAGCTAAGCTGACCCATCGCAATCATCATTAAAAATCATTAGGGTAGCTGCAGACATGAGGGAGAATGATAGACTGAAGACACTGCAGAATAGTCAAGGAAACGATTTGTAGGCTGGCACACAAGTTACAGAACTAGAGGAACTTGGTCAATCGTTCTTCAGTGACAGCAGCACAGACAATAGTAGGTAGGTAAGCACCCGAGGTCTGACCAGCACGTTAGGCTACTGCGCAGGTCAGATATTCGCTCAGTCTTATCCATGGGACCCTCGTTTTATTTTTGTTTTCTCATCTTAGTCATTAATTCATTTATCCATCGGCTGTAACTTTTGGCGCAGTAAGGGTCTCGTGGCTAAGCTGACGTTTATAGACTTTCATTTTACACGCAATTTGAGGAGATAACTCACTGTTCGTTCTTCGTTTTCATTGTTTTGAATGTTGTTTTCTGGAGCAGGGGCAACCACCCCCAACCAGACGGGTCCCCGGGTGGCGGAGAGGGGGGTATCCCCAGATATGAGGGTTACCTGCGATGTAAGCAGGCTGGTCGAATAACTGGCGATGTTCCTAGCAGGATGGGGCGGGATAATAGGTGGCACTCTTCGCTCCACTAAAATACCCCATATATCCAAAGACAGGAGCATCATGCGATCAAGAGCCGTGCTATAAGCTCTTAGCCCAGTGGAAGGACACCCCAGTGAACAAACCATCTCCAACTATGGACAAATACCCGGCAGACTGTACTGGTCAGTCCAGTAAAGCAACCAGTCTAGGAGAGCGTTCACTCTGGTATAAAAACAAGCAAACGTCGGATGTGCTGGTCCTGACTTGTCAGGGGCATAACGGCAGCATGACGCATCCACACTCATATGACAGACAACCGTAGAGACTCTCCATGTAGTGCTCGTCCTTTGGAGACCCACCAGGCTGGAAGAGTGCCGGGCCCCGTGCTTCAAATGGGCCCACCCCATGCTACTGGCGTTCAAGAAGCATAGCAAATGCGATCTTCTCTGTCCGCTGTGTAAAAGTGCCAAAGAAAATGAGGTTCTCTTTCCGTTCCGTTGTCCTGTTTTGAATGATCTGAGGAGTCAATTTATTGATCAAAAATATGCTAAGCATCATTCCTTATTTCGACTTTCATTACTCATGACATCCACGAACGAAGCTACCATAAAACGTTTTGCTGTTTCCTTGTACAAGGCATTTAGGATTAGAGGTATAGTATGCAGTTAAGAATTAATTGTTCTGTACTGTTTGATACTAAGTTAGTCGATTACCTGTTGCGCTTTGATGGATATTTGATTATTTGTTTCTGTTTCGTTTTCGAAAAGATTTGTTTACATTACCCCCTTCATTATAAGCTAGGGCCTATATGAATAAAACATCCATATCCGTATCCGTATCTCTTGATGTGGTCGATGACAGCAAAGGAGGTTGTCTGTTTCAGATGAGCAATCCCAATCCATCTGAAAAAGTAGCCTACAGATTGGCCTTCCCATTCAAAGAGATCCATTCCTACTCTTTGTCAAGGGTGGTCAGATGTCTTTGTTGGTTATAGTGGCTCAGGTTGAAGAACTCTCGCTCTGTCCTTCGGCAAGCAAGTGCTGAATGACAGCAAGAGCTAGCTCAGTAGAGAGGTCTACCAGCGCATCCGTCAGTTGGCGCTATGTCTGAAGCCCCGCTCTGCAAGGCGCTGTCGATCTGGACGCCTCCACCGCCTTTGGCACAACCTGCCTCCAGCCGCCAACGCAACGCGACTCCACCTGCCACTGGCCGGCCTGACACACCACCTCCCGACAACAGTCCACCTCCGCTGCCAGCACTCACTCTCAGCCTGGCCATGCTAGCTGTTCTGGGCTGCCTGGCTTCTCAGCAGCCGCTGAATCTGTCACCACATCTCTACCTCCTCACTCTCTGCCACTCCATCAGAGTGCACTTGCATCTCCACTCCTGCCTGTTCCCCACCCCCTTCCTCCACCACTTCATCTTCCTTCACCCCCATCGCCTTCCTCACCTCTGCTTCTACCACTTTCATCACTGCAACTGACGTCATCCACCCCTCTGCCATCCTCGTCTCCACCCTCGTCCTCTCCTCAACAGCTCCCATCCCCCCCCCCCCCCCCCCCCCCCCCCCCTCTGTCCCCGCTGACTTTTACTTCATCTCTGCCATCTTCGCCTGTGTCTCCTGTCTCAGTGGCGCCACCTTCGCAACCGCCTCTGTCTCCTCATCCTCAGCTACTACCATCCCCGACTTCGCCCCGGCCATCACCGTCTTCGCTATCTCACTGAAACATGGCTGAACTCAGTCGGTCATGAACCAGTTGAAAAGTGTCTCACCCCAAGTGGCTACACGCTTGCCTCCTTCCCTCGCCTATCTCTAGGTGTGGCATTCTCTAGAGACTTCCTCCATCCTCTTCTGTCTTTCTCACAGTCTCTTCCTTTCTCCTATCCTTCTTTCGAATACGTTGAAGTATCCAACCAATCCACCATACACCCCATCACCTTCTCCTGGGTTTATCGACCTCTGCCTAGCTCCGCCAACAAGCTCACCACATCCATGTTTCTGTCTGACTTTGATCAACTACTCAGTCACCACAGCCTCTTACCAGGAAACCTCCCTCCTTATCCTTGGTGACATTTATGTCCACTACGACAACCCTACTCCTATGACACCAAACACAGCCCTCTGTCCAACCACAACATGACACAACACAATTCTGAACAAACCCAACAAGGAGGTCACACACTAGACAGGATCATTTCTCGTGATCACGCCAATCCAGCTTCCCGCAACTGTTTAGTTCTTTCAACTAGCATAACTTCTGCCCTGCCATCCGACTACTCCACAATAAAGGAAAGTCAAATAATTGAATGATTGAATCTTTATTCATTACTCGAGTGAGTAGTATGGGGGTAGGTGGGTGTTGTTTTCCATTGTCTAATAATTCATGATTTTATTCAGCCAACTGCACAGAAATACTCTCATTTCTGTCTGTCTGGCTGGCTGTCTGTCTGTCTGTCTGTCGGTCAGCCGGTCTGTCTGTTTGTCTGTCTCTCCGTCTGTCTGTCTGTTTTTCTGTCTGTCTACTGTCTCTCTCTGCCTGTCTGTTGCTTCTCTCTCTCTCTCTCTCTCTCTCTCTCTCTCTCTCTCTCTCTCTCTCTCTCTAACTTTATTTTATGTCTTATTTTGTGTATACCACTGTGTGCAGTGCCCACCAGTCTCTTTTCAACTGTCTCTACCCCACCGCTGTTCAACCTTTCTCTACTCTTCATCCCACCCCCACCCATCCACCCCCTGCCCCCAGGCCCCAATGCCCTCTCCTCCATTTTATAAGTGATAGCAGTGTGGAACCAAGAAACTTACTGAGGAGGCAAAGTGCACGATCAACCTTTCCCTAAGGTCAGATCCTTTGGTCGGATCTTGGTTGCCACTAGAAACCGTCGTTCCTTTCTCCCACTTCATTTCAACATACACATTCACTTCTCTGGTGTTGAGTCTGAAGTAAGTGTGTGACAGACCACTTCTCTCCCATCTCTTCACAAAACTCATTCACCTGTGTACTCGGTACTGTATACTAAGTAAGTAATACGTTGGATTGTGTTTTGTGTTAATGTTTGTTTTGACATGATCAAGATATACAAATGTAAAGTAACTGGTATCCGGAAAGGGCATTTCTAGACATGCGACTTTATGGAAATCTATGTCGTTTGCTGTGTATATTCACGTACAAGGACTCTCTCTCTCTCTCTCTCTCTCTCTCTCTCTCTCTCTCTCTCTCTCTCTCTCTCTGTGCGTGTGTGTGTGTGTGTGTGTGTGTGTGTGTGTGTGTGTGTGTGTGTGTGTGTTCATAATACATACTCTCAGTGTGTGGATTTGCATCACCTGTGTGATGGTTATGGGGATTGCAAGACAGGCCTGGATGAAACAGGATGTGATCGGCATAGTATGATAACGACATTAACTACCAGCAAACCACCAGTTCTGGTGAATTTTGACAAATCTGGAGCATTCACTACGATTCATCTACCTGGAAGTATGACTAATTGTGCAGAAACCCACTTTCAGTGTCACGGTGGTGATTACTGTCTACTGCTTACGTCAGGTGTAATGACGTCAATGATTGTCCAAATCAGGAGGACGAAGAAATTTGCAGTTCTTACACGTGCCCAGAATTCTACCGATGCCGTGGTAGTGACCGCACAACATGTGTGCACGTGCATCATCTATGTGACAGTCTACCACAATGTCCACAGCATGATGATGAACTGATGTGTGACATGACGTGTCCTGAGTCATGTACATGCTATGGTCTGACTTTCATCTGTAGACACACTTTCCACACCAGCTCTTTCCCACTTCTGCGCTACCTGGACGCCAAGGAGAGCGGGCTAAGCAGGCTGATGTTACAGACCAATGTCATGTTGGTCCATCTGGGTGCTGGGGACTGCTGGTGGAGCAATGTCTCAGTGTTTGAGCTGCCCAACCTTCACAGCTTGGATTTAAGTGACAATCTGATCAACCATGTCAGTTTCAGATTTTTTGTGAAAACGCCTTATCTTCAACGACTGAATCTGGCAGGTAAACCTATCTCCCGAAGTATGTTTGATCTGAGAAGAAGGCATCAGTTGCATTCTTTGAGAGTTTTTCAATTTTTCCAGAGTCAAACTCCATTCTCTTAGGCTAGACGACTTGTCGCTGATGCTAGCCAAGCTTAGAAACTTTGGATTTATCTCAAAATGAAATAAGATCTCTTCGGGCAAACACTTGTTTCCCAATCTGCGTGTTCTAGACATGCAGGGGTGTCCTGTTCTTGACTTCCACTCCAGACTTCATGAAAGATATGAAGAGTTTGACCCACGTGTTTGCAGACAACACCAAACTGTGCTGTTCAGCTGTGTTACCAGACACGTTCACCGGTGAATGTTCATCCCCCTCTGACGAACTTATCTCTTGCGAGAATTTGTTAAAATCAAACATTTACCGTCTGGCTCTTGGAGCATCTGCTGTGCTTGCTGTTTGTGGAAATTTATTTAGTTTAATTTACCGTTTGTGTTTTTGTCAGAGGGGATCAAAGTGGGCTTTGCTGTCTTTATACTTCACCTTTGTATTTCTGACTTTCTGATGGGAGTATGCTTATCCTGTATAGGAGTTGCTGATCAGGTTTTTTTCTGGTGTGTACGTCTGGAGAGAAACTGAGTGGAAGAAGAGTGAAGTGTGCAGTGTTGTCAGATTTTCAGCTTTTCTCTCTTTTGAGGTGTCAGCTTTGCTCATCTGTCTGATTACGTTAGATCGATTTCTCGTGATCCGCTTTCCATTCAGTCAGATTCGATTTGGAGCCAAATCAGCTCAAAAAGTCAAAAGAAGTCATCATCGCCAGACGTCTTTTGTTCATTGCAATGTCGGACTTTCTGTGCTGGTTTCCTATTGGTGTGTGTGGTGTGTTGTCAGTCAGTGGTGTCGTCACTCCAGGGGAGGTCAATGTTGCCATGGCCATTTCTGTGTTGCCACTCAATTCAGCGCTCAATCCATGCCTCTATACTCTTAATATTCTCTATGAAAAACGACAAAAAGGGTAAGAACTCCGTTTTCAGAAGTTTCTCCATGCTTATCAAAAGAAAGATGTGTTGAAAGAGGGACCATTGTGAAACTATGGCCCTGAAGTCCTTTGTGGCAGGGCTGTCTCTGATGGGGGCTCCAGTTCCTCTTGACTGATCGTTGACACACAGCTATAATGTCGACTGGAAGTTAGTAGTTGTTTGTTGGACACTTGACGGGGATGCTTTTGAAATGCTTTTCATTAGCCTTGTTGTACAACATGAAACATGTTTCCCGGACAAACAAGTGCATGTTTTGTCTATGTCTCTGTTCTTCCTCTGTGTCTCTGTTCCTCGCCTCTGTTTCTGTTCCCATTCAGTGTAGTGTGGCTTGTTCATGGTCATGTTTACGGAATAGGACGGGCAGTAACATGCAATAAAACATGTTTTGTTTTATGCAAGTTATACGCAGATGATACATTCTCTTTGAACTGGTTAAGCTGCGTTTGTTTTGTTTTGTTTTGTTTCGTTTCGTTGATGGTGATATTGACTTTATTTTGCAGTTCTAGACATTCCAAAATGAAATACAAAAACAATACCCAATATTCTGTCTTATTCCCCCTGTCCCATCAGTGACATTGCCGCCATGCTGTTCACTCGGGCTCCTCGTCCACATCCACAGCCTGGCATGTCCTACTACAGCCCCTTCATCAGCATTCCACAGGGAGCAGTCAGTGTCAAGTCGTCATGAATTAACCCACCAGAGGACACACTGTACTGCTAGCGTGTCACATTGGTGGTGTTCAGTGGTGCCTATTCTTATCCAACATGTGCACAAAATCAACTACTAAGCCCTTTACAGGCAACAATGATTGCAGAGGGCCTTTCAGTGACAGTCCCCATAGACTTTCTTATATCTGTGACTCCAGACCAAATTCGTCAAATGTATAGACGTGGAAATAAAGGTGAAGCTGAAGTCACAACGACAGCAGGGTATGGAGAGCCTTAGAATTTGAGGCACACTTTTTCTATGCTGATTGAGGAGAATGAGGATGACGCAGATGTTGCTACGGATTTTCATTACGATCTGTGACGTCATGACAGGCTGTATGTTACGTTTACTATCATAGTATCCTTCGACGTCAACCAGACCTGTGAGATACAGATACCTGCAGTGTTGGTTAGGAAACATGAGCAGCACCTTCAGAGACGCACCCATTGGGTGGAGGTAACTTGGCTGTGGTCCGATTCTTCCCAGTTTAGCTCAGTGCAGACTCAACTCTGGATAGAAGCGAGTCAGGGCAGAAAACTCACAGAGATAAATACGTCTGATGCGAGTCAAACCCCAGAAGCCTCAACCCCACACCATCCCCACCCCAACCCTATCCTCCCATCCTTCTCCCACATACGGCCACTCACTCTACAGCTATGTCGTCGCTTTATCCCAAGCCCGCTTTACACCTTTGCCACCCCTATCTCAATTCCCCATACCCTAACCTCTTTCTCTTCCTCCCCTTCCCCTACCCCGCCCCCCTTTCCCTCTCCACCCATCCCACCTAAACTCCATCTGCCCGTCGCGACCATCGAGGGTATAGGCATTGTACTGTCGATGACCATTATCTGAAAATCTCTTCCCATCTCAAAGGGACATATAATCAATACAAACTGAACAAAGATAGGTGGTTACACTTGAGAACTAAAAACAGTTAGCAAAAGCATTGACAGACAACACAATCGCTCAAGGGTCTTTTTTTCGGAAAAAGGGGAAACATCTTTAGGAGAAAATGGTAGAATGTTCCGTAATCTAGCACAATGAAAGCGACATACAATCTTTGATCAGCAGATTTTTAAGGTTAGGAACTTTGATGAGTTTCTTATTGCAAGGGTGAAGTGTGCGAGAAGGTACATAAGGTACGAGTCTTTCGGAAAGAAAAAAAAGAAGAGTATCATTGAAATCCTTCAAATTTAATATGTATCTTTTACGTTTAATAACAAAAAAAACTGGTTACTTCTGATTGTAAAAAAAAAAAAAAAAAATTTTAAACAACAACAACTGACCTCCCTTTTTGTGAAACGAAAACATGGTGATACACAGTTGATGATTACAGGAAAACAAGAGTTCTTAAAGAATTTTTCAATACATCTCCAAACGAGGGTAAATACATATCTGGATTCTTTCACTCTTTTTATTTTAAGCAGTCATCTCCGTAATCATTTTTATGTCTACGCATTTCAGCAAATGTGGTTACTGGATCAAATTCAACATTTCATTGCATATGTGTTCAAAGACTTTACCACTGAAGATTAAACTGACTGCAGTCAACTTTGAAAATGTATTTATGAAGATGAACGCATGTGTTGTTATATTTTCATTCATTGCTTTTAAAGTTATGTTACTGGTTTCCAAGTCATGCAGCCTTTGAAGTTTAACGTGTGTGTGTGTGGGTGGGTGGTGTGCGTGCGTGCGTGCGTGCGTGCGTGTGTGCGCGCGCGCGGGTATGTGTGTGTGTGTGTGTGTGTGTGTGTGTGTGTGTGTGTGTGTGTGTGTGTGTGTGTGTGTGAAGGTTTTGTCATGTCATTTATGATTTAACCAATTAGTCATTTATCAAATCAGTCTGTAAGCAATCATTATACGTTACAAACAAAATAAAGGTGTAAATATTTGTAGCAGCAGTAATGGTATAGCAATACTTATAGTGATACGCATTATCATCATCATCATCATCATCATCATCATCATCATCATCATCACCACCATCATCATCATCATCATCATCAACAACAACAACAATAATGACAACAACAACAACAATCATAACAATAATACTATATCATGATAATGATAATGACTATGATAACAATGCGTGATATTTCGAAAGGTAAACACAAATTCCAAAAGACAGTAACCTCTATTAGTCAATAGACAGATCGAGTAGGAAAAGGGGCACTGTTGAAAAATACTGTGTACATTTTCCCTATTTGGCCAGTCATTCAGTTGAATCTGCTGTAGACTCGAATTGATATGTGTACCGCCGGATCCAAAGTTGTTCTGATTTCCAGTGAGTGAGAATAACACGCCTTGACGTAGGACATATATTCCCAGAGCTTTGATTGTCGCCGACGACAATATGTGCTGACGTCCATGGGACACAGTGTCACCAGCACATTTTGTCACCAGCATACATTGTCGCCGACCACCATGTGTGCTTAGTCCTTCAACACATGTTGTCGGCTGTATTCAAAGAAAGCAATTTAACGGTGAGATGATAATTATGCTGCTTCTGTTGCTATTGCTGCTGCTGCTGCTGCTATTGCTGTTGCTGCTACTCCTTCTGCTGCTGTTGCTGCCAGTAATGCTCCAGCTGATGATGATAATGATGGTCACAACGAATACAACCATTCTCTACCACCGCCACCACCACCATCACTACCACCACCACCCTCCTCCTCCTAGTTATCATCATCATGATTATCTACATCACCATTACCATGATTAAAGAGATAAAATGTGTGTGTGTGTGTGTGTGGGTGTGGGTGTGTGTATGTGTATGTGTGTGTGTGTTTGTGTGTGTGTGTGTGTGTGTGCGCGCGCGCGAGCGTGCGCGCGCATCTTTGTGCGTGCGTGCTCGCCTTCCTGCGCATATGTGTGTGTGTGTGTGTGTGTGTGTGTGTGTGTGTGTGTGTGTGTGTGTGTGTGTGTGTGTGTGCGCGTGTGTGCGTGTGTGCATCTGTGTGCGTGCGTGCTCGCGTGCCTGCGTGTGCGTGTGTGCGTGTGTGTGGTGTGTGTGTGTGTGCACGCGCGTGTGTGCATGCGTGTGGGCGTGCGTGCGTTTGTGCTGCGCGCGCGCGCGCGCGCGCGCGCGTGTGTGTGTGTGTGTGTGTGTGTGTGTGTGTGCCAGTTTGATAGATCTCTCTCTCTCTCTCTCTCTCTCTCTCTCTCTCTCTCTCTCTCTCTCTCTCTCTCTCTCTCATCACCTCATGCGTGCCTTGCAAACACAGGGGCGGAGCTGTAGACTTGGAACTCATTTATTGACTGCCTGCAGTTCCTTTTCTAGGTTGGATGACGCTTAGGGACTGCTGCGCTGCCACGATAACGATACGGCAACCGAACGTTGTCGTTGAGCTTTGAAAGGAGGCTGGCGAGAGACGTTCCCTGTGTCGTCTGGTCTGTTCTGCACTTATTCGACAGATCAAATGTATAAGAATGATAAAGACAACATACCTGCAATCCTCAAAGACACAGGCTTGAAAGTCACGCCTCCAATGTCAGTTTTCATGTATGAATTGCACGCTTCTGTTGACTTGGGGGACTTTAAATGCAAAGAAAATGTGAAAATCAACATAACACTACTTTTGCTGCGTTACTTCATGGCGGACATTGTTATAATTCTCACTTCTGCTTTCGTAACATGATGCCTATTATCCCTTACCAGCTCTGGAGTTTGCAGCAGCTCTGAAAATGAAGCTTAAGGAATTATGTCATACTGGGTGTAGCATACCCTAAGAAAGACCCATGAAAAATGATCTTATTTTGAATTCCTTTTCTTTTCTGTGTATTTTCAGAGTTCTTCCGAGAATGATAGACATACCTACAATGACATCAAATGAGCACATAGAAGAAACTACCACATGAGCGCGCACACATACACACACACACGCGCGCGCGCGCGCACACACACACACACACACACACACACACACACACACACACACACACACACACACACACACTCACACACATACACGTGTTGCAGGATACGTTGTTGCTGTCTAAGATCTTTTGCAGGCACACATTGTCACCAGTGTTACCTTTTTTAAAGTAACCCTCCTGGTATGTAGACCTGTCTGCAACAGTTTGTGCCAAAGTGCATCAATATTTGCTGGAGAAGCCGACTCATATTGTTGATGGTGAAAGAATGTGTCACACACACTGGTATTTCTTGTTCTTGGCACCAACTTAAGCAGCAGCAACACTCGCCAATACCTATTACTAGCATATTGTGCCATGCAGTTTATTAACTGAGAGTGTTCGCAAATTGACGAGGCTTTTACAATGTCTCGTTATTGTCTAGTTACAGATGGAGCTATCTACTTCAAGACGAAAGATCTTAGCTTTCGCCAGTTTGGTCCATAAAACACATTATGTATTACAGCGTAATAAAAAAAAAATGCCACCCATGAACATGTCAATAAAAGGCACAATATTTCACGTGATATCTCCAGAGCACGTGAGGATCAATGGTAATTCGTGTGCAACATGAACGCCATTTCAGGCTGTGGACGGGGGCGTGGAAAAATCCTTATTTTACTCTCTTTCCGTCATTTTTCCAGATGTGCTCCACAGCGTTGTGGAAAAACCTGAGTACCACGTACAACATTGTTCAGCTACACGAAGAGAAAGATTAACGTCTTCTGCGGCACAACACCACCAACATCTTTTGAGGCGGAGCTCCACTCGAAGTTGTCTTTTCAAGCCATTAAACTCCATGAAGTGCACAGCACGGGTTGCATTCTCACCTCACTGATCAGAGGATAAGAGTGAACGGCCACTAAGGGTCACTACTGAGCACTAAGTAGGAATGCTTAAAAGGCGTTTGGCCGATAAAGGGGCATTGGCAAGGACAAACCAAGATTGCTCCTCTTCTCACCCTTCAAAGACACCCTCAAATGACTACAGCAACTATTTAGGAATCTCTTCATCAGTGGGAAGTTCTCAGTCAAATAGGCCGCACACTAACTAGACCCGATTCTTGCAGATTTTAGTCTTCAGGATTATCTGAAAGATTATGACCATGAAGCCAATCCCCAGACAACTCCTGGGCCGAAGAGGTTTCAGTTTCAGTTTCATCAAGGAGGCGTCACTGCGTGCGGACTAGTATAGATACGCTACATCAAATCCGCTAAGTTTTGAGACCACACTGCGCATGGCTTTAAGCTGATAGATAAATGAATTAATAACTAAGATAAAGAGAATTTAGGAAAAGGGTCTCGTGGATGCGACTTAGCAGTTGCTTGACCTCCGCATTCGCCCATCACGCTGCTCTGACCTTGAGTACTACCTAACATTGGCTGTGCCATTTTCATTATGGTATGTGCGTATAGTGAACGTGCACATGTGTGTAACTGGATGTATGGGCACGGGCCTATGTGTGTGTGTGTGCGAACGCATGTGTATGGCACGAAGTGCGTGTATGCTTATGCATGAGTGTGTGTGAGTGTGTGTGTGTGTGTGCATGTGTACGCATGCGTGTGTGCATGATTGTGTGTGCAAGTGTGCGCGCACATGTGTGTGTGTGTGTGTTATGTGTGTGTGTGTGTGTGTGTGTGTGTGTGTGTGTGTGTGTGTGTGTGTGTGTGTGTGTGCGAGTCTACAAAATATGAATACGTAAAAACATTTCAAGGAACATTTATAAACATTTTATGTCTATATAATTTGATTATTCAAATAAATTCATAAACGTGTGCGAGTCTACAAAATATGAATACGTAAAAACATTTCAAGGAACATTTATAAACATTTTATGCCTATATAATTTGATTATTCAATTAAATTCATAAACATCCAGTTGCAAACTCTTCTGTAAACTATAACTGAATACACCATCTGAACACGTAACGTACACAATAAAATCGCTCATCCCCACTCCCACTCTCTCACATTCTTCTTCCCCTCTCCTTACATACCATCCTCTCTCTCTATCTCTCTCTCTCTCTCTCTCTCTCTCTCTCTCTCTCTCTCTCTCTCTCTCTCTCTCTCTCTCTCTCTCTGCTTTTAATGTTGTTGGTGTTGTGTTCCTTCTGTTTGACTACCCATCATGTGGTTATTACATCATGAATAGTCTGAATGTAACTGTAGAATCATCTTACAGTGTTGCTTGTTGACTTGTCAGCATGAATGATGTGTGTTGAAATAATGTATGCATGAAGGAGGACACATTGTGAGACTAGACCTTGGACTAAAGTCTGTATACTTGCGTATTAAAGATCTCTCTCTCTCTCTCTCTCTCTCTCTCTCCTCTCTCTCTCTCTCTCTCTCCTCCCTCTCTCTCTCTCTCTCTCTCTCTCTCTCTCTCTCCTTATCAGCATAAAACGAGTCATTAAAGAGCCTGACTTTGTTTACCCATGTGAGTCAAAAGTAAGAAAACTATGTGCTTTCTTCTTTTATCTTTGTATTAATAACACTGACCATTTTTTAGGTTTAACGTATGGTCAGTTGAAATTCCGGTTTCTTTCTTATTTCCTTTGTTTTCTGTCATCCCTGTCCCAAATTTGCCTGAGCGGCTAAAGGTTGTTAGTTCAAACCACTCGTGGTGTGGTGTAGGGATTTTTGGGCTTGAAAACCTTCTGTACACCCAGCAGTTTATGAATACCCAGTTCAGGTCTGAAAAGATTAACAAAACTACAGATGGAGAGCAATGGGCCCCAGACACAGGAAAAGATAAGAGTTTGCTTCCTTACAGCCACTAGTGTATAGGATTTAACCTTAACCTTTACCTACATCCAGACTCATAGACTAACACATTTAAGTGTGTGTGTGTGTGTGTGTGTGTGTGTGTGTGTGTGTGTGTGTGTGTGTGTGTGTGTGTGTGTGTGTGTGTGTGTGTGTTTCCTCAGTGTGTGGATTTGATCCACATTTGTGATGGTTATGAAGATTGCAAGACAGGCATTGATGAAACGGGATGAGACTGGCATAGTATAACAACGACATCAAATTCCAGGAAACCACCATTTCTGGTCAATTTTAACAGACCTGGTACATTTACTGTGATTCCTCTACCTGAAAATTTTACTCCGTGTGCAGAAACCAACTTTCAATGTCACGATGGTGATTACTGTCTACCTGTCTACGTCAGGTGTAATGACGTCAATGATTGTCCAGATCATGAGGATGAAGAAATGTGTAGTTCTTACACAAGCCCAGGATTCTACCGATGCCGTGGTAGTGACTGCACAACATGTGTGCACGTGCATCATCTATGTGACAGTCTGCCACAATGTCCACAGCATGATGATGAACTGATGTGTGACATGACGTGTCCTGAGTCATGTACATGTTATGGTCTGACCTTCATCTGTAGACACACTTTCCACACCAGCTCTTTCCCACCTCTGCACTACCTGGACGCCAAGAGGAGCGGGCTACAGCAGGCTGATTTTTCAGACCATGTCATGTTGGTCCATCTGGGTGCTGGGGGGCTGCCGTTGGAGCAATGTGTCTGTGTTTAAACTGCCCAATCTTCACAGCTTGGATTTAAGTGACAACCAACTGACCCATGTCAGCTTCAGAGTGTTTGTGGGAACACCTTATCTTCGAAGACTAAACCTGGCGGGTAATCCATAGACACAAACATTTTTGATGTCAAACGAATACAGTTGCATTCAGTGATAGTTTTCAATTTTTCCAGAGTCCAGTTCCAGTCTCTCAAACTAGATGACTTGTCTGTGATGATGCCGAAGCTGCTGATATTGGATTTATCTCTAAGTGGAATTATATCTGTTTGGGGACACAGTGTGTTTCCAAATCTGCGTATTTTAGACATTCGGGGATGCCCTGTGTTTGCGTTTACTCCAGACCTCATGAAAGGCATGATCAGTCTCACCCACGTGTTTGCAGACAACACCAAACTGTGCTGCACTGCTGTATTATCAGACATGTTCACGGGTGAATGTTCATCGCCCTCTGACGATCTGTCCTCCTGTGAAAACTTGTTGAAGTCAGGCATTTACCGTTTGGCTCTTGGAGCATCTGCTGTGCTTGCAGTTTGTGGAAACGTTGGCAGTTTAATTTACCGTTTGTGTTTTTTGTCAGAGGGGATCAAAGTGGGCTTTGCTGTCTTTATACTTCACCTTTGTATTTCTGACTTTCTGATGGGAGTGTACTTGGCCTCAATTGGAGTGGTTGATCAGGTGTTTTCTGGCGTGTACGTCTGGAAAGAAACTGAGTGGAAACAGAGTGAAGTTTGCAGTGTTGTCGGATTTTCAGATTTTCTCTCTTCTGAGGTGTCGGCTTTGCTCATATGTCTGATTACGTTAGATCGATTTCTCGTGATCCGCTTTCCATTCAGTCAGATTCGATTTGGAGCCACATCAGCTCACATAGCCTGTATCATCACATGGATAGTAGGACTTGTCTTGGCGACTGTACCTCTGCTTCCTGCAATGTCACACTGGGAGTTCTATCATCAGAAGGGTATTTGTATTCCGTTGCCTGTTACCAGAGCAGAGTTTGCTGGTCACGGTTACTCCCTCAGCATCATGATCATCTGCAACTTGGTCCTCTTTCTGTTGATAGCTGTGGGACAATGTCTGATTTACTGGTCAGTAAGAGCTAATGCTATGTCTGACCAGGGAACAGAGACCAGGATCAAAAGTACTGTGAGTGTGAAGTCAAAAGAAGTCATTATCGCCAGACGTCTTTTGTCCATTGTAATGTCGGACTTTCTGTGCTGGTTTCCTATCGGTATGTGTGGTGTGTTGTCAGTCAGTGGTGTCCTCATTCCAGGAGAGGTCAATGTTGGCATGGCCATTTTTGTTTTGCCACTCAATTCAGCGCTCAATCCCTTCATCTATACTCTGAATATTATCTACGAAAAACGACAAAAAGCTTAAGAACTCCGTTTTCAGAAGTTTCTATATGCTTACCAAAAGAAAGATCAATCGAAAGAGCGACCTTTGTGAAATAAGTGCCCTGGAGGTCTGCGTGATAATGCTACCTGTGACACGGCTCCCTTTGCTCTTACTTGCTCGTTGTAACAAACAATGACACTATCAACTGGTAGTGATAACAAACTCTACATACAACTCTATGATGCCGCCTCTGTCCGTCTGTCTGTCTGTCTACCTGTCTGTCTGTCTGTCAATCTGTTTCTCTCTCTCACTCACTCTCTCTGTCTCTCTGTCTCTGTCTCTGTCTCTCTCTCTCTCTCTCTCTCTCTCTCTCTCTCTCTCTCTCTCTCTCTCTCTCTCTGTCTTTGAGAAAATCTGAAAGAACAGACAATAATTAAATATTAAGTCTTTTGTTTCATTTATGTTGTTCTTTTTGTACAAGCCACACATTATCAGTGTGAGAGTGCCAGTACACCACACATTAGAACATTAACAAACCCAGACATTTTGTACCAAACACCAAAACACTAAAATCAGCAAGACTATGTCCATTTGTAAGAGAATATACAGACTACGCATGGTGTGTAAGGGACTGCTTGGAGAAAAAAAGGGGAAAAAAGAAAAAAAAAAGCTAGTGTGGAAATTACCTTTGTTTTGTTTTTTTTGCTTTTGCTTTTTTTTTTTTTCGGGGGGGGGGGGGGGGGGGGGGCAGATGAAGAGGACAGTGTGAAGCACCAAAAAATGAAGAGGTGGATTTCGGCCTTAGGGGAAAAAAGACAAAAGAAAAGAGAAAAAAATCACCGCCTTAGATGCTCCATTGATCCGACAACTGATGCCCCCAAAAAAACTGATAGTGATAACATTCTTCTGTTGACTGGAAATATGGAAATGACTTTTTTATGCTTCGCATCTATATCCTTGTACAATATAAAGTAACGTTGCAAGGAGAAACAGGTCTAATTCCTATTCCATTCTCGTTCAGAGTACAATGATTCGTTTCTTTCCACGTTAACTTGTAACTATAAGCAGTAAACGTTCCCATCAAAGACGTTCTTTTTTGTTCAAATGTTATGCTCAGATAATACATTTTCTTCCCACCGCATGGAGAGCATTTCAACTGATGGTGAGTATGACTCTGTCAGTGCTGGACATTTTCAATGGGAATCATTTTGTATGAGTAGGCCTATTATTGAGAGTCATAAAGACGTGAAAGTCTTGTGCAAGTAGTCGCTTCAGGAAAGTAATACATGTCTATTTTATGGAAATTTAAATGATCAGTCTTTACATGAAAGAAGGAGAAGGTAAGCAACGAAGTAGTGAAGAATGCAATATGGAAACCATTGGCGATGAATTTCACTTTTTTCAGGATGTCCTAAGAAATATCACACTTAGAAATAGACTGTTGTCCGAAAATAACAAGTTTCCATTGTCAGTGTTTAGTTCATGTCGTCTATTTCGGACTGGGGAAAGTGTAACAATGCAAAACCATTTTTTACAAGTTTCCATTGTCAGTGTTTAGTTCATGTCGTCTATTTCGGACTGGGGAAAGTGTAACAATGCAAAACCATTTTTTACAAGTTTCCATTGTCAGTGTTTAGTTCATGTCGTCTATTTCGGACTGGGGAAAGTGTAACAATGCAAAACCATTTTTAAATGGGAGGGGCGTATAAACTGTTTGTGTATTTGAACGCTCTTGAAGATGTGTTTATTAAATCATACTTTCTGTTGGCTTCGAATATTAACAGAGATATAAATTTTATAACGCTGTGATGGTGAAATATGCATGAATGATAAGAAAACTGACCAAGGAAAGCATGGATAAAACATGGTTGAATTTTGAGGTTTGTTTCAAAA
>CM065717.1:93777846-93790346 GCA_033310375.1 Conus canariensis
GTGTCTGTGTTGGGGTGGGGGTGGGGGTAAGGCCCACGCGCACTTGTGTGTGGTGCGAGGAAGGGTGGGTATGAAAGAGGTTGATGAGAATCTGGGGGAAGGCGAGAGGAAGAGGGGGCGGTGGCAGTGCACGTGCACTTAAAAGTTATACATACATGTGTATGCTTTCGCATTAAATGCAACTTTGTTGCTGAGACCTCAATCAAGCGGTCACAGATCTGTAAAGATACACTGGGCCCGTACACCTACCTTGTTTGTTTGTTTAATAAATCCTTATTTGAATCCATTTATCTTCGTTTTTGTTTGTTTTCCATCTTGATTTTTTAATCTTAATATTCTCTTTTCAAAATGGTATTTGACTTTGTTGAACCTGTGTGTGTGTGTGTGTGTGTGTGTGTGTGTGTGTGTGTGTGTGTGTGTGTGTGTGTGTGTGTGTGTGTCTTTTTTTCGTTTTTGTTTGTTTCTTTCTTTCTTCTTTCCTTTTTTGTTTGTTTACGTGACCTTCTTTCTGTGTCTAATTTACTTTCTATTCTTCCATTCCTTTCACTAATCTTGTTTCATTTCCTATCCAGCTTGTTTCGTTTGGATTCTTTCCGTAAAGGCATTTGATATGCCAGAGAGAGAGAGAGAGAGAGAGAGAGAGAGAGAGAGAGAGAGAGAGAGAGAGAGAGAGAGAAATCGTTACAGAAGCCATATACCGTCTCTTTTTTTTCGCTCTTTCTTAAAGGAAAAAGAAACAGAACATTGTACAGCCCGATTGACTGTTGTCGTGTTGCTGTTTTATTGTGGGGGGGTGGTTGGGATAAGGGAGCGAAGGGCCTCTGCACACGCGCGCGCGCGCACGCATGTGTGTGTGTGTGTGTGTGTGTGTGTGTGTGTGTGTGTGTGGTGTGTGTGTGTGTGTCTGTGTCTGTGTGTCTGTGTGTCTGTGTGTCTGTGTCTGTGTCTGTGTATGTGTGTGTGTGTGTGTGTGTGTGTGTGTGTGTGTGTTGTGTGTGTGTGTGTGTGTGTGTGTGTATGTCTGTGTGTGTATGTCTGTATCTCTGTGTGTCTGTGTCTGTGTGTGTGTCTGTGTCTGTGTCTGTGTTGCATATTTGCTAACAGGTTCATTTTCTCTGTCATTCGTCGATTCACCAGTTCGTTCGTCTGTCTCTTTGTTTGTTTAATTATACACACATTCTTTACCTTTCACTATAGCCTTGCTGTATCTGTCTTAACTTCTTTCGTCCCTGTACATTTGATTCCCAGTGCCATGTGATGGAGGGGAGGGGAGGGGGGGAAGAGAGAGGGGGTGAGACATATGGAGAGCGAGAGTGAGCGTGCGAGAGAGACAGACAGACAGATAGACAGACAGACAGAGAGAGAGAGAGAGAGAGAGAGAGGAGAGAGAAAAGAGTAAGATATAGAGAGAGAAATCAATGAGAAATCCATTCATTCCCTCACTGTCGCTTTCCTTTATGCGTCTGTGTGCCTTCTTTGATGGTCTTTCCCTTTTCATTCTCTTCTTGTTGAGTTTCCCTGCATGTGGCTCGTCCAGTGTACCCACACATTCCTTCTGTCCACTGCATTCAAGACTAGGGACACCTTTCATTTTCGTTTCCTTTCATTGAGTTCCCTTGCTCAGGGTTGGCCCCATGTACCCAGACATTCCTTCAGTCTAGTACACTGAAGACTGGGGACAGGGGGACAGTCTGAGAATGGGTGATGCTGTTAGGAGAAAAAAAAGTGTTATTGAAGTTGTCTAATTCAGAGAGAGAGGGGGGCGGAGAGGAGGGAGGAAAGCGAGAGAGAGAGAGAGAGAGAGAGAGAGAGGAGAGAGAGAGAGAGAGAGAGAGAGAGCACTAACGCAACTTGATTAACGAGAAAAGATTGAGCACTGTGTACTTCTTGAGAACAGATCTTAGAGGAAGCTTCAATTTGCTTGTCGGCGGTAGAGTGCAACGTCGATGAGATCAGGTGATACACCCAGCCACGTCCTTGAGTATTTGTTGATTTTGGCCTCCATTGATTCCACTGTGCGAGTGCTGATACCGTATCTGAGTAGATGCCAGAGAAGCTTCGGGATCAGCGAGAACAGTGGACTCCAGACCTTGTGTTTGCCAGGGAGCCCACGCTGGTCTATCATCTACAGGTTGTTTCTGCATGTCCTTTCCCCTCTTTGGTTTGTTTGCTTGTTTTTGTTTTGGTTTGGTTTTTTTCAAGGAGCCATCATACCAGCTCCCAAGGCTCTGGACTTATCCTTCTGACATGATTTGAATAGCTTGTTTGGCTATAGTGAACGTCACTCTTTTGTCTACCTTTCATTTCCGCAGGGAGAGGCTTCGTGATTTTTTCAGCTTGAAATTCATTCTGGATGAAGCCACTAACTGGTCTAACAGCTTCAGTATTTTAGGCGTCTCATCTTCCTTGGTGGAAAGCACCGTCGGAATAGCTCAGTTGGTAGAGCGCCGGACTCGTGATCCTGGGGTTGTGGGTTCGAATTTCGGTACAGGGGGATTTTTCCCTCGGAGTTAACATTGGTTCTGACTCCATTCCCTATACAGTCCTTCGAATGAGACTATAAACATCTTGCACACACGTAAAATCCCATCACCAACTTTCGGAAGAGAAGGCCATTTGGCCGTTGATGTGGACAACACGTTACACATAGCTTGCACCTTCCCGAAGATGGAGTATGGCTGCCTTAATGGCGGGATTAAAAAAAAAACGGTCATACACATACAACTCCACTGCCTGTCTATACAGGCAGTGTCCGCAGGAGTATCAGCCTGCGTACGCAGAAAGAAAGAAAAGGAAAGCACCGTTGTGTCCTCCATGAAGGCTTAGTGAGGGTGTATTTGGTCTGCCGGACCTGTACAGCTCATGGCTGCTTTCAAGGTGACTCCACTGCTAACACAAACAGCACTGGAAATATCGCACAAGCCATTAATATGCCAATTTCCAGGTTGACCCAGTCTGTTGTGTATCCCTTTGAAAAGTCATGGAAGTACTTTCTCAACATTTCCCTGATATTCTTTGGGATATGATACATCTGGATGGCCTCTTGAATCATCTTGTGTGAAAATGATCGACACGCATTTGCAAGATCGAACCAAACTACGTCCAGGTCCAATTTCTCTGCCTTAGCTCTTTGGATTACTTCCCAAATTATAGTGGCATGTTCTACACACACACACACACATACGCACGCCCGCGAGCCCTCCCACGCACACATATACGCACGCACGCACGCATACACACGCACGCACGCGCGCGCGCACGCACGCACGCACGCACGCACACACACACACACACACACACACACACACACACACACACACACACGTGCGCGCGCGCGCATAGAGTGGAAATAAAATGGTGGAAAGTGAAGGACATTGTGTAGAAAGGAGATACATATGCCCTTGCAGAGTCATAGTTTTAGTGTTAGAGAAATTGTTAGACAGCTCTTGTTTTCCGCCACTACTTAAATTCTGCGCAACAAATAGCTAATCAAGTACATACATACATACATACATACATACATACATACATACATACATACATACATACATACATACATACATACATACATATCAATTACTTTAATGCATCAACTTGTCAAATCAACAACAATGCACAGTAGTCCAGATTGCAGGCGCATCGATAAAAGTTATCTTTCACATACTCTCTCTCTCTCTCTCTCTCTCTCTCTCTCTCTCTCTCTCTCTCTCTCTCTCTCTCTCTCTCTCTCTCTCTCTCTCTCTCTCTCTCTCTGTCCCCACGCCCTTTCTCTCTCCGGCTGGCTCCAATTCTTTGTCTGTCAGTGCTTTAGTCAGCTGATACTATTTAAAGCACAGTTTGAAAGTCATCATCTGTCAGTTTCAATGCTGGTTCATGAGGTGATTCCGCCTTGACCAAACACGCCTAGACCCAATCATGACAGACATGCTCAAGTATTTTGCGAGTTGTTTACATTTGGTTATGGGCAGTCCTAACATTGAAAGTCCTGAAACCACTCTTTTATGAACTATGCCTAGTGAACCTATTACAAGAACAACCACTTTCGTGCTAAATCCGGCATCACTAAGAGCATAGCAAAGAGGCATGTACTTTTGAAATTTGCTGTCATAGCATGTTTGTATGAATGTGTCAAATGGGTTTGAAACCTCGATGACGAATGCCACCGAGTTTCGATGGTCGATGAAGCATAGATCAGGTTTCAGCCTTGGTAGATCTTCAACACCGTTTATTGAGACAGGCCTATTTTGAAAAACATCCACAAAATCCGTCGCAATGCATTTCTGTATCTCCTTTCTGATGATCTCAACGCATCTGTCGTGTCTTTGTGTGTAGAGGCCCCTCAGTTGACGACATCCATTCAAGGCATGGGAATTTGTGTCAGAACGAAACCCGCACAAAGCACACTCTCTCCGGTAAGTATCAGGATAGTAGATGTTGTTCACTGCATTGGTCTCCAGCAGCTGTAGACGGCCCTTGCTGATGAACCTGGTTATTTGGTCATTGACGTTGGTGTTGGTGAGGTGCCCTATGGAGTGGGTCACTGCCGCATCCGGAATTGCAACCCGGGTGATTCTCCCTTGTTGTTGCAGCTGCTGAAAATGGTGTGTATCTTTGTCCATTTGCATTCTTTTGATTGTGCTGTACAATTGTTTAGAATTACTGTAGCGAATTTGAACTACCCCATCATCAGAAGCTGGGAGTACTACTCCGAAACTGTCGCTGTGTTCATTGAATTCCAGCTTAAGATCCAGTCGCACACACAGCTCATGGAGCTCAACGAAGGAAGAACTTGACCAGTTGACCTTGCTGCCTTTCCTTAACTTCCCTTCGGTGTCTGTGGCATATCCTCCAAAATTGCTGTCGTCTGGATCTGCGTGAGGCACTTTTCTCTTTTCCATGTGGAGATGGAAACTGTTGCGTGCTACCATTCTGACATGTTGGTCATCACTGTCCAGAACAGAGATCAGGAATGAGATGCGTTTGGCGTAGTACATGGTACTTGGTTTCAACAGACCAAGGCCGCCTTGTTTTCGGGGAAGGAACATGTGCGCTCAATTGGTAGAAGAGTTTAGCTTGAGATGACTGCGAACAAAATCAACTATCTTATCTTCCAGAGTCTTCAGGAGTTTTTCTGTGAATTTTGAATTGCTGTAATAAAAGCCCAATTTTGAAGAAGCCATGACGTTTACAGCATCAATTTTCTTGCACAACGGTAAAGGTGAAAGCGAAATTTTTTCTAGTGTTCTTTCGAATTCCTCGCTCGCCTGCGCTAGTTGCTCTTTCTCAGAAGTTCCCGTCAGATTTGTTTGAAATCCAAGATACTGGTATGGCTCATCTTTTCCATACATCGGTGTCTCTTCCCCTTGCAGCGTAACGTGGACGTTCTCAGTCACATCTGTAGAAGCCCAGTTGTTTCCTGTGCGTTGTCCATGAACGTTGGCACACTTTCTGTGTTTCACTTCCATTCCGGTGTAATGCAGGAAGGTTTCCGTCTTATTTATCATTTCTTGTAAGCTCTCCTCATAGCGAGCACTGGCACATACATCATCCATGTATGCCTGACATGGAGAAGGCATTGAAGCTGGTGTGAACGGCTGCTCCGTCCATCGAATCCACGGGTCCAACGCCTGAATGAAGACAACAGCTGACCACGGGCAGCCTTGCACGATGCCACGATGCCTGGTAATCCTGGGCGTGGGCGTGTCTCCCGTCTGCACCTGGAATGTGGAGTTGGTGTAGATATCTGCCGTCACGTCGATGATGTGCTGGGGGTATCCGGCGCTCTGCATCGCATCCAACATCACATACATACATACATACAACATACATACATACATACATACATACATACATACATACATACATGTATGCATACATACATACATACATACATACATACATACATACATACATACATACATACATACATACACACATACACACATACATACATACATACATACATACATACATACATACATACATACATACATACATGGGCAGATAGGCAAAAAGAGAGAGAGAAAGACAGAGAGAGAGAGAGAGAGAGAGAGAGAGATGTACGTAGATAGATAGAGAGATAGAGATTTATAGATACAGATGTGTGCGTGTTGTTGTTTTTTGTTGCTGCTGCTGCTGCTGTTGATTAATGTCTCTATTTCGTTGATTTAATTTCTTTGTTGTTTGTAGGTTTTATTTCTGTAGATCAATTTTTAAGGTAAATCAAATTTTATTCATTTTTTTTCTCTGTGTGTTGATTAACTCTTTCCGATATTCATTTTTTTCATAAGTTGATTTCCTATTTCGTTTGTCCGTTTGTTTATCCGTTAAATTATTCACTTTTTCGTTACTGCTTCTTTCTTCCTATCATTCTCTTCTGTAATCTTGTTTTATGCAAATTATTCTATTCTGCACCTGAAAATCTCATTTCTCCATACCATGAGAGACAGACAGACAGAGACAGGGACAGAGAGAGAAACAGAGACAGAGAGAGAGACAAAGACAGACAGATAGTCAGACGGATGGATAGACAGACAGACAGATGAAAGGATAGAGAGAGAAACAGAAACACAGAAGCAGAGAGAGGCAGACGCAGAGAAAGACAAAGACAGACAGACATTTAATTGACTGCAAGCAGTTTTACTGATATCCATGATTCACGCAAATTTGCAGGTGAAGTAAATGTTTGAAATACAAATATACCAAAGAAGTGCAAAAACATTCAGCTTGGCTGAATAAAATATATTAAATTAAACATGGTTTTATCTTCTCGAAAACCATGTGAAAACACATTTACATTAAAAATCTGTTTGAAACCCACACATATGCCCCTCTTAAAATGGTACCATGCATTCTTTTACTTTCAACATGTTCAAAAAAACCTTCTTTTCATTCAAAACACGTTCACGACTAAACTAAAGGCAAACACTCTGGGGTGGGGGGTGGGGGTCCTGTTTTAAAGAAATTACCAATATTGTCGAAAACATCCTTGGGATAAAATTGACAGGAGTCGCTTCTGGGGTGTCACCACCAACAGAGCCAGTGTCAAACATGTGCATTGAGGGGAAGCAATCTTGTTAGCGGGGAAACGAATTACCTCCTCTATTTCTCTTCTCTGACTGTGTCCTCCTGTGCGTTTGTCTGTCTGTCTGCCTTTCTCGTTATTATCTGTCTCAAACAATTGTTAATACAGTTTCATTTTCTTCTTATCATCAATATCCCTACCCCTTTTTTTCAAATCCAATTCTTCTGAGATCCTATCTGGGTGGTTTTTTGTTTTTTTTTCTCTACTTGTGTTCTAAGCAAAACTGATCCATCAATACCTCGGTCCAGCCACCTACCATTTATTCTATTATTCTATTAAATAAGAGAGAGAGAGAGAGAGAGAGAGAGAGAGAGAGAGAGAGAGAGAGAGAGAGAGAGAGCATTCTATGTGGGTTTTTTGTTGTTGTTGTTTTTTTTGTTTTGTTTTATTGTTGTTGTTTTTTTTGGGGGGGGTCTTCTTGCTCTTCATACAAAGCCAATTTTCATCTGATATTATCCAAACTGGACATAGTGACTTATTGACATATAAGACAGATCAACGGTAAATTATGTTTGTGTTAGACAGTCTCATTGGTCGCATTTTCATTGAGACAATGAGGTGAATCTACGCAATGAGGTGAATCGACGCAATGAGGTGAATCGACGCAATGAGGTGAATCGACGCAATGAGGTGAATCGACGCAATGAGGTGAATCGACGCAAATTCAGGGTTTGAAGCGGGTGAAAGGAAAGGGGAGGGGGGAGCAGACGGGGCTTAGGGAAAACGGGGGAAGGTTAACAGCTATCAATATGATGTGTGTGTGTGTGTGTGTGTGTGTGTGTGTGTGTGTGTGTGTGTGTGTGTGTGTGTGTGTGTGTGTGTGTGTGTTGTGTGTGTGTGTGTCTGTGTGTGTGTGTGTGTGTGTGTGTGTGTGTGTGTGTGTGTGTGTGTGTGTGTGTGTGTGTAGGAGATCAAGATTAACTATACGCACGTGCGTGTGTGTGATGTGTAGGGCAGTCGTCGGGTCTGTATCTGAGTTTATATCAAATTTTCGTTATTAGAACACAAGATCAGTTTCGTCACTAGCGACGAAGGAATTACAACACTGTATGCTCCATCAGAGCAGGCACTCCTGAACCCCCGCAATATAACCAAGCAAAAACGCAGGGTCTTATCAGGTGAGTTGCCCAATGGCAATCTTATGTTGGAAGCTCCTCTTGACCAACATGCCGGCACCAGCACTACACTTGACGGAACGGAGAGTGGGTCGCCTAATGTCAATGAGAGAGCTCCTCTCGACCAACATGCTGGCACCAGCTCTACACCGGACGGAACGGAGTGTGGGTCGCCTAATGTCAATGAGAGAGCTCCTCTTGACCAACATGCCGGCACCAGCTCTACACCGGACGGAACGGAGAGTGGGTCGCCTAATGTCAATGAGAGAGCTCCTCTTGACCAACATGCTGGCACCAGCTCTACACCGGACGGAACGGAGAGTGGGTCGCCTAATGTCAATGAGAGAGCTCCTCTTGACCAACATGCTGGCACCAGCTCTACACCGGACGGAACGGAGTGTGGGTCGCCTAATGTCAATGAGAGAGCTCCTCTTGACCAACATGCCGGCACCAGCTCTACACCGGACGGAACGGAGTGTGGGTCGCCTAATGTCAATGAGAGAGCTCCTCTTGACCAACATGCTGGCACCAGCTCTACACCGGATGGAACGGAGTGTGGGTTGCCTAATGTCAATGAGAGAGTAAGAAAGAAGAGACAGGATAAGAAGCCCAGAGAAATGTTTCTATAAAGAAAATAAAGAAAGAGGAAAGAAAACAAGAAAGAAAGAACGGGGGAGGTGGTGGGAGAGGCAGGGGAGACAACAGTATTCCTCTTCAGCGCGTCCATTTCACACCACTGATCGAGAACCTAAAACGGAGGGACGTCTTTTGAAGTGGTCTGGCGTTTTTCTGTGTTGGTAGGGCCACTTCCAGGAGAATTTCATGCTTCGAGGTTCTAGAATGTAAGGATATCTTTCAGCACACATACTGAGGAGGACAAGAAAAGGAAGAAATCAGGCGCGAAATTGTTTTCTTGTTGGTTTTGGTTTTGTTTTTTGTTTTTTTGTTTTTTTTTTTTGTTTTTTTTACTGGTTCTTTTTTGTGTCGGGTTTCGTTTTGCTTTTGTTTTGTGGCGGGATGGGGAAGGGAAGTTGGTGAGTAAGAATCGTTAAGATCATTCGTGTCTTATGTAAGTTTTGTTATATAAGGAAATGGATAACATGTTGATAACTAATGCCAAAACGCAAAGACAAAAAAAAAAAAAAAAAGTAAACAAAAGTGTTCGATTTTTTCTTTTCTTTTTTTTTTCTTTTTTTTTTTCTTTTTTTCTTTTTTTTTTTTTGTCATATCATGAATTAGCTGTGGGCCTCCCCATGGTTATTTCCACTGATATGCCACTCCAAAGGTGAAGGGACAACATTATGTGTGTTGTTGTTCTTGCCGTTGTTGTTGTTGTTTTGTTTTGTTTTGTTTTGTTTTTGTTTTCAAATCATCCATAAGTTGTTGCAGTCCCCCTCTCATGGTAAAATCGAAAAATCGTTCCGTAGACACTATTAGTTTGTTTCTAAACTGTCTTTAAAAGCTAATTCTTTGAGTTCGCTTGTCCAAAGCGGAACATGCCACCTGAGGAATATTCCTGTGGTGCTGTCTGCGTTCCACCAGAAGGCTTTCCATATTCCAGCGTGAAAGCATTTCAATAGCTGGAGGAGAATTTGTTGCAATGAAAACATTGTGCTGTTTGGTGACTGTACCGACTGTTTACCTTATGTGCATGTCCTCTGTGTGTGTGTGTGTGTGTGTGTGTGTGTGTGTGTGTGTGTGTGTGTGTGTGTGTGTGTGTGTGTGTGCGTGCACGCGCGCGCGCGCGCGCGTGTGTGTGTGTGTGTGTGTGTGTGTGTGTGTGTGTGTGCGTGCACGCGCGCGCGCGCGTGTGTGTGTGTGTGTGTGTGTGTGTGTGTGTGTGTGTGTGTGTGTGTGTGTGCACGTGTGCGTGTGTGCGTGCACGCGTGTGTGGTGTGTGTGTGTGTGTGTGTGTGTGTGTGGAGAGAGAGAGAGAGAGAGACAGAGAGAGAGAGAGAGAGATTGGGGGAGGGGCGTGGGGGAAGGGAGGAGCGGAAGGGAGGGAGGGGAAGGGGAGATCAAGTTACGAAGTCGGGAAGGAAGCCAAGATAATAAAAGGAAAAGTCAATCTGGGCTGGGTTTTCTTCCTGCTTCCTTTTGTCTTTTACCTCGCTCGCAACTCCCAAGTCGTTTTTGCTGGCTGCTTTAGGTTGTTCCCAGAGAACACTGCCCCCTAGGATATTACCAACATTGAAGCATGACTCGTGCTCAAGCAGAGAAACGGTGAGCGTATGCAGAGCTCGTACTTACCACATAAATTATAATACAGACCGGTCGGGTGAAAGAACTGTACACTGCGGTATATTCCGGCCATGAGGGAATATAACAAGGCCTAGGCTGATTTCAGCCTCAAGGGTTAGAGTAGCCTAGACTAGTTTATACCCAGGGTGTAAACTAGCCGGGGGTAGGGTTCGGGCTGTTACACCGGGAACCACGTGATGCTGGCAGGTCGCCTTGGCCAGTGTCCACCCGAGCCAGGAAAAGCTAGCCTGCGACCAGTCGCCAGTTCCAGAGCATGTGCCTTTTGCTGACCTCCCAGAGCTGGAATGGGCCAGACCGCCCGTCATGGTCATAAAATGAAGGTGTAAGACAAATTGTAACCATGCCTGTGTTCAAACTGTACACCTCTCTGAAATCAGATGGATATGACATAGATTTTGCATGGGTTCCCAGCCATTTGGGCATTCGAGGCAACGAGATGGTTGATGAACTTGCCCAGAGTGCCAAAAGAAAGAGTTGATCAGATTGTCTATCCCTCACACTGATCTGAAACCCAAACCCCAGGCTTATGTCGAAGACCTCTAGCAAGAGGAATGGAACTTGCAGATGGATAACAAACTATTTAAAACCAGTCCAAACTTGAAAAAAGTTTTTACCATGTTCCCGAGGCGGCCGTAAAGAAGAAACAGTCTTGTGCCGTTTGCAAACTGCTCCGTGGTGCATTCTATGTCATGTACCACAGTAAAACATAGTCTTTTAGAGTGTTGGGACTTGCATGATGTGAGACATAATCACTTTACAGCAGACTCCATGAAAACCTTGTTCAGAGATGTCTCACCCGATGTGATTTTTGAATTTCTGAAAGAGATTAACATTTTTCATCTGATCTAAGATTTTATGGAAGAACGATTTTTAATGAAGTTTCCGGTGTGTTTTTAGACGGTGTATTTTAAGGGTTGTGCGAATGATTTTTTCTTCAATGACATGTGAGTTGTCTTCAACGTGGTGACCGCCCTGATAAGGCCCTTTGTGGTCGGCTGGGCTATAAGCAACATTACCCTGTTACAGTATACTTAATCCAGTTTGCGTTCTTAGGCTCCGGAAGCAAATGAAAGGGAAGGAACTCTACTTCGTTCCCTCGTTTTTCTCGACTGGCTGTGGTCCCTTGGTTCCTGAACTGTCTTCGCCTGCTCTCTCTACCACGCGACACTATCACATTGTAAATATCATAGTAAAACGAAGACATAAAGTGTTTTAGTGGTAATAATTTTAATAATGAAAGCAATAGAGCCCATCTGGATTAGAACACTCACTCAATAAGAAATAGAGAATATGTAAAACAAATATTCCAAACGAAACACAGATCTTCACATTCACATGAGCCAGACCGTTAGGAATCTGGTCATGTGTTTAGATGATAATTCTCCCAGCCCCGAAGAATATGCAGACCATTTTGAGAAACTAGATCATCTGAACAGCGACAACTTATAAAATATGTCAATATGAAAAATTACCACCAACAACAACGGGTTGTAAGAAACATATCATTCGAAGAAATGTCTAAACATTTTGCGAAATAATAAAGTTTGTGGCGCAGATTCTATTATGAATCAGTTTTTGAAAGCGTTATCCACAAAATTCATTTCAGCTCTGCATATGATATCATATTTAGTTTCACAATCAAGAAAAGCATCTGAAGCTTGTTTAATCGGATTTGTGCGTCCAATTTTCAAATGCAAAGGGGTTCAATGAATGTCGATAACCACCATGGAATAAAAGTTGTTTTGTTAAGTAGTTTAAAAGTATTTTAGAAAAAAAAAAGTCGATATACAATTTGTGTAAGGCAAAAAGCCTGTTAGGATATGAGCATGCTGGGTTTCGAAAAGGTCAAGTCACTTTTTTTTTCATAACAGAGTAATTGTATTCTTGATTGATATTTACAGCGCCAGAAAAAAATGTTTTGCGTATTTATAGACCATTGAAGGGCATTTGAATCTATCAAAAGAACAGTCTTATGGAAAAAGCTATATCAAATAGGTGTGAACAGCAAGGCATAATGTATAATGTAAGGTATAACGAAG
>CM065717.1:93795346-93842846 GCA_033310375.1 Conus canariensis
ACTTGGTCACAGATCTGAGATTTATTTTAACCCAGTATTGCAATAGTTGGCTCAGTCTAGGATTTAGCCTGGTGGTTAGGTCTCAGTTGCATTTTTTTTTTCTTTTTTCTTTTTCTTTTTTTTTTTTTTTTTTTTTTTTGTCAGTTGTTTTGATATAAAACATATTCCTTACTTTTCAGTTTTCTAAGTGCTGTGAGCAGGGTTCGGATGCATACACAGGCAAATTTTCATTATTATTGTCATTAATATATACTACGCACAAAAAGTTAGGATCGGTATGTGAAAACAGGTGCGTAATAAACTCAGTTCGCTACTGTTATTTATTTCTTAGTCCAGCCAAATTGTCATGAATTCTTGTTCAGCTGTAAGTGGGCGATGTTGTGTTAGTGCGAAAATTGCACGGGATTCTCTACTACTGAGCTGGGCCGCAAACGGAAAAGCGGAAACTTGCGAAAAATGACCTTGTTTTGGACCGTTCTGCCTGAACACATTGCACTTGCCAGATGGAAAAACCATTATGCACGTGCAAGCACTGCTGTTTATGTGTGAGATGCTGTCGCTCGCTTGGCTATATAAGAAGACATTCCACCAGTAGTAGGCCTGATCTGACAATGCCTCCACGACGAAAATTAAGCGAGTTGGATAGGGGACGAGCTGTTGCATGGTTCCAAGATGGTGTTCCCAAGCGAGAAGTGGCCAGGCGACTTCATGTGTCCTTCTCGGTCATTGTCTGACTGATTCAACGCTTCACAGCCACTGGGATTGTCCATGAAAGACGCAGATCTGGTCGACCGAAGAAGACAACCCCACGTGACGATCGTCTCATTGAACGACAAGCCCTGCAGACAAGAACAGCCTCTTCCAGCATAATTCAAAGGCAGTTCAGGGTGGCTACTAACATCAACATCAGCCAGCAGACCATACGGAACCGCCTACATGGGTTTAATCTCCGTTCTCGTCGCCCAGCAGTACGGCCACGCTTAACTCCAGCCCGTAGGGCAGCACGCCACGCCTTCTGCGCACGTCACGTGAGGTGGACACGTCAGCAATGGTCCCAGGTCCTGTTCAGTGATGAATCACGCTTCACCCTTCACCACAATGACGGCCGACTGAGGGTCTGGAGGCGCCCAGGGCAACGCTTTACTGACGCCACTGTCCAAGAAAAGGTGGCCTTTGGTGGAGGTTCTGTAATGGTCTGGGGGGCCTTCAGCCTTCACCACAGAACACCCTTGTATCATGTACAGGGTAACCTGACTGGCATCCGATACCGGGATGAGATCCTTCGACCGCTGGCTGTGCCTACACTGCAGCAGATGGGACCGAGGGCTGTCTACCAGGATGACAATGCTCGCCCCCACAGGGCAAGGGTGGTCAACGACTTCCTGCAGCAGTCTGGAGTCAACAGAATGGAGTGGCCAGCATGCAGTCCCGATCTCAACCCGATTGAGAACCTCAGGGATGAGCTGGATCGCAAAGTGAGGAGCCACCCCCCTCCCAGGGATGCCCAACACCTCTACCAGATGCTGCAGGCTGAGTGGCAGGCGCTTCCACAGAGGATCTTCACCAACCTGGTCAACTCGATGAGGACTCGCTGCGTCGAGTGCCAGAACAGCCATGGTGGTTACACGCATTACTGAGCTTTTGGGAGCATCAGTATGCCCTGTCTTGTGATTTCAATGACTTTGGGAAATCAAATTTGGATACGTACCCACTTTAATCAAATGTACACACCAAACGATTGCTCGAGATTGAAGGCAATTGTGTATCGTTATCACTAAAGAATGGAATTAAATGTTGGCCAAACTTCAACGCATTGACTTTCTTATTTTGACAGTTATGAATGTTTGTGAAAGTGATCCTTAACTTTTTGTGTGTAGCTTAGTACTATCTATGGTTGGTACTTGAAATTTTCTTCAGCTTCGTTATTGCGGTTTTCATGCACTGGCAGTTTCAAAAGACTAGCAGAAGGTCAAACGCATGCTCTGGCCACACGAAGGTTCTCTGATCCTTAGACTGGCATGGAATTGATCTTCCAACCAGTAATCTGCAATGCTAACTACTGTAAATTACTGTCTTTAGCATCCAAGCAACATGATATATTCAACAATACTCCAGTACCAATTTTTTATATCCAATTCACTCTTCTTAAGTTAGATCCAAGATTCCAACTACTCAAGGGAAACATTCTTCCCTTTTTTTGTTCTTTCTTATTTGGTGACCTCATGATGGTCTGTCATAGATCTTATTCTTACTTCATTTTGGGACAGAGCAGCCTTCATTTTTCATCGAAAAATATAGGAAAAAGGTTTGAAAAGTTCTACCAGCCACTATGGCGAAGTGGTTAGCATCGTGAACTCCCAGCTGGGAGATCGCGGGTTTGATTCCCATCAGAGTCATGTGAGTTTTTTCTGCCCCGACCGTCTCCTGCCCAGAGATGAGTTTGCTACGGTTCACTTGGGAAGACTGAGACACACAGTCGAGTTTCATCCATTTAATGTATGCATCTCTGAGAGTTGCTCACATTTCCTGCCCAATACTGCAGGTGTCTGTATCTCTCAGGCCTGGTTGACGCTGGGATATATTATGAAAGGAAGCTTAGAGTACAGCCCTGTCATGCAGTCTCAGACCGAAATGGAAATCTGTAGCATCATCTTTATCATCCTCATTCTCATCAAACAGCATAACAAAAAGTCGCAGATTCTGTGGCCCTTTATGCCCTGCTCTCATGGTAACCTCAGTTTCGATGTCCTCTCCATGTCTGTGGCCTTGGTTTGGTTCCGTAGGGCCACCGGTATCGGCGAGTTCATGGGGTCTGTCATTGGATGGACATGGTGGGCCCTCCGGAGGGAGAGCTCACATGCGCTGGCTCCGCGACTAAGCAATTATTGTCATCAGTAGAAGGCTTAGTAGGTGGTGTCCTGCATATGTTGGATCAGAACAGGCGCCACTGAACACCACCAAAGTGACTCGGCAGCAGTGTAGTGTCTCCTCCGGTGGGTTGACATTGACTGCTCCCTGTGGATTGCTGGTGCCAGGGCTGCTGCAGGCCTGACCAGGCTGTGGCCGTGGACAGGGTGTCGGAATGAACGGCGTGGGTGCACTGCCACTGAGGTGGCACAGAAGTTGGGACAGGAAAAAAAAAAAAACACCAGTTCTTTAATTTTCTTCGTTTTTCAGTTGTTGTTTTTTTTTAATGGGAAATGCTCCAATAACTTTTATTGTTTTATTTGCAAAGGTCTGATTAGGAATCTGAACATTTAAGTGTTCATTTCACATAAATTTGAAGCTGGCAGAATTTTTTTTTTTTTTTTTTTTTTTTTTTTTTAACCATTTTCTGCATACATGCTGTCAGATAACTATTAACGTGTTATTTTCATATGTTTCAGAGGATCAGGAGGAGGATGAAGACGATGATGATGATGATGACGATGACAGCATACAAGCAAACGGGAGTGGAGAACCTCCAGGAAAGAGAAAAAAATTATCATGAATTGCTCACAGACATTCTGAGTGTGTGTTTACATGTGTGCACTAAAATTAGGCCTAGGAAGAGAACTATCCAGCCCACATGAGAGAACAGTGTACTTATTGTTGTGTTTGTGTGTATACACCCACAAGCGAGTGTATATGATTCTGCAATTTTATAGCTTGTGTTTAGTTTACGCATTGTTTTGAACTTAATGTGCAAAGTGAAGTGTGTGTGGCTTTACATTGTTTTTACAGTGGAACTTGATTTTAAATTAAGAGTTCAATTTGTCCTTGGTCTGCATTATTTGGTAAGCTTGATCAAAAACGAAGGAAAAAGAACGATGACAAAAAAAAGCCAAGAGAGTAAATGCCTCTTTCAGTGAAGGTTAGAAGAGAGTTTTTTTTCCCCAGCGAAATGATTGAATCATGTGTCTAACAAATACTGTGTTCTAGAATTTTTACAACATGACAGAATTTTATGTCTGTTAGTATTTAGACTGTTTGAACTGAATTCTGTTGTATACACAGGAAAAGCTTTGTGTGTGTGCTCACGTGTGCGTGCATGTGTGTGTGTGCGTGCATGTGTAGGAACGCGCGCGAGTGTGTGTATGTGCAAGCATGTAGATAGACATGAATGGTGATGTAGGCAGCTCAAAGTTTTGAACAAGATCTGCACATGAATTGTGTATGCTCTTGTCATAGAGTCAATGACAGCATGTGTGTCTGGAAATGTGTGACAGCAATAATGGACATTCGATTGTGTATAATTGTACTAACTCATGAAGAGACTGGGTTGTCACTTTCAAAATGTTCAGTTTTGACTTAGAATATAAACAGACATGAATATCTCTCTCACTCTCTCTCTCTCTCTCTCTCTCTCTCTCTCTCTCTCTCTCTCTCTCTCTCTCTGTGACATTTCATTAGGTCATGGCCATTTCTTTCTTGGTTTTTTTCACACTACCTCCATGCCTCCTCTTCCCTTCAGTGATGTCTTCTCTATCACCGTCATATACAAATGTTTGTTGTAAACACAGGGTTTCTGTTTTGTGTTTTGTTAATGTTTGCACATTATTAGCTAGTTTTTGAAAATGTGTTTTAATTCTTTGCAAAGATTTTTAGATGTAAATCTCTCTCTCTCTCTCTCTCTCTCTCTCTCTCTCTCTCTCTCTCTCTCTCTCTCTCTCACACACACACACACACACACACACACACACACACACACACACACACACACACACACACACACACCACACACATGCACAAAACACACACACACACACACACACAACAACACACGCACACACACACGCACACACACATTACATGAACACATACGCACATGTGTGCATGCACGCACACACACACACATATTACATGAACATACACACGTGTGCACGCACGCACACACACATATTAACACTTTTTACTTGAGTTGTGTGTCAAAGCTTGTTTAACATTAAGAGAAAATATTAACCTTGCTTTGATTCAATGCCTTAGATCACAGCTCATAGTGACAAAGCATCCTTGCAAAGATCAGGTTTCTAGTAAACACATCATGGGATTTGTTATGTTTGCAAAAATCATGCTGTCATGTATAAATTAGGGGGGGGGGGGGGGGGGGTGTGGAGTGTGAGTGTGTGGTGTGTGTGTGTGTGTGTGTGTGTACCTACATGTGAACATGTATTCATGTGATGAATTTTCTGTGTACACATATCTATATGTTTGTGTTGATATTCTCTGCTTAACTTTTCTCAGTTGCTGTATGTTGATGTGATAAGCATGGCATGGACAAAGGCCTAATGTCCATGGTTGAAGTTTCTCTCTCTCTCTCTCTCTCTCTCTCTCTCTCTCTCTCTCTCTCTCTCTCTCTGACCCACACATACATACATTATTGTCAATCTCTTTCTGAATTTTTAACACCACCGCCACCTCATGCCCCCATCCTCACTTCACTAACATCGTCTCCATTAGATATAAACATTTTTTTAGTAAATGTTTGCTCATTATTATTCAGTTTTAAAAAGTGAATAAAAATGTATGCAAATATTTTTTTAATGTGACTGTGTCTTGTGGCTAAAGATAATCCCTTCCCCCTTTTCTCTCTCTCTCTCTCTCTCTCTCTCTCTCTCTCTCTCTCTCTCTCTCTCTCTCTCTCTCAACTCTTGCCAACTTTTTCACAAGAGGTCAAAACAAAAGGGAAATGAATATGATTTTAAAGATTATAATTGTAGATGAAAGACTGGCTTGGAACAGAATGTAAACTGTAGTAATTTAACAAGTGAATATGCACTTGGAATCTTCAAGATGTTTCTCTGAAATGAAGTTTTGGTTGTATAATGCTACAGATGTATTTGTAGTATGGAAGGTAACTACCACACAGTTTTGAAGCATAGTATATTGACAAACAAGGATGCTAATTATGCATTATTCTCAAGAATCCTCTGTCTGTCTGTCTGTCTGTCTGTCCTCTTCTTCTCTCTCTCTCCTCCTCTCTTCTCTCTCTCTCTCTCTCTCTCTCTCTCTCTCTCTCTTCCCCTCAACCCATGATGAACAAGTATCTTCCCTTCTGATTGATATGTAATGTTGCAGAGGCAAGAAGCAATACTGACAAATGTGATTTGAGAAGAAAAACTAAAAAGTATTCTCAAAAATGATGTGCACTGTAGTTTTCAAAACAATGGTATATCATATCCTAAATTTGAAATCTATCAAAGGTCTACACACAGGGGCATATCAATTTTAAAAGGAATTTGAAATAACTCCACCAGTTAACATGGACAAACTACAAAACAAAACACGACGCATTTCGACCTCTTAGGTCTTCTTCAGGCAAGAGAAACAGCACACAGGACAACGAAAATGAAGAACAAAGCAATTACTTCTCAAATTTGGTGCAAGAATGGTGTTGAATTAATGAGGAGCATATAGTTCATAGATGTTTGTGTGTATCTGCATATATTCTTTCTTGTTTGTGATCCAAACACTGGATGTGGAATTGTGGGCTTCATCTTTCTCTGCTGAAGTTTAGTTTTAATCGATCACAATTTGGCAAGCAGTGTAATAATTCACAGGGACTTAGGGGTTTTTTTTTCATCCTTCATCAAGTGACAACCGCTTAAAAGAGTGCAATGACAGTCAATTTGATGGCAAATGGGGATCCTAACAAATCTCAAATGACAATGTGCCTTGGTGAAATACTGACTGGTATGACCATTCTTTTAAATCTTGTAGTTTCTCCTTCCTGCACACCATGTTACTTCCACTCTGAATGTGAATGATGACAGACACACTTGCTCACACTCCATTAGCAGGAGAAGGGATCAGAAGTTTTTGAGATTTCATCCAGGTCTGAAGAAACTTATGTCCTGAAATTAGAAATCAGCATGAACAACAATGTATGCGTATGGAGTCGGCAGCCATGAGCAGATGGAATCCACAGCCATGAGCAGATGGAATCCACAGCCATGAGCAGATGGAATCCGCAGCCATGAGCAGATGGAATCCGCAGCCATGAGCAGATGGAATCCGCAGCCATGAGCAGATGGAATCCGCAGCCATGAGCAGATGGAATCCACAGCCATGAGCAGATGGAATCCACAGCCATGAGCAGATGGAATCCGCAGCCATATCTCAAGAAATTCACAGCAGATGGGGTCCACAGTCATGCGCTCTAAGAATCCTAGTAGAGTTCATTTAAATCCACAGCTAAACACACATAGCGCTTATGACCATATCTATGCAGAATTATAGTGGTAATCCATATTGTCCAAGCATCCGGGTCTTTTGAAAAAAATAGAAATTTTGGTTCCACTGTTCTGATGGCCTCAGGAAAGACTTGGTATTCACCATAGTGACTTGTGCCTTGAAAAATGATGACTTAGACTGTGCTCAGTCTCTTCCAGCAAAAATGCAGCTTCACTACGCATGATGATCTGTACTCCTCTCTCATTTGAGTAGCCTGTATCAAGATTATAAATCATTAAATGCTGAGATCTCTTTAACTCAAATGTGTGTTAGTATTCCTCTCAAGTCATACTTTGTAAAAATATTTTTAGTTTTATTATTCAGTCATACTTCTACTATCTACCATTCCGAAAACCAGTGAATAAATCCCAGTCATTCATTATGAACAAGTTATAATATTGCCTTTGTCAGTCATTCTGTGGATAATTCAAGTGTTAAAAAAAGTAAAGTTAACCAGCCACTGTGGCGTAGTGATCGATGTTGAGGATTCCCAGGTGGGAGGTTATGGGTTCAAGTTTAAACTGAAATTTAATAAAGACAAGCAAGAATTAAGATGTAGTGGTGGTGGAAATTGTGATGGTGGTAGTAGTAGTAGTAGTAGTAGTAGAAACAGCAGCTTAATAAGCATTAGGCCCTATTTCATGTAAGGAACCTGCATAAAGCCAAGTGACCAAGTCAGGCAACAACTCAAGTAAACATGCACATATGTCAGCAGACAAGAACCTCGATCTGCTTGCAATTTTTAAAAAGCACCATAAGACTGCCTTGTGGTGCGTGTATCTGAATTTCGTGATTCTCTGTCCCAAACCGTCATACCTAGCACAATGGTGGCAGATTGAAGAGGTCCTCTATGGTAAGGATACGGGTAGGAATAGGTACAATCCTGCCCTGGTTAGGCATGCTGAAGGAGACAGGGCTGTGGAAGTGCCCCGTTGATCGCACTCAGACCTGAGATCTGCCATTGGGCAAACACTGTATTGCATTATTCTATCAGAAAATTTTACAGATGCGTTCAGTTAACCATACATTGACAGGAGAGACAGACTCCACACATGTGCGCGCATGCACACATGCATGCACGCACGCACACACACACACGCGCATGCACGCGCGCGCACGCACGCACACACACACACACACAAACACATGCATATGCATGCACACACATGCGCAGGCAGGCAGGCAGGCAGGCAAGCAGGCAAGCGGAGAGAGAGAGATTGATCTTTGATACTTTAAGGATGAAGATTTTCGGCAGGCTCTATCTTACAATTCTGTTCTTGTCATGCATACCTCATTTCAATTAATATAATTTCATTCTGACAAACCAGCATAATCACACTGTAATGTTGTTTCAATACTGACAAGCAGACTATTTATAAATATGATAATGACATGCTGGATAGCCAAAAAAAGGAACAAAACAAGTTGTTAAGATAGAGAGGGGCGGGAGGGGAAGGGGGGACAGGGGTAGGAGGGAGAGTGAGAGTGGAGGTGAGCGGTTAAATGGAATAGATCACGTGTTCAGACGGTGTATTTTAAGTATCGCTAACCGAACAATTTGTAAACGTCATCCTGCTGGGCGGTGGCAGCGACCGGCAGAAGGCACCTAGGTAGCAGATGGGTGTAGGGCGGCACCAATTTCCTTCCTCGCACCACGAGTGACGACAGGACTAGCCTGTGTCGCCGGGGGACGACTCTCAAGATGGCGGGACACTTTGGCGACGAGGTGCTGCTACACTGCGAACTACCCAGAGGCCTGCACGTCTAGCAGGGCCTTCCCTTTGCTGGGGGAGGGGGGAATCGTTCCCCATGGGCGCAGAGTGGGCATGGACCTACGTGCAGCGGCTCGGCGACTTGTGCCTCGTACGTCTCCCGAATCGGCCGCACGCGGCACAGGACTGTCGCCTCACGGCATGAAGACGGCCGCCCGGTAGCCCTGACGACGGTTATGGAATAACAGCCACTACGACGACGACACCAACAACATCAACATCAATCGCAGCTGAACCATCTTCAGACGACCGCTCGGCGGTCCTAACGACTTAATTATTACTTCATCCAGGCTCCTGCCTGACGGCGCTGTCTTCCCGGAACCATCCACCCGACCGCTAACCCAGACTTCTCAACCCAACCTGCCAACCTACAATGTCTTTGCCAAGACAAACATCTCCATGCCGCAGCCTGCTGTGGCGAAATTTTGTCCCTAAAAGCTTTTGCTATGAGGACGTTAAACTCAGCCATTACAGTTTGTAAATGGAGGTTTCTGATTTTCAATCAAACGGTCAAAGTTTGAGACATCAATGTTTTTGTCAAATTTAAAGTTCCTTGAAATAATTAAGTGTTTTCATATTTTGGAAGTGAGTTCCAGACATTGTCCAGAGTAAGCTAGGCTTGTTTTGTATCGATCAACGCATGGATAGGGTACCAGGAATTTCTGTGAGCCAGAATAGCTGTTCAGTCCTGTAAAAAGAACATTAATATAACACAGCATGGTATTTGTCAAAAATTTAAACACAACTGATGCCCTGCTGAATTCAACCGCTTTGACAGAGGAAGTATGTTTGATGCTTTTAGGGGTTTTTTTGTTTTGTTTTGTTTTGTTTTGTTTTTATCGGCTGATTGAAGAACAGATGAAAGGAGTAGCTTTGCTGCACATTTATGGAGAGAAATCTTTTTTGTTTGTGGACATTATTTCTCTCACTCCAAATTTGCTGATGCGTACTTGATATGCGACATCACGCGTGTACTGAACAAAGTTTAAAGCACGCAACATAGGGTGGGATTTTATGATATAGCATTAGTTATTAGGATGAGATTGCCATTTTAATTTTTCGTCTGCCGTTACACTTAAAAGAGGATGCTCATCTACCTGTTTAAAAAAAAAAAAAAAAAAAAAAAACTACCTTTGGCATAAAGTGTTAGGTGAAGAGGACATAAACGGTGCTTTTGGCAAGTGTTTATAACTGTATGTTTGGTTTTGGATGGATGTGTGATCATCCAATTTGAATTACACCAATCTGACACTTCATTAAGATTTTCCAGGAGAGATGTTTCTAATGTTTGTAGTTCATTGCCACTTAGTTGGAGTGACGATTAAACAGATAAATAGATCTGTTGTCCCTTTGTCATGAGATAAAGATAATCATAAATCATTGATGAAGCTACTGAACTTTGTGGAACTCCATGTCTGGTAGGCCGTTTCTTTAAAAGAACGGAAGGATAAAAAAAAAAAAAAAAAAGATCAAACATCTTTCTGTACAAAAGAAAATCAACAGTCATTTAGCTCGTTCATTTTCGTTGTCCTAATTGTTTTGTCTCTTGCCTGAAGAAGACCTAAGAGGTCGAAACGCGTCGTG
This sequence comes from Conus canariensis, assembly GCA_033310375.1. Classification (NCBI taxonomy): domain Eukaryota; kingdom Metazoa; phylum Mollusca; class Gastropoda; order Neogastropoda; family Conidae; genus Conus; species Conus canariensis. The sequence continues at coordinate 93,805,915 of CM065717.1, forward strand.
TTTTTGTCTTGTGGTTCGTTTGTCCACGTCTTTTTTTTTCCGTTTGCAAACATTAATTTAAGATTTGTGATTGACTTACATTCGAAAGCCATGATTATGCTGTGTGGCAGGAATGATTAGATCGGAATCCAGACTTGAATGGGTGAAAGAGTTTGTTTTTCTTCATGAACTGAGATACATTTGTGTGTATGTGTTTTTCGAAGGTTGTGATCGAACTGATATAAGGATATAGGTCTGAAATTTGTTGGATCCGACGAATCATTCAATTTTGAAGGGGGGTCAGGGTGGTGGTGGATTACTTTGGTATTTTTGTATACCCCCAGTCATCAGCATCAATGACCATGAACTGGACGTCGTCCATGACTTTGTTTATCTGGGCTCAACTATCTCAGACACCCTCTCACTTGACGCAGAGCTCAACAGGCGCATCGGCAAGGCAGCTACCACCATGACCAGACTGACAAAGAAAGCATGGAACAACAGCAAGCTGACCGAGCACACAAAGATCCAGATCTGCAGAGCCTGCGTCGTGAGCACCCTCCTGTATGGCAACGAGTCTTGGACTTTGCGTGCCTGACAAGAGCAAAAGCTCAATGCTTTTCATATGCGTAGCCTCCGACGCATTCTGAACATCACCTGGCAGGACAAGGTCCCAAACAGCACTGTCCTGGAAAGAGCTGGATGCACCAGCATGTACACGCTGCTGAAACAGAGACGTATGCGCTGGCTCGGCCATGTCGTGCGCATGGATGACGGACGGATCCCTAAAGACCTCCTCTATGGAGAACTTGTGCAGGGAAAATGTCCCACAGGCAGACCACAGCTGCGATTCAAAGACGTGTGCAAGAGGGACCTAAAAGCCTTGAACATCGACCAGAACAACTGGGAAGCAACAGCCCTCGAACGGTCAGCCTGGAGACAGACTGTGCAGAAAAGTCTCTCCAAGTTCGAAGAGACACTCGCTCAGCAGCACGGGGAAAAGAGAATGAGAAGAAAGGCTGCAGCCCAGGCAGACAGACCAGCGTCAGACTTCATCTGTGCCCTCTGCCACAGGGACTGTCATTCCCGTGTCGGACTGGCCAGCCACACCCGCCGCTGTACCAGAATAGACACCCAGAGCGCAACTCCATAGTCTTCCGAGACTGAAGGATGCCTACACAGTCTTTGTATGCTCGAGGGAAAACATTTATTTCATTGGATAAATCATTATACGCACATAAGAGACTCAACAATGTAAGGTAGAGTGAAGTTTGATAGAAATGTGGGTGCGTTTGCAGGATCCATGGACTCTTTATTCATTAACTGCTCTACGATCGTTCCTGCTTCATTTCGGCAAGAAGAAGAACATGAGATGAATCATCAGATCCAAGCTTTTGTTTTCACAACAATATTAGGGACGTCGACTAGATTCTCTTATAGTCCGTGAAGTTTGAGAAATGATGACTCAAAGGAAATTAACTTTGTTTCATGAGGCAGTCGTGTTCAAGTACACCAGCATTCGTATTGGTTTCCAGACCAGTGATGAGTAGGAGATGAATGTTGTTGCTGTGGGCGAAGACTCAAGATATTTTATTCATATTAGGCGTCGGCCCACCTTGAAGGAGAATGTGAACATTCAACTGAATGAATATATGTTGCAGACTCAAATTAAAATGTATTAATGTACATTTCAGTCAGTCAAAGACCTCTTTGTTTAAAGCCTTTGTACAAAACAAAGAAAGATTACGTCTGTCTTCAGATATGGTCGATAACAGACTCAGTTTGAACAGTGAAGGATGTATAAGGGCTTAATTAACGTTCCACGTACATCTATCTCTCAGAAGAGAGAGAGAGAGAGAGAGAGAGAGAGAGAGAGAGAGAGTCCAGCATGTTTTATTGTTATGAAAAAACATCACTCACACACGCCCACACGCTCACTCGTGTGTTTAAAGTGATATACTATTATTATCATTATAATTATTATTATCATCATCATCATCATCAACGTCATCATTATCATTATCATCATCGTCGTCGTCGTCATCATCATCATTATACTACATTCTGTGAAATTGTGCTGGGCTATAAGCAACATTATCTTATCTCTTGGAGTCTAACAGGGCCATAAAGAAACAAGAACGGCTGCTCTTTATATAAGCATACGATAATTTAACGGTGTTGACCCAAAATTGTACCGAATGTAAATGAGTTTTTCTTACAATGGATAATAAACATCATCTGCCATGAACATATTATATTACTTGTTTCAGTACACGAATTAAAGAAATTAGAAGCTTTCAAAGTGTAATTGAAGATTGAACACTGACGAAGTTATCAAATCTCAAAACTGAACAAATTTCCGTGAGGTACCCTTTTTTCGTAAGCACCTAGCACCAAAGCTGTTGTGTTATGGCGGACAAATCGTAGTCTGAACGAAAGTGGGCAGATAAACGTCATCGAAATGTCTAAAAAGGAACCTGGATCCTTGGCGAAAGCCACAAAGGAGATTGATGCCTTAAAGAAACACGTGAGGCACAAAGAATTAATTGCATATGCTTTCCTTCGTCAATGTTTTCTCCCTGTCACACGAAAGCGACGGCCACGACAGTGTGAATAACATCCCCACGGCCATACCCAGGAAGTTGTAGACTCCGCGAAATAGTTGGAGTCACACTGCAGAACAAGATGGATTGGGACAATCATATCAACTCCATCTAAACCAAAGCCAACCAGGTCCTGGGGTTTCTCAGACGCAACTTGAAAATCAGCACCCCTAGCATAAAGGCTAAAGCCAATGAAACGTTTGTTAGGCCTCTGCTGGAATATCCGTCTGGGACCCCTATGAGAAACAGCACAAGGTGAAGATAGAAAACATCCAGAGTAGAGCAGCCCGCTTTGCGTTGAACCGTTACCGACGTACCGCCAGTGTTACCACCATGCTGGACATACTAGGATGGATGTCCCTTGAGGACAGAAGGAAAAAAGCAAGTCTCTCCATGTTCTATAAAATCAAGAACAACTTAGTCAGCTGCCCAAGGTTGAAACAACAGCTCCAACCTCCCAAGAAGAGAGAGCAACAAAGTCATGATCAGCGGTTCACACAAATAGCTGCAGATACCGACTGCTGGCTAATGTCATACCTCCCAAGAACAATTGTGGACTGGAACTCCCTCCCCCAGGATACTGTTGATGCCAAAACCCCTGACACATTTGTGTCATGAGTCAATAGGCTTCTTCAGTAAACTTATTCACATGTCTGTCTTGTTGTGTGCATGGATGAGTGGAAGGATGTTGCCTACAAGCTGCCTATTGCTGCCTGGGGTCAACTAGTCCATAGTAATGGATGAAAGCGACCGTGGTAGCCTGCTGGCAGCTTCGCACTTAGCTTCTACCTTTTTTATTTTTTTTTTGTAGGCTAGTGAGTAGGTAAGGTAGGAGGGGGGGGGGGGGGTGTCACTTTGTGGTATGAATGTGAGTAATCTCGTGCTAAAGAAATAGGAAGCAGAACAGATTTTTTTTTTTTTTTTTTTGTAAAGCAGTTCCCCTATTTCACAGTCTCATAATAATCAGCCTGTTGATTGTGGAGACTTTACGGAAGAAGAAGAAGATGGAACTTCTCATCCTTTTATTTTGATGCTATTATCCCACAAAGCTTGCACGGACTTGTTAGTAAATATTCTGTCGCAGAACCTCTACAAGGTAGTATTATTCCTGACTCCAGTTCATCACTTAAACATACCTACCAAAACAGTGCAAAAATATTAAGTATAATGAGTATTGGCATAACATGAAAGATGATATAGAATAGCTTTTCTTAGTAGTGTTAGGTATATGACAGTATGGAAGAATGACAGGAAAGCCTATGAAGTCAGTCTATCAGTCAGGGACCCCCAGTCTTGAAATTGAAGTAATGAATCCAACCAGGATGTGACCACAAAACAAAACAAAAAAATGTTGATGATGGTCATGTTCAATGAAGAAAGAAAATTGCTTTCTATCTCAGCATCAGTGCTTCTGTCTATCTGTTTCATTGTTTGGTAGCCTCTCTAAAAATATGTGTTACATTGTATGTCTGGCTGGTTTCATAGTGCATATATATAGTGTAGATAGATAAATAGATACATAGTAGATAAATCTATCAATAGATAAATAGATAGATTGATTGATTGATAAACTGATTGATAGATTGACAGACAGATTGGTAAAGTGATACCTTTTTTCCACTCTGTGTGTGTGTGTGTGTGTGTGTGTGTGTGTGTGTGTGTGTGTGTGTGTGTGTTCTTCTCGTGAACATAGATATCAATCAGGTGAAGATAACTTTTTTTTTCAGATTGATGGTGCAGTTAAGGAAACTAACAAGACTGTCAGCACTAAGAAACTTAAGACAGAAGAAAGACTGAATACCTTGTACACAAAGTAAGTGGATTTTGATTGCTGATGTAATGTAAGCCTTCACCTGTGATGAACAAAAGCGCTTACCTATAGTAACCATGGTTTGAATTGTGTTCATCAATTAAGATTGCATGCATGCTCTGTATTAGGTGTGTTTTGGTTTTTGTTTGTGGATACATGTTGGTGTTGTCAGTACAACACTATGTTAATCTGACAGTAAATGGTTTCAGTCACTCAGTGGATACATATGTATGCATTTGTGCATGCTGGCGTGGGTGTGTGTGTGTGTGTGTGTGTGTGTGTGTGTGTGTGTGTGTGTGTGTTGTAAAACAGAGAGAGAGAGAGAGAGAGAGAAAGGGGTGGAGAGTTTAGGTTCTCTAATTTCAAAGCTGGCATATCATTTGGAACACATTACTGTTCCAGTTTGGTACTTGTGACCACAATTCATTTTGTTTATTGTGCCTCAGAAGGTACTGTTTTGATTTATTGAATCCCTTAAGTTTAAAGGAGAATGATGACTTGGTTTCCAAAAGTTGGTCTTGTCAGTTTCAATCAGGCAGTAGGTTATATAATCAGAGATCAGTCAATGAATTAGAAAACCACTGAGTTACTCTGTCACCGTCCTCCTTGCTGTTCGCCATTTATTTGTTGAAATAATCATTCACTTATTCACTTAGTGTTCCAATGTTGTTCATTTGTTTTCATCTATTCATTCGCTTACACATTCACTGACACATATTCATCCACTTCTTCAGTTTCATTAACTTACACATTCACTGACATATTCACCCAGTTATTCAAGTCTATCAGTCAATCCGCTAGTTAACAACACACTGAAACTAACAGTAAAGTCCATATATTCTAATGGTTCAGCTAGTACATCTGAATGTGTGTGTGTGTGTGTGTGTGTGTGTGTGTGTGTGTGTGTGTGTGTGTGTGTGTGTGTGTGTGTTTAACAGCTGTTTTAACCAAAGGCAGGAACTGAACACCTTGCGCGCCACTGTGAATGACTTGACTGAGGTGAGTTTCATTTCTTCCCACAGTACTGATAAGAATCACATTATCATTTCATCCATCATGGTAAATATAACTGTTACTATGGAATATTGTAAAAGTGTATGTGATCAATTTTCATTAAATAGTTATTTAGAATGAAAAAGAAGAAAAGGAAAATGTGTGTGTGTGTGTGTGTGTGTGTGTGTGTGTGTGTGTGTGTGTGTGTACTAGTATGCTTCTCTATGTGTGTATATATATAAATGTGTGTGTGTGTGTGTTTGTGTGCGTGTGCATGTTGTGTGTGGTGTGTGCGTGTGCATGTGCATGCATGTGCACGTGCATGCCACACATGAACCAAAAAAAGTTTGTTTTACAAATGTGCAGAATTTTAGTCTTACCTGGCTTCTGTTTGTTTGGTGTTTCAGGACCAGGAACCAGAAAAGATTAAGAAGTTTGACAAGAAGAAAGAGAATGAACTGAAGAGACTGGATACAATGATTGTAAGAACTGTGTGGACTTTCTTACCATTGCAGTCCTTTTTAAATACTTGGTTAATTGTAAATGATTGTGTTCATCTACCCATTCTTTCTTCCACCATCCATGAGTAAACGTTACAAGTGTACATAAGTAGAAAGAACCAGTAAATAGACATACATATACATAAACCCATAAGTGGTTTTTATTTCACACAATGGTGTTTCATGAATAGATGCAAGAATGAGATGTCAAGTAGCCCATTTAAAGTAGAATTACTGTTATATAAATAATACCAGACTTTATGAAAGGGAGATGTATGTATATTGAGCTTTAGAAATGCTTTTTCTTTTTTTTTAATTTCCTAATCTTTCTTTCTTTCCTTCTTATGATAATGAAGTATGTGAAGGAACTGAAATTTTCTTTTGGTGGGAAACCAAATTTCAGGGTAAGCAAATCTGTTGAGACCTATCAATTCATTCATGTAAACTGAAATTTTAGAATATCCATTTTCTTGTAAACTGTGCTTGACTGTAAAGATCCAGAAAAATGTGTCATGTTGATGCTTGTAAAAAAAAATCTGCTATCTGCATTCCACAGACCCAGATGACCCAGTCAATGTCCAAGCTGTTACCTGACCAGAGTAAAGAGGAGTATGCAAGGTATTGTGAAATGTTTAAGAATCACTTCTTTGTTCCTGTAGATTGTTATAGAAGACATACCTATACCATGTGTATGGCTGCACAAGTGTGTGCATACACATCTGTTGCTATGTGTTTGAATGAATATTGATATGCATGTGTGCATGTGTGTGTGTGTGTGTGTGTGTGTGTGTGTGTGTGTGTGTGTGTGTGTGTGTGAGAACAGTGATGAAAGCTTTTTTCACTCTTGGTTGAGATTACTTGCTACTGCATTTTTAACAGGAAAATTCAGGAGGAACTTGATGAGGCAAAAAGACAGGCTGAAGCAGAAGAGAATAAAGATGAACAGGAAGACGAAGCTGAAGAGGAGGAGGAGGAGAAGATGAAGAAGAAATTTTTAAAGTGGCAGAATTTGTAAAAAAAAAAAAATGTTCTCACACGGTTTTATTTCAGCCCTCCAAAATTTGGGAAACAAGTCACAGTGAAAGAAGAAGCTGAGTCTGAAGAAGAAGAGGAAGAAGAAGAGGAGGAGGAGGAAGAAGAAGAAGAGGAGGAGGAGGAAGAGGAGGAGGAGGAAGAAGAACATGAAGAAGAACAGAAAGAAGCAAGCAAGCCAGAAAAGAAGGGCAAGAAGGCAAAACCCAAGGTAAAAGAGTTTGAGAAAGAAGAAGCTGCATGTGTTTGTCTTTCTGATTGTTTTATTGTCTGTGATGCAAAAGAAAGCACAATTAAGTTCCAGTTTGTGCTTCATGCCTCATGTTTACCAAGTTGTCCTAGAATAGTTAAACAGCAGAAAGATATTAGTACGCAAATGTATGTAATCTCTTAATGTTGCCTAAAGTGAAGACTAAATACCAGGTAAATGAAATCATTGCACACACTCAGAGAAAATGCACGTACACTCACACACTTGCCCGCATGTATGCATGCGTGCGTACAGGTACTCACATGCATGCACCAACACACACACACACACACACACACACACACACACACACACACTCATGCACACTCAATCAGACCTATACACAGAACAGAAAAGACAGGGAAAGAAGCTGCAGCCCATATTACAATGGATTTGAAAACATTACATTGGTTATTCTCCAAGTTTTTGATTGCCGACAGGCTTCGTCTACTCCTTGACACTCTGCTGAATTTTTTTTTAAAGAATTCAAAAGCCTTTAACCCCTGTGAAAATGGAAGAAATCTACCATACACAGACACACAAATTCAGGGACAGTAATTTGCAGCGGACTCCATGTCCTTGAAATGTGCTCTTGAAGTGTTCAGTTCCTGCATGTGTTTTTAAAGGTCTATGAATCTGTCCTGTTCCTTTTTCTGTGATAGAAATGTCAAAATCCCTGCGTGGTCAGGCATGTTGGAGGTGTCTATATTTCGAGTGCCATGTAGATGAGAGAAAAAAAGTAGCATGTTTGTGTGCTTTTTTTTCTTCTTCATTTGTCTGTGTGTCATCCTAGATTATTCAAACAAAATGTTTGAATGCTTTTTGTGTGCACTTCTTTTTTATGTCATATCATGTCATGTCAACATTCTGTCTGTTGTCAATGTTGGAAAATCATTTTTTTTTAATGGAGAGAAAAGAATTTTAGAATCTGTCCATGAAAACTCTTTGAATTGATCCAACTTATATGTCTGTAAAAGTCCAGAAAGTTCTGTTGGAAAAGGACTTGTTATGTTTCAGCCTCACCAGTGGATCACGGTGGATGGCTATGACGGAGAAGAAGAAGATGACTTGAGCTTCAAGAAGGGGGAGATCATCACCATTCTGGAAACCAGGTAAGGGATCAGTGAATTGCCTGGAGGACAGGTTCCCAATGTCAGTGCCTGTCGAGAGGGTCTAAGTCTAAGACAATCCAGTGGTTCCTTTTAAGAATGTCCTCCAGAAATGCTTACACAGTGAGTCTTTGGCAATGTCCACAATTAACCCATGGTACTCTTCCATGTGGATTACATAACTGTCTCAAAGTAGCGTACCTATGGGCACATGCAAATTTGAGAAAAATGCTTTTCCGTATTTCACATGGAAGAGCATAAGGGGATAAATGTGGATGTTGCCAGGTCTTTAAAGGAAGAGTCTATTGGGAGACAGATCTAACAGAGAGGACACACACACACATAAAAGATAGAGCAGTAACTTATTATTTCCAACTGTGATAGTAAATGTGGATATTACTGAGTCTTTAAAGTAAGAGAATCTTTATTGAGAGGTAAGCCTGACAGAGAAGGACACGCATGCATACACATGAGATTGAGCAACAGTCTTTATTCACAGCAGTAACAGATAAGAAAGACACATATACACACATGACATTGAGCAATGATCTTTATTCACAGCTGTTTCAGTTTCACTTTCATCTAGGAGGTGTCTCTGCGTGCGCACTAGTCCATATGCATTACATCACATCTACTAAATTTGAAACCACACTGCACATGATTTAAAGCTGATGGATAAATGAGTTAATGACTAAGATGAGAGAATTTAAGAAGAGGATCTTGTGGCTAAGACTAAGCAAATGTCTCAATTACTCATTAGCCAAATGTGCTAGTCAGACTTTGAGTGCCTACCTAGCATTGTTCGTGATTCACAGCAGTAACCGGTAAGCCACAAGACGCTTTTCTCCATCTGTCCCATAGACAGAAAGAGAGAAGACAGCTCATCAATAAGAGGTTGGCTGTCTCATTGCAACAGTATCACATCTGGAGAAAAAGCAAAGCAGGTGAAAGTTAGTCCTGTCACAATCCTTTTTCAGTACCAGCACCTTGATTTGCTTCAGTGGTTACACTTTTAAAAATAGTGGTGTACTAGGTGTAGCCATTCATTGGGTTTTTCTTGCATCATTGTTCATATTATGTTGTGTTTGTCTGAACAGGGAGGATGGCTGGTGGGTTGTTACTGTTAATATTATGTTGTGTTTGTCTGAACAGGGAAGATGGCTGGTGGGTTGTTACTGTTAATATTATGTTGTGTCTGAACAGGGAGGATGGCTGGTGGGTTGTTATTGTTAACATTATGTTGTGTTTGTCTGAACAGGGAGGATGGCTGGTGGGTTGTTATTGTAGATATTATGTTGTGTTTGTCTGAACAGGGAGGATGGCTGGTGGGTTGTTATTGTTATTATGTTGTGTTTGTCTGAACAGGGAGGATGGCTGGTGGGTTGTTATTGTTAATATTATGGTGTGTTTGTCTGAACAGGGAGGATGGCTGGTGGGTTGTTATTGTTAATATTATGTTGTGTTTGTCTGAACAGGGAGGATGGCTGGTGGGTTGTTATTGTTAATATTATGTTGTGTTTGTCTACACAGGGAAGATGGCTGGTGGGTTGTTACTGTTAATATTATGTTGTGTCTGAACAGGGAGGATGGCTGGTGGGTTGTTATTGTTAACATTATGTTGTGTTTGTCTGAACAGGGAGGATGGCTGGTGGGTTGTTATTGTAGATATTATGTTGTGTTTGTCTGAACAGGGAGGATGGCTGGTGGGTTGTTATTGTTATTATGTTGTGTTTGTCTGAACAGGGAGGATGGCTGGTGGGTTGTTATTGTTAATATTATGGTGTGTTTGTCTGAACAGGGAGGATGGCTGGTGGGTTGTTATTGTTAATATTATGTTGTGTTTGTCTGAACAGGGAGGATGGCTGGTGGGTTGTTATTGTTAATATTATGTTGTGTTTGTCTGAACAGGGAGGATGGCTGGTGGGTTGTTATTGTTATTATGTTGTGTTTGTCTGAACAGGGAAGATGGCTGGTGGGTTGCAAAGAATAACAAGGGGGAGAAAGGACTGGTGCCCATTACATACCTCCAGGTGTGTGTGTGTGTGTGTGTGTGTGTGTGTGTGTGTGTGTGTGTGTATGTGTGTGTGTGTGTGTGTGTGTATGTGTGTGTGTGTGTGTGTGTGTGTGTGTGTGTGTGTGTGTGATATACATTCCCGTGTGCGTGTACATGAGTGACTGGCTATATGTGGGCATGCATGCTCTGCGCGTGTGTGATTGTGCGTGCGTGTGTGTATGCGAATGAGTGTGTGTGTTTGTGATTGTGTGTGTATGTTTGTGTGTGAGTTTGTCTCTGTGTGTGTGTGTGTGTGTGTGTGTGACTTTATTGACAGCTATGATATTACTAATAAAAATCTCTGATTTAAACTGTGAAATGATTACAATTTAACCCAACATCATCATATTCAAAAATAGGAGAGAAAGGTCATGTCCAGTGGGGCTCTGAACCAGCCTCAGCATGATTTCAACATAAGTATATGTGTGCCTGCCTGCATGCATGCATGCGTGTGAGCACTTGTGTTTGTTGTGTGTGCGCGTGGGCGCATGTATGCATGCATGCGTTCATGCTTGTTGTGTACTTGCATGCAGGTGTGTGAATGAATGGGGGGAAGGGATATATGTGTGTTCGTCTGAATTTGTTTTCTTGCATGTCTTGTATGTCATATGAGTAATAGGTCTAATATATGGGTGTTTGTCTGAATGTATATGCCTGCATATACTGTATGGTAGAGGTGTAAAACATCTAATGGCATGTATAATGGTGTGAGTTATCTGTTGATGGGTATATGGATAGATGTATTGTTATACACATCTCATCTTTCAAGCTTTCTGAATTGCTTAACTCTTCTGCCGCTTATCCGGCTCCCCCATCCACAGTCAGGTCTGTGTTCATCCTGCTGCAGTAACAACACCCGCAGTCCTCACAGCATCAGGTCATCATGAGAGAACCCACCACAGCAGGCACTGCATTGCTGCTGAGTCATTGATGTGTTCAGTGTGGTGCCTGTTCTGATCCATTTTAGGCAGGACATGAGCCGTGCAGGAAGAAACTCTAGGGAGAGCTTGACAGCAGAAGGTCTTCAGAGAAGAAACCTCCCTCAGACAAAGTGTTTCGGCCCTGAACTCCTTACACTCTAGGGGGTCAGGGCTGCATCCAGGTCATGACTCCCAGATGCCTTTCCACTGCCAGCTTTTTTTCCTGGTGCTGCCGGGACATTCTCTTCCAGAGGGAATGATCATCCCCAACAAACAGCAGTTCCCATGGGCTTGCAGATACCTGAGACTCAGACGCAGACTATCCATTGACATCAATATGAAGAGGGATTCGAAAGTGAGGTCATCACGAAGGGCGTAATTTAAGACTTTAATTTTGGTTATGATCACTGATCATGATGAAGATGGTGCTACGGATTTCCATTTTAGTCTCAGATGATAAGACAGCGACTACACTACGTTTTCTTTTATGACATATGTCAGAATCAGCTGAGTAAGAGAGCTGTACTCAACCACAGTTCTAGTCAAGCAGTTTGAACACTTTTCTATAGAGATGCTTTCGTTAAGTAGATGAAACTTGATTGTGTTTCCAGTCTTCCCACTGGAACCCATAGCCCAGTGGCAAATCTTGATAGAAACTGAATGCATGTGGAAAGTCCAGTAAATGTATACCACTGTGCTGGTGGGACTGGAAGTCATGACTTCCCAACCCAGAATCCACACCTCTAATGAAAACTGCTTTTTATGTATCTGTGTTAATGCATGTGTTATTGTGAATATGTCTTCATGTCATGTGCATGGGTGTGGTGTGCATGGGTGTGGTGTGAACTCCTCCAAATTTTTCATGATTTTCCTGTTTTGAAACACATTGGATTGATGTATTCATTGTGAGTTATTAAATGGCATAGTTTGTTGGTGCGGTGTGACAGTGACGGTGACCTGTTCCGCACTGGATGGTTCTCATAGTGGGTGCATCAGAACTACATTTCTCATGATGAATGTGCTTGGAATTATTTGATTGTATTCTGTGAAGAATTACGTTCTGTGAAGAATAGCTTTGTCTTTCAAATGGTGTATTTCTTTCAATAAAAAAAATGTATGTATTTGTAAAGTAGAACACTTCCATTCTGCTGTTAAAGTGTTGATGATGGGAAGTGAATGTCTGTACATAATTCATTTCAGTATAAAACAAAAAAAATGATGATTTCTTTTCAGATGCACAACAAGTTTAAAGACATTCAGCAGGAGGATGAAGGTATGGACAGTTTTTTTCTGATTTCTCTTTCTTGTCATTGTCCACTCTGCATCAGTGTCTTTCTCTTTCACTTTACTTGTGAAGAAAAGATGACGGTGTCATTAGTTAGGAAAGTGAGGGAAGGGGCAGGGGAAGAAATCAATCCAAGAATTTTTCAACAAGACTGAGAAGTGTGAAGTGGTCTGTGGACCGTCACTGTGACTGTACCACAGGGGCATAGGTCAGTGTTTCTAAGGCAGAATTTTGTGACCGTGTGACACTAGAGCTTGCAGTGGCCTGCTCTCTCCAGCATACCTTTATGACTTGGTCTTCCCTGGAAGGCTGGAAAAAGGTACCTCTGCATAATGATTTGGATGCTGTTAAAGCCCTCTTAATGCTTGTTTTTGGCAGTGGTTATTTTTGAGTTGGAAACTTGTTGATCTTTCTGTTCTAGCTTCCTTCCATCCTTTGCCAGTCTGTCTGCTGCTGCAGTGAGAGGGTATCCACTGGATTGTGGGATCTTTGGATAGCTGTAGAGTGGACATGCCAGTGGCAAGGTCAGTCAGCTCCCTATGTTGAGGGTTGCGAAGTGCCTTGGAGGCTGACGACGCATCAGAGGAGATGAGCGCACTGTAATGAATGTCTTGGCTTCTCTCTGTTAGTGAAGTGGCTGCCATTCCCAGAGCTTCAGCTTCTGCCTGTGGGGCATTTTTTCCCAGGGGAATGGCCTTGAGGACTTTGGTTCCATCCTTCAACTTGAAAACTCAAAACTGTATCGAATATAGAAATGATTTTTGACTGCCGATCTTCTGAGCATCCTCAAAGACATGGCATATACTTTCAAAGTGAGGTGACTGCAGGCGGAATTGAAACAAATTTTAAAGAGAAATTATAATTATTTTGCCAGGCAAAAAACAAACATGATGCATTTTGACCTCTTTGGTCTTCTTCAGGCAAGATGAACAACACTCATGAAAATGAAGAACAATTCATCACTTATCTTCTCAAATTGGGCGCAAGATGGACGGTGAATCTTCTTGACTGTATGTGCAAAGTGGGATGCACTCACTTAGTTTATTCCAGACTGTTTTGCTCATTTTTGTTTTCATTGTCCTAAAGGTTATCTTGCCTGAAGAAGACCACAGATGTCTAAACATGTGTTTCGTCTTGCAGTTTCTGTTTAACCCTCTTGCATTTGCATTTTTTTCAGCCCAAAACTGCTCCTAGTATTCATATTTTTTTTAAAGAAATCAATGGAATGCGGTCAGTTCATGATCCTAGTCTTGTGAATGAATCGTTTCCCACACCCCATACTACTGCTAAGATTTCACTGGACACCTGTCTGGGATGCCCATTTATGTTGGCCAGCCTTCACTTAAAACAAGCCGCAGTGTGTGAGGGAAAGTAATGCAGCACGTGCAGCCGGTTGCGGCCATAACGAACACCAGGGGAGACAAACGGAGCGGCCGGATATGGAAGAAACAAATGCAAGAGGGTTAAAATTCCTTGGGTATGTGTTTAGGCAGGCAGCTGACTGTATGTGCAAAGTGGGATGCATGCACTTATTCCATTCCTGATTGTTTAAGGCTTGATCAGTGTGAGAGTTTTGATCTTATCTTTGTTACTGAGTATGCTAGAGTTTTATTTTGGTTTTGTTGTTGTTGTTTTTAGGATTTTTGTTTTGTTTTCGTCTCTAACACTTTAATGTTTTGTTTGTTCCAGGGGAGGAAGAAGATGAGGAAGAGGACGAAGAAGGTGGCGGAAATACAACTCGAAGGTGCGTGTTTGTATGTGTATGTGTGTGTGTATGTGCGTGTGTGTGTGTGTGTGTACAAAGTAAGTGTATATTTGTTTGTGTGTGTCCAAATATCCTGGGGGGGGTTTTCCAGACATTTATCTAAAATTTTTACATTTTGTAGAGTTTGTGGTAATGGGAGTGCTGTCATTCTAATTTCATTTCATTCAAGGAAACAATTGCTTTTTTTTCTCTTTTTTTTTTCTTTAACTCGTAGAGTGCCTTTAAGCCGTCAGCTGACGCCACAGTAAAAATGCTTTCCCAGTGCCTATGGGCCGTCTACTGACGTCATGCATTTTTCTTGAATTTTCATTCGTTACTATTTCTATCAACGGACTCAAATAGAGTGTGCGTAGTAAGCCTTATATGTCTGTAGTATTAAAATGATATGCAAATGACCACATGTGAGGGGAAAGATCATTTATTCTCATCACTGACTGGATGACCAGCCAGCACTTCGTCTCGCTTGCAAAGATGGCGGTGCAACCGTCGACAAGCGCAGCGACCAAATCAAGGTATTTTCACAGCTGAGCAGACTCTGCTAATCATTTTTGACAAAGACAATAATCTTTTATTCAACGACTCACTTGAGCATGAAGGTGAGATGATGATAGTGATGGAATTGCCGACCATATTCGTCAGTTATTGAGTCGGGCTGTGCAACCTCAGTGTGTGTTCAGCTGACTGGTTACCAGTGTCGAACGAGCTAGCCTAGTGTGTACTCTGCACTGTGTGCCAGTGGCCAGTGCTGTGATAGTCAGCGCGAGAGGGGAGCGCGGCCTGCTCGCAGCGTGACACGGGGCAGAGGGAAAGGTAGGGGAAGAGGAGGAGTGAAAGAGAGGGTGGAAGTCCAGCAAGGGGGCGTGGTGGGGAGAGGGGGGCGTGGTCGTGGACTGACCTGTCTGCTTAGAGTGTGAGCATCTTGATAGACTTCTAAACTGTTTTACTTTCATTTACAGGTGTAGTGTGACAATACAAACTTTATTTTCAACTTTTTTGCTTTGTGTTCTTTTTTGGATGTGAAGCTGTAGTGGTAAATACATATGTTTTTGATCATGCAAAAATATCTATCCAAATCTAAATGCCTAAATATTTTTTTATTATCAAAATTAAAACAAAAGAAGCCCATATTCAAAATCTTCATTCAATTTCCTTCAAAAATTGTATATATTTCATTTTTATATCTTTTGTAGTTTCTGAGCTAGAATTTTTTGTTAATTATTACCCCCAAATCATTAGATTTCCCTGGCACTGGGAAAGCCTTTGTTTGTAATATTTTCAGGCAGTGAACGGGTTAAAGAAATCAAGAAAGAAAAAGAAATGACTTTCTCTGCAATGTACTGGAGATGATTATAAAGATAAAAAGTAAAAATTAGCATATTATCTGAAAGGGGTAAAATGGAATCAATTAAAACTTACAGGATATTTTCATTCGAAAAGGTTGACAGTCATATTAATGATTGTGAAGGTGATAATGTAACTTATGGTGATAATAGTTTCATTTTTTGGATGTGACTGTCATGATCAGAATTTTCAAAATCTTTAAAGTGGCAGAATTTGTATTAAAAAAAAAAAAAGTTCTCACATGGTTTTATTTCAGCCCTCCAAAATCTGGGAAACAAGTCACAGTGAAAGAAGAAACTGAGTCTGAAAAAGAAGAGGAAGAAGAAGAGGAGCTTGAAGAGGAGGAGGAAGAAGAAGAAGAGGAGGAGGAGGAGGAGGAAGGAGAAGAACATGAAGAAGAACAGAAGGAAGCAAGCAAGCCAGAAAAGAAGGGCAAGAAGGCAAAACCCAAGGTGAAAGAGTTTGAGAAAGAAGAAGCGGTACATACTTGTCTTTCTGTTCATGTTCACTCTTTGCTTCATTTAGTGACTGTTTTATTGTCTGTGCCGTAAAAGGAAACACAGCTAAGTTCCAGTTTGTGCTTCACGCCACATGTTGACAAAGTTGTCATGAAATAGTTAAATAAAGAGATAAGTATGCATATTTGTATGATATCTGATATTGCCTAAAGTGAAAACTAAACAACAGATAAATGAAATCATACCACACATACAGAGATAACACACATACTCACATGCTTGACTGCATGTATGCTTGTGTAAGGCACTCACATGCATGTAGTCAAATGGACAGTTACATACATGCGAGCACTCAGTCATACACGCACGCACACATACACATACACACACGTACACACCACGCATGCACAGTAGAAAAGACAGAGTAGGAAGCTGCAACCCTTATTACAATGGATTTAAAACTATTACCTTGTTTGTTTTCTTTTTTTTTAATTGCTGATAGGCTTCTTCTACTCCTTGACACTTCCTGTTTTTGTTTTTGAAGAATTCAAAGGCCTTTAACTCCTGTGAAAATAGAAGAAATCTACCGTATACGGACACACAAATTCAGGGACAGTAATTTGCAGTGGACTCCATGTCCTCGAAATGTGCTCTTGAAGTGTTCAATTCCTGCATGTGTTTTTAAAGGTCTGTGAATCTGTCCTGTTCCTTTTTTTGTGATAGAAATGTCAAATCCCTACATGGTCATGCACGTCGGAGGTGTCTGTTTCTGGAGTGCCTTGTAGATGAGAGAAAAAGAGTAGCATGTTGGTGTGCTTTTTCTTCTTCTTCTTTTCTTGTTTATGTGTTTTGTCCTTAGATGATTTAATCAAAATGTTCTAACGCTTTTTGTGTGCAGTTACTTGTTATGTATGTATATTTTTTCTTTGTTTTTGATCTCCCTTCCCCTCCCCCCCCCCCCCCCCCCCCTCCTAAACTTGTATGATGAACTATATATCGTTACGTCAACATTCTGTCTGTCTGTCTGTCTGTCTGTTGTCAATGTTGGAAAAGCATTAAAAAATGGAGAGAAAATGTCAGAAGCGGAAAACTCTTTGAACTGATCCTACTTACATGTCTGTACTAGTCATGAAAGAGCACCAGGAAAAGGACGTGTTATGTTTCAGCCTCACCAGTGGATCACGTTGGATGACTATGAGGGAGAAGAAGAAGATGACTTGAGCTTCAAGAGGGAGAGATCCTCACCATTCTGGAAACCAGGTAAGGGGTCAGTGAATTGCCTGGAGGGCAAGTTCCCAATGTCAGTGCCTGTCGAGAGGGGTCTAAGTCTAAGACCATCCAGTGGTTCCTTTTAATAACATCCTCCAGAAATGCTTACACCGTGGGTCTTTGGCAATGTCCACAATTAACCCCTGGTACTCTTCTACGTTGAGCACAGAAAGCAACTCTCTCAAAGTAGTGTACCTATGGGCACATGCAAGTTTGAGAAAAATGCTTTTCTGTATTTCACATGGAACAGTATACAGGGATAAATGTGGATATTGCCAGGTCTTTAAAGGAAGAGAGTCTTTATTTGGGAGATAGATCTAACAGAGAGGAAACACACACACACATACAAGGTTGAGCAGTAATATTTATTCCCAACAGTAACAGTAAATGTGGATGTAGCAGAGTTCAGAAAGTAAGAGAATCCTTGTTGGGAGGAAAACCTGACAGAGAAGGACACACATGCACACACATGACATTGAGCAACAATCGTATTCACAGCAGAAACGGATTAGAAAGACAGACATACACACACATGACACTGATCAACAATCTTATTCACAGCAGTAGCAGATAAGGAAGACACACATACACACATGACGTTAATCAACAATCTTTATTCACAGCTGTAACAGATAAGAAACACACGTGCGCACACACACACGCACACACACACACACACACACACACTCACACTCACACACACACACACACACACTCACACACCACACACACACACACACATATACACAAACGTGACACTGAGTGATAATCTTTATTCACAGCAGTCACAGACGACACATTTTTCCATGTGTCCCACAGTCACAAAGAGAGAGGAAGGCTCATCAAGGAGAAGTTGGCTGTCTCATTGCAACATCATCACATCCAGAGAAAAAAACAAAGCAGATGAAAGCTGGTTCTGTTACAATCCACCACAGATCAGCAGTACCGGCAGCTTGATTTGCTTTTGTAGTTACACTTTGCAAGTGGTGGTGCACAGGGTCATGGCTGATGTTGTGTTTGTCTGAACAGGGAGGATGGCTGGTGGGTTGTTATTGTTAATATTATGTTGTGTTTGTCTACACAGGGAGGATGGCTGGTGGTTGTTATTGTTAATATTATGTTGTGTTTGTCTACACAGGGAGGATGGCTGGTGGGTTGTTATTGTTAATATTATGTTGTGTTTGTCTACACAGGGAAGATGGATGGTGGGTTGTTATTGTTGATATTATGTTGTGTTTGTCTGCACAGGGAGGATGGCTGGTGGGTTGTTATTGTTAACATTATGTTGTGTTTGTCTACACAGGGAAGATGGCTGGTGGGTTGTTATTGTTAATATTATGTTGTGTTTGTCTGAACAGGGAAGATGGCTGATGGGTTGTTATTGTTAATATTATGTTGTGTTTGTCTGAACAGGGAAGATGGATGGTGGGTAGCAGAGAATGAGAAGGGGAAGAAAGGACTGGTGCCCAAAACATACCTCAGGTGTGTGTGTGTGTGTGTGTGTGTGTGTGTGTGTGTGTGTGGGGTTGTATGTGTGTGTGTGCGTGTGTGTGTGCATGATATACATGCTTGTGTGCACGTTTGTGAATGGCTGGCTATGTGTGGGCATGCATGTTGTGTGTGTGTGTGTTTGTAAATGTGGGTGTGTGTGTGTGCATGCATGTGAGCATGTGTGTGTTTGTGTGTGTGTGTGTGTGTGTGTGTGTGTGTGTGTGTGTGTGTGTGTGTGTGTGTGTGACTGTATTGACACCTATGATATTACTGAAAAAAGTCTCTGATTTAAACTGTGGAATAATTACGATCTTTAAAAGAAAAGAAAAAAGTAAAAAAATAATACATCATTACGTTCAAAAAAGATTATTCCCTGCCTTCTGTAGTCTGTTAGTTCAGTTTTTGTAGAACAAGGTGGGCTTCTCTCACCCCCACCCCCACCCCCAACCCACGCCCCTACCCCCACCAGAGGGCTTCACCACATGTATGCAAATGAATTTGCCAATACTGGTGACCTTAAACACAAACACAAAACCACCAAGGATGGAGATCATAGATGTGGAGAGAAAATCAATATTGACATTACCAGTCGAGAAGAACATGAAGGACCATAGAACATGAGCTTTTTTTTTTTTTTTTTGGATGAGTGATGAGGATGAGGATGATAAAGATGATGCTTAGGATTCTGGTTTGAGACTACTTGACAGAGCTGTTCTTTACACTTACTTCCATAATATATCATAGCATCAACCAGACTCAAGAGATAAATTCACTTGCAGTATCGTTCAGGAAACTTGAGCAAACAGTCTCTGTGACACACCCATTACGTGGATGAAAGAAACGTGACTGTGTGGTTCCAGTCCACCCATGTGAACTCATAACAAAACTAGTTCTGTAGATGAGCTGGTGCGGGTTGAAAAAATCCCACAAATAAATGGCTATGATGGGAAATCGAACTCTTGATCTTCCACTCAAGGGAAACGTTCTTCCCTTTTTTCCTTCTTTCTTTCTTTATTTGGTGACCTCATGATGGTCTATCATAGATTTTATTCTTAGTTTATTTTGGGACAGAGAAGCCTTCATTTTTTGTCGAAAAATATGCTGAGGGGGAAAAGGTTTGATAAGAACACTAGTTCTTTAATTTCTTTAAGTTTCTCCCATATTGAATTCATTTTATTTTTAACTGGGAAATGTCCCACTAACTTTTGTTGTTTTATTTGCTAAGGTCTGATAAGGAATTTGAACACTAAGTGATCATTTCACATTTAAAGCTGATAGAATTTCAAAAAAAAAAAAAAAAAGAAAAGATACATTTTCTGCTTACATGCTGTCAAATAACTATTAACATGTTATTTTCATATGTTTCAGATCAGGAGAGAGATGAAGACGATGATGATGATGACGTTGACAACGTAGAAGCAAATGGGAGTGGAGAACCTCTAGGAAAGAGAAAAAAATTATCATGAATTGCTCACAGACATTCTGAGTGTGTGTGTTTACATGTGTGCCATAAAGTGAGGCATTGGAAGAGAAATATCCAGCCCACATGAGAGAACAGTGTACTTATTATTGTGTTTGTGTGTATACACCCACAAGGGAGTGGTTGTGTATGTATGTGATTCTGCAATTTTATAGCTTGTGTTTAGTTTACGCATTGTTTTGAACTCAGTGTGTGAAGTGAAGTGTGTGTGGCTTTACATTGTTTTTACTATGGAACTTGATTTTAAATTAAGAGTTCAATTTGTCCGTGGTCTGCATTATTTGGCAAGCTTGATCAAAAGCGAAGGAAAAAGATGATGACAAAAAAAGTCAAGAGAGTAAATGCCTCTTTCAGTGAAGGTTGGAAGAGAGAGGTTTTTTTCCCCAGCGAAAAGAATTTTTACAATGTGACAGAATTTTATGTCCATTAGTATTTAGATTGTTTGAACTGAATTTTGTTGTATACAGAGGAAAAGCTTTGTGCTTTGTGTGTGTGCACACCTGTGCGTGCATGTGTATGTGTGTGTGTGTGTGTGAATGCACATGCACATGTGTGTGTGTGTGTGTGTGTGTGTGTGCATGCATGTGTGTGAATGCACGCAGGTATGTATGTGCAAGCATGTAGAAGGACATGAATGGTGATGTCCGCAGTTCAAAGTTTTGAACAAGGTCTGCACATGAATTGTGTATGCTCTTGTCATAGAGTCAATGACAGCATGTGTGTCTGGAAATATGTGACAACAGTAATGGACACTCGATTATGTGTATAATTTTACTAACTCATGAAGCGACTGTGTTGTCACTTAAAATGTTCAGTTCTGACTTAGACTATAAACAGACGTGAATCTCATGAAAATTTATTAAAAATATTGCAAAGATTTTTAGATGTAAATGTCTCTCTCTCTCTCTCTCTCTCTCTCTCTCTCTCTCTCTCTCTCTCTCTCTCTCTCTCTCTCTCATAAAACAGACGTGAATCTCATGAAAATTTATTAAAAATATTGCAAAGATTTTTAGATGTAAATCTCTCTCTCTCTCTCTCTCTCTCTCTCTCTCTCTCTCTCTCTCTCTCACACACACACACACACACACACACACACACACACCACACACACACACACACACACACACAATTACATGAACATATACACACGTGTGTGCAGGCACGCACATACACCCATTTACACTTTCTACTTGAGTTATGTGTCAAAGCTTGTTTAACATCAGGAGAAAATATTAACCTTGCTTTGATTCAGTGCCATAGATCACAGTTCATAGTGACAAAGCATACTTGCAACAATCAGGTTTGTAGTAAACACATCATGGGATTTGTAATGTTTGCAAAACTTATGCTGTCATGTATGAATTAGGTGTGTGTGTGGTGTGTGTGTGTGTGTGGTGTGTGTGTATGCGCACGTGTTTGGAGGTGTGAGCAGTGAAGAGGGAGGAGAAGTTGCAAGGACCTAAATCTAAGTGTCTGTGTGTGTGTGTACCCATGTGTGAAGATGTATTCATGTGATGGATTTTCTGTATACACATATATATATATACGTTTGCATTGATATTCTCTGCTTGACTTTTCTTAGTTGCTGTATGTTGATGTGATAAGCGTGGCATGGGCAATGGCCTAATGTCCATGGTTGGAGTCTCTCTGTCTCTGAATTTTTGTCAATCTCTTTTTGAATTTTTAACACCACCACCACCTCATGCCCCGCTCTTTTTTTCACCAACATTGTCTTCATTATATATAAACTGTTTTTTTTTAGTTAATGTTTGCTCATTATTCAGTTTTAAAAAATGAATAAAAATGTATGCAAACATTTATCTAATATGACTGTGTCTTGTGGCTGAATGATTGCTCCCCCCTCACTCTCTGTCTCTGTCTCTGTCTGTCTCTCTCTCTCTCTCTCTCCCATAATGGCTGAAGATATCTGCCACATCAATACACTTCAAGGGAGACATGCCACCTCTCTGTCTTTGTTACTGCTATGCCACTTCACAGACGTATGATGTGTGGTTGCAGGCAGTGTCAGATTAAAGGGTAGATTGAGCTTCCGTTCTCATTTTCTGTTGAATACATTCACTGTATGTATTGATAAATTACTTTAAAAAAACAAAAAAGAAGAGGGGGGGGGGGAAGAAGTAAGAAAACATAAAAGAGAAAAAACACTCTCTTGTGGTTAGATATCAAAACTTGGCATATATACATACTTTTTTTTTTTATGTCCTGCAAAACATAATAAATGAATAATGAAAATAGTAATAATAACGCAGAAAGTAAATCCTTTAGTCTGCACCAACTATTACCTCCCCTGTCGATAATGTTCTCACTCAAGAATTGACTTACAGAGCGGATCCAAGATGCGTTTGAACGGTAGGAATATCTTCACTGCTCCCAAATGCCATGCAGATATCCAATGAAATATATCTATAGACTGAACTTTCACATTTTTTCTGCAAGATGCCATAGGCTTTGCTGTGGCTGTAGTCCTTGATCCTACTCATGTTCCCATGCAATCATTCAATATAAATCTGAACACAGACGTAACTTGCAAAGTAGGTCATAATTCTAGTGCAAATGAAACCTTAAATTCTGAATAAAAAGAAGTATTGAATACAGTTGAAGTGAGAATGTTGAAGACAAAAAGAAACTGGGATCTTTGTGCATCGAATCCTCCAATTTAAAATGTCCATCAATTCAAATCATTAAACATTTATGCAATGAAATTTTGTTGTGTGTATAAAAAAAAGCAACTTCACTAAAACATCTCTGTGAATATAGCACAGATGCCAAGATACTCTTTAACAGATGCAACATGAGATAAGTACATGTGAAAACAAACAAACAAACAAACACGGGCACTGTGTTCAACAATTACACTTTTTACATTGGAATAGACAAAGACTAACTCAACATGAAAGTCAAGTGTTAAAAAAAAATGGGGGGGGGGGAGGGAGGGGTGCTGGGCATGTATCTTTAGGAGCAGATCTCAAGAGAGAAGAGGAAGAGAGAAGAGAGAGGAGAAGAAGAACAGTATGAATAAGTGTTTAGATTTGTATATTGAAGGTTACATGTTTCCAACACATTTCAAGTATATCCGAGCAATTCTAAATTCAGTTTTGAAGTTTTGTTGTTCCTAATGTGGACTGAGCAGTTTGGAATTGAAGTCATGACAATTTTATAGTATTAAAAAGAAATCAAACTATGCATCTATTAAATCTAAAACAATAAATGATGTTGTAGAAGGATCTGTCCAGTTCTCACATGAAAATAACCCAAAACTAAAAACGAGGCTTTTCTTTTCCCAGTCGAAGATATTTACCGCATATTTTCGATCAAGCAACAAAACCAACATCGTGCAGTGCTTGAATACTGGAAATCTTAAAAGATCAGTGTATAGGTTTCACGTGCCTTTTAAATGAATAACGACAGATAGAGAAAATTGTTGTGTGTGTGTGTGTGTGTGTGTGTGTGTGTGTGTGTGTGTGTGTGTGTGTGTGTGTGTGTATGTGTGGTGTGCGTGCGTGCATGCGTGCGTGCGTGCGTGCATGCGTGCGTGCGTGTGTGTAAAGCAAGAAAGCAAAAACAATACATAGAACCAAATGCCTGCCAGTAAAGACAGATCAAAGTGTCCTAAAGGCAAGGAAGAATCAAATGATACTGTTGGTTGTGGTAGAACTGAGATACGTGTGTGTGTGTGTGTGTGTGTGTGTGTGTGTGGTGTGTGTGTGTGTGTGCGTGCGTGCGTGCGTGCGTGCGTGCGTGCGTGCGTGCGTGCGTGCGTGGTGTGCGTGCGTGCGTGCGTACATGCGTGTGCTTTGATCGAACTGATATAAGGATGTAGGTCTAAGATTATTTGGATCCGACGAATCATTCAATTTTGGGGGAGGTGAGAGTGGTGGTGGCATTTTTGAATGCTCCAGGAAGACATTTATTTCACTGGATGAATTACATATGCCTGTAAAAGACCCAACAATGTAAGGTAGAGTCAGTTTTAGTAGAAGTACACGTGTGTGTAAGTTAACAAGACCCATGGACTTTTTCTTCATTAACTGCACTACAATTATTCCTGTTTCATCACAGCAAGAGGAGGAATATGGGATGAATCATTGGATCCAAGCTTTTGTTTGCAAAACCACATTACAACGTAGAATCTATGTATTCAATAATTTCTCTTATAGTCTGTGAAGTTTGAAAGATAACATCTCAGAGGAAATTAACTTTGTTTCATGAGGCAAATGTGTTCAAGTACACCTGCATATATTTATATTGGTTTTCGAGCCAGTGATGAATAGGAGATGAATGCGGAATGACTCAAGGCTCAAGGTATTTTATTGATATCAGGCCTCAGCCCATCATGAAGGGGGGGGGGGGGGGGGGATCGTTTAAATGAATGAATGCATGTAGCAGATTCAGATTAAAACTAGTAGTGATATAAATTGTATTAATGTACATTTCAGTCAGTCACAATACTCCTTAGTTTAAATCCTTTGTACAAAAACAAAGGAAGATTACAAAATGTCTTCAGGTATGGTTGATGACATTACAGGTAGATGCACGCACGCACGCACTCATGCACGCACACACACACGTACGCATGCAAGCATTCGCACACACATGCATTCATGTGTTTGGAGTGATATATTATTATTATTATTATTATTATTATTGTTGTTGTTTATTATTATTATTATTAAATTTTTATCATCATCATTATTATCATTATTACTAGTATTATAATTAATAATATCATTATTATCATTTTCATCATCATCATCATCATCATCCACATCATCATCATCATTATCAGTATTGTTGTTGTTGTTGTTGTTGTTTTTGTTGCAGTGCTGCATTCTGTGATATTGTTTGGAATCTTGCAGCGTCATAAAGAAACACGAACGGCTGCTTTTTATATAAACACACGACAATTGAACGGTGTTGACCCAAAATTGTACCAAATGTAAATGAGTTTTTGTAACTGAAGGATGATAAACATTATTTCTGGTGAACACATTCTATTATCTATTTTAGTGAACAAATGAAAGAAAATAGAAGCTTTTAGTATACAGTTAAAGACTGACTAATGACGGTGTTATCAAATCCCCAAACTGAACAAACTTCCCGGAGGTACCCTTTTTTCGTAAGCACCTAACACCAGAGCTGTTGTGTTATGGCGGACAAATTGTAGCAGTCTGTACGAAAGTGGGCAGATAAACGTCATCAAAATGCCTAAAAAGGAACCTGGACCCTTGGCGAAAGCCACAAAAGAGATCGATGTCTTAAAGAAACATGTGAGGCACAAATAATTGCATATGCTTTTCAACGTCTATGTTTTCTATTGGAACTTCTCTTCCTTTCATTTTGACGCTGTTTCCGAGGAAGCTTGCACGGACTTGTTAGTAAATCTCCTGTTGCAGAATATGTACCAGATGGTGTATATTTCTGACCTCAGTTCATCAATTAAACCTTTCCACAAAAACAATGCTAAAGTATTAAGTGTAATGACGATTGGCATTACATGAAAGAAGGTAGAAAAGCTTTTTTAGTTTTCTACTGTTGCGTGTGTAATGACTGTACCGTGTACGATGGAATCAAGAGAATCACAAGAAAGCCTATCAAGTCAGTCCATCAGTCAGGGATACCCAGTCTTGAAATTGAAATGATGAATCCAACGAGGATGTGAATATAAAAAAAAAAAAAGAAATGTGTTGATGACTGTCGTGTTCATTGAAGAAACATGTCATCAGTCTCATTCTCAGCATCAGTGTTTCTTTCTATCTCTTTCAGTGTTTGGAAGCCTCTTAGAATAGAAGTGTTCTGTATTGTTGTAAAAACACTACATATGTCTGGCATGTATAGTGTGTATACAGACAGACAGATTGATTGATTGATTGACTGATTAATTGGTTGATAGATAGATAGAAAGATAGATACTTTTATTTCACTTTGTATGTGTGTTTGTGCATGTGCGCACACCCGTGGTGTGTGTGTGTGTGTGTGTGTGTGTGTGTGTGTGTGTGTGTGTGTGTGTGTGCAATGTACTCAATAAATTGATTACAATTTTTTTTTTACAGATTGATGCTGCAGTTAAGGAAACCAATAAGACTGTCAGCACTAAGAAACTAAAGACAGAGGAAAGACTGAATACCTTATACAGAAAGTAAGTGGGTTTTTATTGCTGATGTAATGTAATTATGCACCTGTGATAAACAAAAGTGCATGACTACAGTAACCATGGTTTGAACTGTGTTCACTAATCTTAAATAAATGTTAGCGAACCACCCAGAGAAACGTGGACAAACAAGTCACAAGACAAAACACAACACGTTTCGACCTTCAACGCCTTCTTCCTTGCACTGAACTCTGAAGCAATCTGAAGCGATCAAAGCTAAGTGAATTTTCGTTATTTTATTCGTTTGTGACTCACCTGAAGAAGACCTAAGAGGTCGAAAGGCGTTGTGTTTTGTCTTGTGACTCGTTTGTCCACGTTTCTCTGGGCGGTTCGCTTACATTTATTTAAGATTTGTTTAGATTTCCGCCTGCAGTCATCTCACTTTGCAATTAGATTTGTGTTCACTACTTAAGATTGCATGGAAGCTCTGTAATAAGTGCGTTATGGTGTTTATGTATGTGTGCATACATGTGTGTGTGTGCATGCGTGTGTTTGTGTGTGTGTGTGTGTGTGTTTGTGACAGAGAGAGAGAGAGGGGAAGGGGTAGAAGGTTTAGGTTCTCTAGTTTCAGAGCTGGTATATTATGTGGAATATATTATTGTTCCAAGTTTCGTTCCTAGTGAATTGTGCCTCAGCAAGTATTGATTTAATTAATTATTAACTCCCTTAAGTTTAAAAGAAGAATGATGATTTGTTTCCAACAGCTGGTCCGTCAATTTTAATCAATCAGTAGGTTATAATATATAACCACAGATCGGTCACTGAATCAGAAAACCACTGAGTCACTCTGTCATTGTCCTACTTACTGTCAGTCATTTATTAGTTGAAATAGTCATTCACTTGTGTGCTCATTCACTTATTCACATAGTGTTCGAACATCATTCATTTGTTTAGATTTGTTGATTCATGTACATATTCACTGACATATATTCATCCATTTATTCAGTTTCACACATTCACTGACATATCCACCCACTTAGTCAGTCTACCAATCAGTCCGCTAATTATTAATGACATATTGAGACTAGGAGAAAGACCATATATTCTAGCAGTTCAGCTGTTACATCTGAATATGTATGTGTGTGTGTGTGTGTGTGTGTGTGTGTGTGTGTGTGTGTGTGTGTGTGTGTGACTCTGTGTGTGTGTGTGTGTGTGTGTGTGTGTGTGTGTGTGTGTGTGTTACTCTGTGTATGACTGCGTGTGTGTGTGTGTGTGTGTGTGTGTGTGTGACTCTGTGTGTGTGGTGTAACTCTGTGTGTGTGTGTGTGTGTGTGTGTGTGTGTGTATGTGTGTGTGTGTGTGTGTGTGTGTGTGTGTGTGTGTGTGTGTGTGTGTGTTTAACAGCTGTTTTAACCGAAAGCAGGAACTGAACACCTTGCGTACCACTGTGAATGACTTGACTGAGGTGAGACTTTCTTTTCTTCCCTAAGATTCCTTTGGATTACCTCATGGCAATAACAAAGTTATTACAGTACTGATAAGAATCACATCATTTTATCCATCATGGTAAATACAACTGTTACCAGGGAATATTGCAAAAAATTATTTATTTAGAAGGCAAAAAAAAAAGGGAAAGTGTGTGAGTGTGTGCATGTGTGTGTGCGTGTGTGTGTGTGTGTGTGTGTGTGTGTGTGTGTGTGTGTGTGTGTGTGTGTGTGTGTGAATCAGAATTGGAATCATGTTGAGAAAATGCGAAAAACTTCAAATGGGAACCATATCAAAATTATGGGCACTATACATTGCTGTCGAACTTAATAGTACATATTTTCATCAGAAAGAAAAATGTGTGTGTGAATGCTTGTGTGTGTGTGTGTGTGTGTGTGTGTGTGTGTGTGTGTGTGTGTGTGTGTGTGTGTCCATGTTTGTATGTGAAGCAGAATCATAATCACATTTTATTGTCATGGAGATCATAGGTCGTTTTCATAGGCTCTTCTTAATGTGGGAAAACCATGGAAATGAAACACATTTTATGTTGGTGTTGAAGGTCATGATGCATGTAAATGATGAGGGAAAAGTGTGTGTGTGTATATATATGTGTGTGTGTTTGTGTGTGTGTGCGCTTGCACACGCACATGCCTGCTACACATAAAGAAACATATTTTATTTCTAAAATGTGCAGAATTTTAGTCTTACCTGGCTTCTGTTTGTTTGGTGTTTCAGGACCAGGAACCAGAAAAGATTAGAAAGTTTGACAACAAGAAAGAGAGTGAACTGAAGAGACTGGATACAATGATTGTAAGAACTGTGTGGACTTTCTTACCATTGCCGTCCTTTGTATTTACTTGGTTAATTGTAATTTATTGTGTTAATCTTCCCATTCTGTTTTCCACCAGTCCATGAGTAAATATTACAAGTGCACAGAAGTAGGGAAAAAAAACCAACAGAATATATATAAACATCTGTGTAAACCCATTAGTGGTTTTCATTTCACATTATCATAATTCATGAATAAATGCAAGAATGAGATTTCAAGCAGTCTGTTTAAAGTAGAACTACTATTTGTATATAAAAGTTTCCAGACTTTGTGTAATGGAAGTGTATGTTGAGCTTTATTTTTTTTTTCCCTTTTCTTTCTTTCTTTCTGTCTTTTTTATGACATTGAAGCATGTGAAGGAACTGAAATTTTCTTTTGGTAGGAATCCAAATTTCAGGGTGATTGAATATCTGTTGGGACCTGTCAGTTCATTCATGCAAACTGAAATTTTAGAATATCCATTTTCTTGTGAAATGTGCATGACTGTAAAGATCCAGAAAAATGTGTCATGTTGATGCTTGTAAAAAAAAATCTGCTATCTGCATTCCACAGACCCAGATGACCCAGTCAATGTCCAAGTTGTTACCTGACCAGAATGAAGAGGAGTATGCAAGGTATTGTGAAATGTTTAAGAGTCACTCTTTTCTGGTCTGAGAACTTATGGATTCCTGTAGATTGTAATATAAGACAAATGTACACCATATGTGTGGATGCACTTGTATGTGTATGGCTGCACAAGTGTGTGCATGCACGTCTGTTGGTGTGTGTTTCAGTGAATATTGATACGCTTTTGTGTGTGTGTGTGTGTGTGTGTGTGTGTGTGTGCGTGTGTGTGTGTGTGTGTGTGTGTGTGTGTGTGTGTGTGCTTGCATGCATGTGGGTATATGTGAGAACGGTGATGAAAACTTTTTTTTACTCTTGGTTGAGATTATTTGCTACTGTATTTTAACAGGAAAGTTCAGGAGGAACTTGATGAAGCAAAAAGACAGGCAGAAGAGAATAAAGATGAAGAGGAAGAAGAAGAGGAAGATGAAGAGGAGGATGAGGAGGAGGAAGAAGACGAGGAGGAGGAAGATGAGGAGGAAACCCAAGTGAAAGCTCGGCTGGGTATGACCTGTGATTATAAACATAACGGTGACTGCGTGAGTGGATGGGAGTGGTGTGTGAGTGTCAGGAACAGTTTGAGAAAAAGTGTAAGTCTGTTTCCCTACCATTGTAGAGAACAAACATTTTTGTTCGTTTTGGGTTTTTTTACCCCTAGTTTGGGTGTGGTTCTCTAGAAAGACAAGAGCAGCATTTTGATAAAGAAAAAAAGGCATAATTGTTCACAGCTTCTGGTGAAGTGAGCTTATACTAGTCAGTCTGTCAGTGTGTATATTCTGAAGGAAAAATGATTTTGTAGGCCTTTCTCCTCTAGTATGGTTGGCTCCAACCTTGAAGTTTGAGAGTTCAGACAGTGCCACTAAGCCTATACCTCGCTTCATTATGGACCTAAAGGTCGTTGAATTATGTAATTACCACCCAAATGTTACCATGGAATGATCAGGTATTCATTTTAAACCTGCCAGCGTTGTTGTATCCATCATCTACTGTGGCCAGCATTGTGGCCATTGTCTACAGTGGTCATTCATCTCTGATGGTGTTAACAATAATGCTGTGTGTGTGTGTGTGAGTGTGTATGTGTGTGTATGTGTGAACAATTACGTGCGCGCACACATGCTTTAAACCTAAGAATGTTGCTACAATGCTCAAGACCTTCTCTTTATCCCTGTCACCCTTCTTCTCTCCATGCCCATTCCCCCACCTCCATCCCCTCCCAGTGTGACACTTGTACATGTGTACAAAACATACATACATACACTTTACACAAGTAGTGCTCTCACACACACACACACACACACACACACACACACACACACACACACATACAGGCACACACACACACACACATATATATATCAGCTGGAAATAGATAAAATCAACAAATATATGACTGAAAACGGGCTTTCATTGTCTGGAGAAAAAACACAATTAGTTCTTTTCAATAACGGGGAAAATCCTAAGCATTTGCCTCAGCTAGTGTTAAATGACAAAATATTAGAATATTCACGAAATGTAAAATTTCTGGGTTTGACCTTAACTAATTAAACTGGCGGTTGTACATTGAGAAATTGGTAAATGACGCAAGACAAAGGCTAAATGTACTAAAAATAATCAGTGCACACCCATGGGGTCAGGATACCAAAACTCTGTTACATTTAGCTACTAGCTAGTTCAATCAAAGCTTATTTACGGGCAAGAGGTTTATTTCAATGCCCCAGAAACCCTGTTGAAGAAATTACAGTCAATTGACAGTAAAACTGTTAAGGTAGCACTTGGTGTCCCCGTACACACGAATCCGTTACATACTTATAAAGAAGCGAACTTATTACCACTGTGTGATCAACGAAAACTGGCAACGGCTAAATATGTTGCCAGAAGCCTACATGTTTCAAATTCTGTCAAACATGATGTATTAGTAAATTCTGAAAAGGACTATCCTGAAAGAGCTCAACACCTTACCTCTCTCCAGCCTGTTAGGGATTATACAAATGAAATATTTGAAAAGTGTAACATTGATATTGAAAGTATTTCAGATATGCCAATAGTTTCAAGCATACCTCATTGGGAGCATATCCAAGCTAAATTCGATATAGATTACACTGACATGAAGAAGGTTGATAACATTAATATTCTGTCATGTGAAGCAAAAGAACACCTTGAAACCGTGTATCCATATCATCTGAAGATTTTTACAGATGGCTCGATTTTAGACTCATATGCAGGGTCTGGTTTTGTGATTCCGTTGCTGAAGTTTCGTAGATCCTTTTCTCTAGGGAAAGGGTTCTCCATATTTACGGCAGAACTGTATGCTATTCTTATGGCGTTGATTTTTATGTGTGACGATAACACTGCTGTCTATAATATACTTTTCAGTGTTAATTCCAAGTCAGTTCTATATAGCTTGCAAAATTGGGAATCAAAAATAAGAAAAGATTTACTTTTTAATAAGACATTACATACATGTTATTATGTTGAAAGGAATTGGGGTATCTTTTTGCTGGATTCCATCACACTGGGATATCCGGTAATGAAACAGCAGATAAATTAGCTAGAGATGGTGCGTTAAGAAAAACACCTGAGAGTAATTTAAAGCTTGACGTTCAAGAAATTAATTCACTATTAGAAAAATGCGTGAACAGTGAACACCTTCCAGAGAAGTATGAAATCTTATCATGTCCACGATATTTGTCATCTTTAATATACGAGCTTCGTCTCAATTCGTGGAAAACCAAGTTTTCCCAAAGTGTAGCATGTAGTTGTTCAAATCTTCTGTGAGTGGACCATATTCTTTTTCATTGTTCAATATTAACTTCATTGTATAAAGAATCGAACGTGGATGTGACTATACACGATTCTATCAAAACAATAACCCACAAACCAGAAGTCGTGCAAATAGCAAAAGTGCTTTCCATGCATCAGATTAATAGATTTTTATAAACGCTTCCCTTCCCCTTGCTTTTAAAATTTTTTTTTTTAAGTCTAATATCACCAAGTGTGAACAGACTCTAAATTAACTCACTCACTCACTCACTCACACACACAACACACACACACACACACACACACACACACACACACACACACACACACACACACACTCACACACACACACACACACATACACACACACACACACACACACATATACATGTACACGTGCACACACACACACACACACACACACACACACACACACACACACACACACACACACACACACACACACTCACACACACAGCAAAAGTATGCCCATACTGTAATTATGCCAGATTGTATTTGATTTCATGCACATAAGATATGAAACATGAGATTGTTTCCAAAATCAAATTGGAATGCTGTGTGCTAAAATGAAAAAAGCTTTCAGGAACTAAAACGGTAATTCATGATGATAACTTGTTCCTGCAATTGTCTGTCATGATTATTTATTATTATTCATATTATTACTTAAGAGCAAAATGCACTGTTTAAAAAAATAAAGCAACGTACACAAAAATTGTTGTATGTTCCAGCTTGATTAATACTCTGAAATAATTTGATAGTATTCATTTGTACACATTTTGTTTTGTCTGCATATGTTATCGGTAAGTTTCTCTGTGTTGCTCTATGTCACAGGGCAGAATATCAAATGAAAAGAATGCTGATTCTGTTTGCCTAGGAGATCGAAAGGCCAAG
Source organism: Conus canariensis (assembly GCA_033310375.1). Taxonomy (NCBI): domain Eukaryota; kingdom Metazoa; phylum Mollusca; class Gastropoda; order Neogastropoda; family Conidae; genus Conus; species Conus canariensis. Next base: position 93,838,951 of record CM065717.1, read on the forward strand.
AAAGAAGAAGAGGAAGAAGAAGATGACGAGGACGAAGAAGAAGATGAAGAAGAAGAGGAGGAGGAGGAGGAAGACGAAGAAGAAGAGACAGTTGTCAAGAAAGCTCCACAAAGGTAATACAAAGATAGTTACAGATTTATCACATTCACATTTTCAGAGTCTTTAGAGGCTCATCCTGTGTATGATAATTCATAAGTAATTTGAAACTGCAATAATAACCTTCCTTTGCAAGATGCACTGTATGTGATATACAGCAGTATGTGGTGTTCCATTTGGTTATCAACCGACTGATGGCACACGCTGTTGGAGTTTATTTTGATGATTTTATCTGTAGTCCACATCAGATTTTCCTACTTCAGGAGAGGTCTGTCTGCTGGTATAACCCAGCTACAGAATCACTATCTCAGACAGTAAAAAAGAATCTCACAGATGTCAACGGCAACAAAACATCTACAGGTTTAGAGATGCTGAAAGAGTGCCAGAAATGATACATTTACTTTGTTGTTACTATATAATGTCAAGTGTGCCAGTTGCCTACTTTCAGCAGTTTTCTTCTCTTCTGTTTCAGGAAATCCACAGTACTTGTTTCTTCTTCATTTTTTTCAATTTATTTTTATTTTTTTGTATTTTAATGAAATCTGAAAAGAAATATGATCAAAACAAAACTCTGTGAAGGCCCTATCTGTGAGCAGTTGCATGGTTGTTATAACCAGATAACATGAATCAAAAGTTCAGAGTTCAAATGTTTTGAGAGCTGAATATCAGCCAGATGTGATGCAGATTTGGCTGGTAGATTCTGACGCTCTTCCTCATGCGTCAGGTTCCTATGCTCAGCTGTTCATTTTCTTCAGTAATGCTTTCAGGTCATAATGAACCTACCCACCGGAAAAGGTGTGATGGTCTGAACTGGCCTTTTTTCTTATCAAACATTATCTAGAAAACTACTTACCAGGCTGTTCATTGAGCACAGACTGGTAGGACTTGGTTCTTGTGTCTCTTAAACCATTTCTAGAAATCTTTAAAAGAAAGGAGGGGGGGGGGGGTGGAGTTGATGGCTTTAGCTTGTAGATTGTCTGTAAACTAAGGCAAAAAACGTTTCGAAAAAAGAAGACCTGGAGAGGAAGACAGTCTCTTTGGGAGGTAAAGCACAGGATGAATGGGAAGAATTAAGCATATGTATGTTTCTCCAAAATAATGGAGGTTGGCAGGTGGGAGGGGGAGCAGAGGGGAGTTGGGGGTATGTCGGAGGCGTGATTTGTGGGGGTAAGTAATCCTCTGGGGTTTTTTTTTTTTTTGCTGTTTTTTTTTCCCCCAAGTCCTTCCAGCAAGTCTTTCACCTCCTGACTTACTTCTCTGACTTGGCAGTGAGCAGAAAAAGAATATGACCAAAAACAAAAGTGTAGTCTGACTCTTTCAAAAAAAGAAAAAAAAATTGTCAGTTTTGGTTGTGAATGCTATATTTGTTCTTGCTTTTTTTTTTAACAGGCATGATTTACACGCGCCATATCAGTATAAGAGCTCTGTGTGTAGTGAGTTCTTGATTATATAAGTTTTGTTTACTGTTGTTGTTTTACAGATCAAATTCAAATCTGATATAAAGGTTGTTGATCATTGTTGAGTGTGCTGTGGTTTCACATTTAAAGACGGTTACCAGATAAATCAGTTTCCTGCGCTCACTTCTCCCCCTACTCTCCCCCCTTCCCATCCCCCGCCCTCCTTCCCACCCCCTCCCCTTCCATCCTCTCCCACTGAGTCCATTCTTTTAATCAATCATTTTCCAACTCGCATAAATTTAATGAATAAAGTTTCTAGTATACCCAAGAGAGATAATCCCCATACAAGCCACAGTACTTTCAAATGGCAAAAAAAGATATTTGCTCCATGTGCAAAATTGTGATAGTCTGCAGCTGTATAGGTGTTAATCTGACTTTTGCAGTTTTTGTTTGTCTCTTTGTTTGTCTATCTCTTTCTTTGTTTCTCTCTCGTTCTGATATTTCATTCTTTCTGTGTTTAATTTGTTGTTTGTTTGTCTGTGTTTATCATTGATAAGGTGGTACTGGCACTGTAGACCATCCAGAGGCACTTTAGTCTGTCCCTACATATGTCTTTAATTCTATTGAGTTCATAGAAATTATTATTCTTTTGTGTCAAAAAGATCCAGACATTTTGTATGGTTACCTGTCATGTCAAAAGACCATACAAGTCTTTCTGTCCCCCCCCCCCCCCCCCACCCCCCCCCCCCCCACCCCCCCTTGTTTTCTCTCCCTCTCTGTCCCGCTCTGTTAATATCTTCCAGTTCATCTTTTTCTCTTTAGGGCGATAACTATCTGCAGGATAGAGGACATTTCATTTACCATTCTAGAAGTTTTTTTCGACTCTTATGTGATCACAGCATCTGCGTAAAGCACTGTGGTACATTCATGTTGTTATATATTACTCTAACATTCAAAATGATTTTAAAATGCTTTTTTTTACATGAGCCAAGCACATACATGTGCATAACTAAGTGTAATGTTCTCTGTGTGTGTGTGTGTGTGTGTGTGTGTGTGTGTGTGTGTGTGTATGTGTGTGTGTGTGTGTGTGTGTGTGAGCGCGCGCGCGTGTGTGTGTGTGTGTGTGTGTGTGTGTGTGTGTGTGTGTGTGTGTGTGTGTGTGTGTGTGTGTACTTGACTGAGGTTATGTGATAAGGTATATGTGGATAGCATGTAAAATCATAATTTATCAGATGTCTTTTTACAATAAAGTTTGTTTGAACTCTCTGTCCATTGCTCTCTCTCTCTCTCTCTCTCTCTCTCTCTCTCTCTCTCTCTCTTTTCAAGGTTGCAACAACCTGATTCATGTTCGGTTGTCAGTCTTTAAAAAAAATGCCACAATGTGACCAGAAAAGACATCTCTCTATTTATTCTTAGTCTTTAAGTTTCCGTGCCCCCCCCCCCCCCCCCTTCCCCACCCCTTCCATCCTTCCTCTTCCCTGTGTCCTGTCCTTGCCTCATCCATTTCTCCCTCCCCTCCCCCCTCTTTTTCCATTCACTGCTTTTTTTTCCCTGCTTACTGTCACAGCAATGCTGTGTCACAGAAAATCACAGTGCAAATGGAGCATTCTGAAAATCACAGTACAAATGGAGCATTCTGAAAATCACAGTACAAATGGAGCATTCTGAAAATCACAGTGCAAATGGAGCATTCTGAAAATCACAGGTACAAATGGAGCATTCTGTAAAATCACAGGTACAAATGGAGCATTCTGAAAATCACAGGTACAAAAGGAGCATTCTGTAAAATCACAGTACAAATGGAGCATTCTGAAAATAACAATTACAAATGGAGCATTCTGTAAAATCACAGGTACAAATGGAGCATTCTGAAAATCACAGTACAAATGGAGCATTCTGTAAAATCACAGGTACAAATGGAGCATTCTGAAAATAACAATTACAAATGGAGCATTCTGTAAAATCACAGGTACAAATGGAGCATTCTGAAAATCACAGTACAAATGGAGCATTCTGTAAAATCACAGGTACAAATGGAGCATTCTGAAAATCACAGGTACAAATGGAGCATTCTGTAAAATCACAGGTACAAATGGAGCATTCTGAAAATAACAATTACAAATGGAGCATTCTGAAAATCACAGGTACAAATGGAGCATTCTGAAAATCACAGTACAAATGGAGCATTCTGTAAAATCACAGGTACAAATGGAGCATTCTGTAAAATCACAGGTACAGATGGAGCATTCTGAAAATCACAGGTACAAATGGAGCATTCTGAAAATCACAGGTACAAATGGAGCATTCTGAAAATAACAATTACAAATGGAGCATTCTGTAAAATCACAGGTACAAATGGAGCATTCTGAAAATCACAGGTACAAATGGAGCAATCTGAAAATA
>CM065717.1:93847846-93887846 GCA_033310375.1 Conus canariensis
TTTCCCGACGTTTCTGCATGGTTTTTCTGTGCGTTTTGTGCTCTTGTGGCGGTAGCTATGCCTGGTTGTTGCACGCTGCATCTGGTGGGCTGAGTAGTTTTGAAATGAATGGTTAACCTGCTGGTTCAGTGTGTACAATGATTAACAGAGAACAGGGTATAGTTTTGGTTTTGAATGAATACCAGTGGAAGTAGTTTAAAATTTGCCATACATTTCCTGTTTATTCTATTTTGGTTTTTTTTTTTTTTGCTTTCTTTCCTTTTTTTCTTTCTTTTTTCTTTTTTTACTTGCAAGTGTAAATAAAGGGAGTTGATACAATTCTCCCTTGTTCAGCTCATTATGACTCATCAAAAAAAGGGTTGGATATTGTGTATCATGTAGATGTAGCTTGTGTTTCTTATATATGTGTGGCTTTGATTTTTTTGTTTTTAAACCCTGTTTAAGCATGGACTTTAAAATTAAAATTACAACCATTATTTTTTTTAAAAATATGTATTTGTTTCCTACTCATCTATTTCAAAAAGAGGCAGGGGAGAGGGAGAGCATGTGTGACCTTAAAAACAAAAAATGACAAAATGGATGTAAAACTTTACTTGATTTTGTTTCCTTTTTTTTTAAAGCAACAACTCCTGTTGATGATATAGAGTGGATTTTATAAAAGGGGGGGGGGGGGGGGGGGGGGGGGGGGGGGGGGGGGGTATACTTTAAATCAATTATAGAAAATAAAAAGTGAAAACTGATTTTAAAAGTTTTGAAAGACCCCATTTCTATATCTGAATTTACTTTAAATCAGAAAGAAAGAGAGTAACTTTTGAATGAGACTCACTGTCCTTGTTGATATCATTTACTGTGTATCTCTCACATAACATATTTAAGACTTCTTCTGAAGTGACTTTGTCGTCTTGATATGAAATGAATGTCAAGGCAATAACTGTTAGTATTACTGTTTCTTGTATGGCCGTTATCTGTGCCTGCCTAGTCGTGTGTTATGTTGTACTTGTTTCTCTGTGTTAATTGCATTTTCTAAATTCCTGTTGTGAGAGAGAAAGACTTATGTAAAACTGGCTCTTGTTCCAGTATGGTCTTGTGAGTTTTGATTGCTTTATTTTGTTCTCTATTCTCTTCCTTCATAAAAAAAAAAAAAGAAGCCAAATTTCGTATTAGATATGGAAGAAAAATTACAACTTGTGTGTGGCCTGTATGTCTCTCTCTCTCTCTCTCTCTCTCTCTCTCTCTCTCTCTCTCTCTCTCTCTCTTCTCTCTCTCTCTCTCTCTCTCTCTCTCTCTCTCTCTCTCCCTCTCTCTCTCTCTCTCTCTCTCTGTGTCTCGCTTTCCATGCTCTCCTGCTTCCTCAGTGACTTTCACAGCACTTTCTTGCTGGCTTTTATCTCCAAGTTGAGGTTGAATATCGTAAAATTTATCACATCATGTCTGTGAGTAAAGGGGTAGACTGGGGAGACTGTGGGAGTGGGTGGGGAGAAATGGTGGGTGTTAATGTGTGTGTGTGTGTGTGTGTGTGTGTGTGTGTGTGTGTGTGTGTGTGTGTGTGTGTGTCTGGCTTTTATCTCCAAGTTGAGGTTGAATATCGTAAAATGTATCACATCATGTCTGTGAGTAAAGGGGTAGAATGGGGAGACTGTGGGAGTGGGTGGGGAGAAATGGTGGGTGTTAATGTGCATGTGTGTGTGTGTGTGTGTCTGTGTGTGTGTGTGTGTGTGTGTGTGTGTGTGTGTGTGTGTGTGTGGCTTTTATCTCCAAGTTGAGGTTGAATATCGTAAAATTTATCACATCATGTCTGTGAGTAAAGGGGTAGAATGGGGAGACTGTGGGAGAGGGTGGGGAAAATGGTGGGTGTTAATGTGTGTGTGTGTGTGTCTGTGTGTGTTTGGCTTTTATCTCAAAGTTGAGGTTGAATATCGTAAAATTTATCACATCATGTCTGTGAGTAAAGGGGTAGAATGGGGAGACTGTGGGAGAGGGTGGGGAGAAATGGTGGGTGTTAATGTGTGTGTGTGTGTGTGTGTGTGTGTGTGTGTTGTGTGTTGTGTGTGTGTGTGTGTGTGTGTCTGGCTTTTATCTCAAGTTGAGGTTGAATATCATAAAATTTATCACATCATGTCTGTGAGTAAAGGGGTAGAATGGGGAGACTGTGGGAGAGGGTGGGGAGAAATGGTGGGTGTTAATGTGTGTGTGTGTGTGTGTGTGTGTGTGTGTGTGTGTGTGTTTTGGTGTGTGTGTGTGTGAGTGTGTGTGTGTGTGTGTGTGTGTGTGTGTGTGTGTGTGTGTGTGTGTGTGTGGTTGGTGTGTGTGTGTGTTGGTGTGGGTGTGTGCATGTGTGTGTGTGTGCATGTGTGTGTGTGTGCGCATATATGTGTGTGTGTGTGTGAGTAAAAATGGATGAAAATTGTTTGAGTATGTGAAAGGAGGACAGTAGTAATTCTTACATCAGCGTAATGAATTTAGCTGCCTTTTGATGCATGTAGCCATTTATAATGTCTGTAGGTAGTGGGGTGTGCTTTGTTTTGTTTCTTAACTGTAGCATTGTTAATCTCAACATCTGTCATATGTAAACTTAAATATGTGAGGTAAGATAAGGATGCATCAATATCTTTGTCATCCAAGTAACAAGCAAACCCACCATACTTATGCACATGTGAACACACAACACACAACACACACACACACACACACACACACACACACACACACACACACTCACACACACACACACACACACACACACACACACACACACATGCACACACACACTCACACACACACACACACAAGTCTCTCTCTTTGGATGGCGATTGGCAGGGAAAAGTCAGTAAATCAAGATCATGATGACTTGAACCTTGTGAAGAAGAGTCTTCAAGATTCTTGACCTGACAATTGAGGGTGAGAAGGAAGGGATGTAAGGTGATCAAGCAGATCGTTTTGTCCAAGAGGTGGTAGGGGTGACCATTGTAGGTCCAGTTTCTTTTTGGATGTATATACATAAAAAAGCAAATGTAGTTTTGAGGCTAGCTAGAACTTAAGTGTTTGTCCTCTTGTAGTAAATAATGGGGGGGAAAAAAACAAAAACAAAACAAAAAAAACGCAGACTTGCCAGAAAGTTGTTGACTATGGATGGTAAAAAAGAGGGAAGAGGGAGACATGGTAGTGGGAGTATGGGGGCAAGCAATCCTAATCTCCTCCCCATACACCCTCTGTCCTCCCCTATGGCTTTTCCATTGCCTACAATATCCAGTGAAAACATTGTTAATAACATGATTGTTTAAAGAAACTTTAAGTACTTTCCTTTTCCATTTGTTTGTTTGTTTGTTTGTTTTTCAGAAAGTACTACCAGGACACTTTCAGATTGTTTATTTTTCAAGGAGGGGGTTAGAATGAAGAGCCAGGTTGCACCCCCAGTCCACCCTGAATGATGGTGGTGGTGATGGTGGTGGTGGTGGGTCTTCAAACATAAGCCTTAGCTTGGTCACTGTTGTGCAACCATAGACAGCAGCAGATGACACAGCAGTGTCACGCCCTGGGACCTGTGATGCATAGCGCTGAGTCTTTCCCAGTCACTGTGTGTGTCTGTATCTTTGTGGCATTGCAGACAGGAGCACAGCTGGATGTATAGGATTGTCTGCTGGACCACAGCCTGTTAGTGTACTAGATAAGATACCAGAAAAGTGTTCTTTATGCGCCCATGCTTTATTGTTTTGTGTGGAGGTGGGATGGGGGTTGTGCAAAAGTAACACCTGGCTTGCCAGAGGTATCGATGATTGACATGCACAGCAATCTGTTGTCAAGATTGAGATTTGTATCAGTGTTATCCTCAAGATTGAGATTTGCATCAGCGTTATAGTGAGCATCTCCACTCCTGCAGTAACAAGTGGTTGGTTGATAACAAGGGGCAGGAGGCTGTTCGGCTTTGATCCAAACTTGGGAGGTTACAGCTCTGATTGTTATGATCCAGGGATGAGGTGGGGAGAGCATTTTGGAGCCACATGGATGAAACTTGGCTGATGCTCAGTTACATGTAAATCATATGTATTGATAAGGCCTTTAATCATTGACAAAATACAGTGTCTGAGAATAATACTTCTTTCAGGGAAAGCAAAGAAGAATGAAATTAAATCATATTTCTTGTTGTTGTTTTTTTTAAGTCTCTAACTTAAAAAAAAAAAAAAAAAAAACAGTTGTTCTCAAAATTGTGTTTATTTATTTATTTATTTTATTTCCTATTTTGTTCTAATTGTATGTAACTATGCTGAATGTTGCTTTTCATAGCACAGTGCCAATACAATAGAGTTGCTTTTGCTTACTCTTCTTTTGTATTTGTAAAGTTTCTTAGGGAAGTTTTCATGCCTGAGATGAGGTATGTGGGTTTCAGAATGAATGGCAAGGGAGCTTTGATTGGAGGTTTTTTCTTTCTTTTTTTTTTTTTTTTTTGTGTGTGTGTCAGCAATCTGGATTGTCTTGCTTTACCATCCAAGCCTGCATGATTTGCTGTTGCTGCCAGAATTTTGTCAAGGCTGAAAGTTTTTTGGCGTTTTTTTTTTTTTTCTTTTTTGACAAAGCAGCTCCCAGGTTTGTCAGCCTCACATTGATGTGGCTAATGGACAATTGTAGACAGGCTGAATCCTGATTCTGCCATAGATGTGAAATGGAAGAGTGTATGTTACCATTCAGAACCTTGCAGGCTTTTCCTTCACTCACTTTCAGCCTTGTCTTGAGACCCTCAGCAGATGGTGGTGTTCTGTAGGAGACTGGTTCCACACTCTTAGACCAACACAGCCAGTGAACATAGATCCATCTTCGATCAGAATTAATGAATCTGATCAAGAGTTTGAGACAGACTAGTGAAGGAATGTAAGCCTGGTTTAGGGTGCATGTTTTCTTCACTTGTCTGCAGTTATCACTTCTGCATTGGTTTTTAGGTGAAACTACCATGTTTTCTTTGTGTGTAAGACAGTATTTATGATTCATGGTGTAATAGAACGTTTATATGTTCCCTGTTTATCAGGTGTGTGTGTAACTTTAGATAAACATTTTCTTGGCAATAACAAGACCAAGTAGAATCAAAGTTGTCAGAATGACTAATATTGACAAGAGGTTTCCAACCATCCTCTTTATCAAAATATCACATACTTTAGGCCAACAGTGCATATAGATAATTAAGTGACTATGATGGAAAACTACGTTGACTATCGTAGCCTACTGACAATAATTTTTAGTCCATGTTGATATGTCGCCTGAAACTGCCTGTCAAGTAGTTCCCAGTATGATAATTCTCATGAGAGTTATCTACTCCTTGCAAAATGGTTTCTGCCATTAGTTTCAAGCAGACAAAGAAAAGGTTAGTGCATCGACCAGCATTGACTTGTCTTCAGGGCATCAGTGTTAGAAAAGCGTCATTGCTGCGGGACATCTCAACCGATGGAATGCATAATTAAACAGAGCATGGATTCAGATGGAGAAGCAAATTCAGATGCAGAAGCAAATTTAGTTTTACACATAATGTTCTATAAAAATTAAAAAAACACAAAATTGATGTTTGAAAAAAATGGCTTTGAAAAAAAAATTGCTGCACTTGTGATTCGAGCTGGCAACGCAATAGTCACAGTAGTACAGGAGTCTGACACCTAACCCAAAACACTAACAAGGCTCTGGCAACAACGTGCTTTCTAACTTATGGGCTCAAACAGTTTCCTGGCTACGACACCCAGAAAAAAAGCAATGAAAGAAATGGGAGTCGTTTCAACAGCAGGTTAACAGAAGCTAGGTGAGCCACTACTCCTGACACACAAAACATGTGAGGAGTTCAAGCCTGGACAATACAATGACCAGTCCTCCAGACTCCTCCCAGTCATGCCAGTCTACATGGAAAACTGACAACAGAAAATGTATCTTCGCCAGCAAGATCAAGGTTCACAGCAAACCCTCTGGTTTTCAGTTACATGCTAGAATGACCAACAAATTGATGTTGGACCCTCAATAGAAAAAGAATGAGAAGCAAGTTATTTTTAGCTGAAGAAGACTGCAGTTGGTCATTTTCCTTTCACCTTTGACATATTCTCCCTACTCAAGTGACAAAGAGGCATCACGGATTGGGTATTACAGTGGCTAGGATAGAAAAACAAGGAACAAGTTGTATTCAGAAGATATGCAGGCTAGAAAGCATCTGCTACGTAGCAAGATCGTTTTAAAAACTATTTCGCAAGCTAGGATAGGCATGGATAGGACAGCATAGAATAGTCGCTTTTTGTGCAGCGTGTACAGATTTTTGTTGTGTAAATATAATCTTATTTATTCTCACCCTTTGCCCTTCTTCATCCTTTTAACATAATTCAGGTGATGTGTATATATTCCCACATGAACTTGAAAAAAAAAGATCAAATGTTCTGTCTTGTGTTTTGTCACCATTGTTGTCAGTGTTGTCTTCATTGCTTTTGATATCATCATCATAATCTGGTTATTTCTATTTCATTACCACCATGACTGTTTATATGAGACAACTGTTACAGACAAAACAGATAGACAAACAGACAGAAGGAAAAGTTAAATGAGCATTTTTTGTTTCAAAATTCTCTGAAGCATGTCATCACTGTCTCAGTAATACCCAGACTCGACTACTGCAACTCTGTTTTCCATGGTCTTCCGGCAGAACAAATAAACCCTATGCAAAGAATTCAAAACAGTGCTGCAAGACTTCTAAAAGAAAAAAAAAATAACACTACTTTATAGGAACTCAACTGGCTCCCTGTTAAATTGAGATGCCAGTACAAGATTGCAGTTCCTGCTTTCTGTCATCTTGATGTTAACTTGCATCCTGTTCGTCTGCCTCACTCAGCATGTATGGCTCTTCCAGTGCACTTTGTTCTTCCCATGAAAAGTGTTTGAGACCACCAGGACACAAAAACAAATTGGGGAATGCAGTTGTGGTTTCTCTGCACCATGTGTCAGGAACTGGCTGACATCCTGTCTGCGCAACATCTCATCTCTGCCTGAATGTGAAAATAGTCCTAGGACAGACATCTTTAGACCAGCCTTCTCCAGATCTGTGTTGTCAGCTGTGAGCATTGTATAGGAGCTGGGAAAGGAGATCTGTGCATTGCTGTGGTGTCAGCTGTGTGCATTGTATAGGAGATGTGTACATTGCTGTGGTGTCAGCTGTGTGCATTGTATAGGAACCAGGAAAGGAGATCTGTGCATTGCTGTGGTGTCAGCTGTGTGCATTGTATAGGAGATGTGTACATTGCTGTGGTGTCAGCTGTGTACATTGTATAGGAGATGTGTACATTGCTGTGGTGTCAGCTGTGAGCATTGTATAGGAGCTGGGAAAGGAGATCTGTGCATTGCTGTGGTGTCAGCTGTGTGCATTGTATAGGAGATGTGTACATTGCTGTGGTGTCAGCTGTGTGCATTGTATAGGAGATGTGTACATTGCTGTGGTGTCAGCTGTGTGCATTGTATAGGAGCCAGGAAAGGAGATCTGTGCATTGCTGTGGTGTCAGCTGTGTGCATTGTATAGGAGATGTGTACATTGCTGTGGTGTCAGCTGTGTGCATTGTATAGGAGATGTGTACATTGCTGTGGTGTCAGCTGTGTGCATTGTATAGGAGCCGGGAAAGGAGATCTGTGCATTGCTGTGGTGTCAGCTGTGTGCATTGTATAGGAGATGTGTACATTGCTGTGGTGTCAGCTGTGTGCATTGTATAGGAGATGTGTACATTGCTGTGGTGTCAGCTGTGTGCATTATATAGGAGCCAGGAAAGGAGATCTGTGCATTGCTGTGGTGTCAGCTGTGTGCATTGTATAGGAGATGTGTACATTGCTGTGGTGTCAGCTGTGTGCATTGTATAGGAGATGTGTACATTGCTGTGGTGTCAGCTGTGTGCATTGTATAGGAGCCGGGAAAGGAGATCTGTACATTGCTGTGGTGTCAGCTGTGTGCATTGTATAGGAGATGTGTACATTGCTGTGGTGTCAGCTGTGTGCATTGTATAGGAGATGTGTACATTGCTGTTGTGTCAGCTGTGTGCATTGTATAGGAGATGTGTACATAGCTGTGGTGTCAGCTGTGTGCATTGTATAGATGTGTACGTAGCTGTAGTGTCAGCTGTGTGCATTGTATAGATGTGTACATTGCTGTTGTGTCAGCTGTGTGCATTGTATAGATGTGTACATTGCTGTTGTGTCAGCTGTGTGCATTGTATAGATGTGTACATTGCTGTTGTGTCAGCTGTGTGCATTGTATAGGAGCAAGGAAAGAAGATCTGTGCATTGCTGTAGTGTCGAGGGGGTGGGGGTGGGGGGGGGGGTGGTGGTGAGTGAGGAAGTGTTGATGAATGTGTGGGTTGTTTTGGGAATGGTGAATGGACATCAAGTTGCAAACATAAGATATTGTGCTGTGTAAACGCTATATATTGTTATTTTTATCATTTTTTTTTTTTTATTATTATCATCATCATTATAATGATTATGAGTATTATTATCATCATCATCATCGTTGCTATTATTATTACAAATACATTTCATTAATACTGACAGCAATAACACAATCACTGATGGATTAAAAAAAAAAAAAAAAAAAAAAAAAAATCACTGTGCCTTGATCTAACGCATGATGTACTTCTTTCCCAACATTTATATTAAATTTCAAAATTTTGTGGGGTTTTTGGTAATGGGAATGCTCTCATTCTATTTTCATTTCATTCAAAGTTATTTAAGGTGTTAGAAAACAGCTGTTTTTTTCTTTAGAGAAAGCGAGAAAGAAAAAGAAAAGGCTTTCTCTTCAACATATTGTTGATTATAAAAATGTTTAGAACCCAAAACATAATATCTAAAAGTTGTAAAATGGAATCAGATTGAAAATTACAGGATGTTTTTATTTGGAAAAGTCGACCGTTTATTAGTGGTGGTGAAGGTGATAATGTAACTTATGGTGGTAATAGTTCCTTTTTTTTTCTTTTTTTTTATGTTGTGACATGATTACAATTTTCAAAATCTTTAAACTGGCAGAATTTGTAAAAAATGTTCTCACATGGTTTTATTTCAGCCCTCCAAAATCTGGGAAACAAGTCACAGTGAAAGAAGAAGCTGAGTCTGAAGAAGAAGAGGAAGAAGAAGAGGAGGAGGAGGAAGAAGAAGAAGAGGAGGAGGAGGAGGAGGAAGAGGAGGAGGAGGAAGAAGAACATGAAGAAGAACAGAAGGAAGCAAGCAAGCCAGAAAAGAAGGGCAAGAAGGCAAAACCCAAGGAGAAAGAGTTTGAGAAAGAAGAAGCTGTGCGTACTTGTCTTCCTGGTCATGTCCACTCTTTGCTACTTTTAGTGACTGTTCTATTGTCTGTGACGTAGAAAAAGAAACACAGTTAAGTTCCAGTTTGCGCCTCATGCCTCATGTTTACTATGTTGTCATAAATTAGTTAAATAACAGAATGAGATAATCATACATATTAATGTGATATCTGATATCGCCTCAAATGAAAACTAAACACCAGGTAAATAAAATCATACCACATACACATAGATAACACACACACTCACATGCTTGGCCACATGCATGCATGCATACAGGCGCTCACATGTATGAACTCATATGCAAATGCACAGACATGCAAGCATGTGTGCACACTCACACACACACACACACACACACACACACACACACACACACACACACACACACACACACACACGCACGCACGCACGCACACATGCACGCACACTCACACACGCATGCACGCATGCACACGCACGCACACACACAAACACACACACACACACACACACACACACACACACACACACACACACACACACACGACACGAGACACAGAAGGAAGCTGCAGGCCATATTACAATGGATTTCAAAATATTACATTGTTTTGTTTTCTTCTATATGTTTTTTAATTGCTGACAGGCTTCTACTCCTTCACACTCCCTGAATTAAAAAAAAAAAAAATTCCAAGGCCTTAAAGTCCTGTGTGGAAGAAATCTACCATAGACAGACACACAAATTCAGGGACAGTAATTTGCAGAGGACTTCATGTCCTTGACATGTGCTCTTGAAGTGTTCAGTTCCTGCATGTGTTTTTAAAAGTCTGTGAATCTGTCCTGTTCCTTTTTCTGTGATAGAAATGTCAAATCCCTGCATGGTCATGCAGGTCGGAGGTCTCTGTTTCTGGAGTGCCTTGCAGATAAGAGAAAAAAGTAGCATGTTTGTGTGCTTTTTTTCTTCTTCTTCTTTTCTTGTTTATGTGTTTTGTCCCTAGATGATTTAATCAAAATGTTCTAACGCTTTTTGTGTGCAGTTCTTGGTTATGTACGTATATTTTTTCTTTGTTTTTGATCTCCCTTCACCTCCCCCATACTCCCCCCTCCCTCCTCCCTGAACTTGTGTTATGAACTATATACCATTATGCCAACATTCTGTCTGTCTGTTGTCAGTGTTGGAAAAATCATTAGAAAATGGAGAAAAAGTGTCAGAAGCTGAAAGCGCTTTGAATTGATCCAACTTATATGTCTGTATTAGTCCTGAAAGTGCTGTTAGAAAAGGACTTGTTATGTTTCAGCCTCACCAGTGGATCACAGTGGACGACTATGAGGGAGAAGAAGATGACTTGAGCTTCAAGAAGGGGGAGATCATCACTGTTCTGGAAACCAGGTAAGGGGTCAGTGAATCGCCTGGAGGGCAGGTTCCCATTGTCAGTGCCTGTCGAGAGGGGTCTAAGTCTAAGACCATCCAGTGGTTCCTTTTAATAACGTCCTCCAGAAATGCTTGCACAGTGGGTCTTTGGCAATGTCCACAACTAACCCCTGGTACTCTTCTACCTGAGAAAGCAACTCTCTCAAAATAGCGTACCTATGGGCACATGCAAATTTTAGAAAAATGCATTTCTTTATTTCACACGGAAGAGTACACGCTGATAAATGTCGATATTGCCATGTCTTTAAAGGAAGAGAGTCTTTATTGGGAGATAGATCTAACAGAGAGCATACTCACGCACATACAAGGTTGAGCAATAATCTTTATTCCTAACAGTAACAGTAAATGTGGATGTTGCAGAGTCTGGAAAGTAAGAGAATCTTTATTGGGAGGAAAGCCTGACAGAGAAGGACACGCATACGCACACATGACACTGAGCAACAATCTTATTCACAGCAGAAACAGATTAGAAAGACAGACATACACACACATGACACTGAGCAACAATCTTATTCACAGCAGAAACAGATTAGAAAGACAGACATACACACACATGACACTGAGCAACAATCTTATTCACAGCAGAAACAGATTAGAAAGACAGACATACACACACATGACACTGAGCAACAATCTTATTCACAGCAGAAACAGATTAGAAAGACAGACATACACACACATGACACTGAGCAACAATCTTATTCACAGCAGAAACAGATTAGAAAGACAGACATACACACACATGACACTGAGCAACAATCTTATTCACAGCAGAAACAGATTAGAAAGACAGACATACACACACATGACATGAGCAACAATCTTATTCACAGCAGAAACAGATTAGAAAGACAGACATACACACACATGACACTGAGCAACAATCTTATTCACAGCAGAAACAGATTAGAAAGACAGACATACACACACATGACACTGAGCAACAATCTTATTCACAGCAGAAACAGATTAGAAAGACAGACATACACACACATGACACTGAGCAACAATCTTATTCACAGCAGAAACAGATTAGAAAGACAGACATACACACACATGACACTGAGCAACAATCTTATTCACAGCAGAAACAGATTAGAAAGACAGACATACACACACATGACACTGAGCAACAATCTTATTCACAGCAGAAACAGATTAGAAAGACAGACATACACACACATGACACTGAGCAACAATCTTATTCACAGCAGAAACAGATTAGAAAGACAGACATACACACACATGACACTGAGCAACAATCTGTATTCACAGCTGTAACAGATAAGAAACACACACACACACACACACACACACACACACACACACACACACACACACACACACACACACACACTTGACATTGAGCGATAATCTTTATTCACAGCAGTCACAGATATTAGCAAGAAGATGCATTTTTCCATGTGTCCCACAGTCACAAAGAGAGAGGAAGGCTCATCAAGAAGTTGGCTGTCTCATTGCAACATCATCACACATCCAGAGAAAGAAAACAAAGCAGATGAAAGCTGGTTCTGTCACAATCCACCACAGATCAGCAGTACCGGCAGCTTGATTTACTTCAGTAGTTACACTTTGAAAATGGTGGTGCACAGGGTGTGGCCATTCTCTGGGTTTTTCCTGTGTCATGTTTAATATATGCTATGTTTGTCTGCACAGGGAGGATGGCTGGTGGGTTGTTATTGTTGATATTATGTTGTGTTTGTCTGAACAGGGAAGATGGCTGGTGGGTTGTTATTGTTAATATTATGTTGTATTTGTCTGAACAGGGAAGATGGCTGGTGGGTTGTTATTGTTGATATTATGTTGTGTTTGTCTAACAGGAGGATGGTGGTGGGTTTTATTGTTATATTATGTTGTATTTGTCTGAACAGGGAAGATGGCTGGTGGGTTGTTATTGTTAATATTATGTTGTATTTGTCTGAACAGGGAAGATGGCTGGTGGGTTGTTATTGTTAATATTATGTTGTGTTTGTCTGAACAGGGAGGATGGCTGGTGGGTTGTTATTGTTAATATTATGTTGTGTTTGTCTGAACAGGGAGGATGGCTGGTGGGTTGTTATTGTTAATATTATGTTGTGTTTGTCTACACAGGGAGGATGGCTGGTGGGTTGTTATTGTTAATATTATGTTGTGTATGTCTGAACAGGGAAGATGGCTGGTGGGTAGCAGAGAATGACAAGGGGGAGAAAGGACTGGTGCCCAAAACATACCTCCAGGTGTGTGTGTCTCTGTCTCTTTGTGTGTGTGTATTTGTGTATGTGTGTGTGTGTGATATACATGCTTGTGTGCATGCACATGAGTGATCGGCTGTGTGTGTGTGTGTGTGTGTGTGTGTGTGTGTGTGTGTGTGTGTGTGTTTGTAAGTGTGGATGGGGGTGGGGGTGCATGCGTGTGAGCAAGTGTGTGTGTGTGTGAGTCTGTGTGTGACTTTATTGACAGCTATGATATTACTGAAAAAAGTCTCTGATTTAAACTGGAATAATTACAATCTTTAAAAAAAAAAGGAAGTAAAAAATGATACATTATCGCGTTCAAAAATAGGAGAGAAATTTTATAGTAAATGTCCAGTAGGGCTTTGAACCAGTCTCAGTATAATTTCAACATGTGGTGTGTGTGTGTGTGTGTGTGTGTGTGTGTGTGTGTTGTGTGTGCGCGCGTGTGTGTGTGTGCACACGCGCGTGTGTGTGTGTGTGTGTGTGCGCGCGCGTGCGCATGCATGCATGTGTGCGTGCACATGCGCGTGCGTGTGTATGTGTGTGTGTGTGTGTGTGTGTGTGTGTGCATGAGTACATGTGCTTGTTGTGGGTGTGTGTGCACAGGTGCACATATGCATGCGTGTGTTCATGCTTGTTATATGCTTACGCGCGTGTGTGTGAATGAATGGGGGCAGGGGGTGTACGTGTGTTTGTCAGAATGTGTATGCTTGCTGCACTATATTTCAGTGGTGTAATATGTCTACGGGCATGTATAATGGTGTAAGCTGGCTGTAGATGGGTATATAGAAGGATACATTATCATACACATCTCATCTTTCAAGCTTTCTGAATTGCTTAACTCTTACGCTGCTTATCCGCCTCCCCCGTCCACAGCCACATCTGTGTCCATCCTGCTGCAGTAATGAACGCCCACAGTCCTTACACAGTAATCAGCATCAGGTCACCATGAGAGAACCCACCACAGCAGGCACTGCATTGCTGCTGAGTCATTGATGTGTTCAGTGTGATGCCTGTTGTGGTCCATCTTATGTAGGACATTATGTGCTAAGACCCCAGCCAACAGGAGTAATATTTTATTATCAGGTGCACTGGTAGACTCCTCTTCAAGAGAGAATGATCATCCTGATCAAACAGCAGTTCCCATGGGCTTGCTGATACCAGACGCAAACTATCCATTGATATCACTGTATGAGTAGGGATTTGAAACTGAGGTCACCACGAAGGGCATGATTTAAAACTCTGATTTTGGTCATGATCATTGATCATGATGAAGCTAATGCTATGGATTTCCGTTTTAGTCTCAGATTATATGACAGAGTTTTACACTACTCTTTCTTTTATGATATATAGTTACATATAGCATGCACCCTAGGTGAGAAATTGAAGGAATGAAGGAAGTAAGGAAAAGTGAACGATATTGACTGCATGACACGGCTGACTGAATGAAGCGATAGCAGGCAGCTCTTCAGTCGGCACTACCCAGGTAGGCAGCCTGTTGCATGCACGAGTATGGATTGTCGGTGCCTAGAACTTTTGGGAAGGCGCTTTATAAGTGCTATGTTTATTATCATGATTTATGTCAGGATCAGCCAAGCAAGAGAGCTGTACTCAATTGCAGTGATGGTCAAAAAATTTGATCACTTTTCATTAGAGATGCTTTCATTAAGAAGCTGAAACTTGATTGTGTTTCCAGTCTTCCCATTGGAACCCATAGCACAGTGGCAAATCTTGATAGAAGCTGAGTGCGTCTGGAAAGTCCAGTAAATAGACACCACTGAGCTGGTGGGACTGGAAGCCATGACTTCCCAACCCTAAACCCACACCTCTAATGATAACTGCTTTTTATGTATCTGTCTTATTGCATGTGTTATTGTGAATATATCTTCGTGTCATGTGCATGGGTGTGGTGTGAACTCCTCCAAATGTTTCATGATTTTCCTGTTTTGAAACACATTGGATTAATGTGTTCATTGTGTGTTGTTAGATGCCGTTAGTTTGTTGGTACGGTGTGACAGTAACGGTGACCTGTTCCGCATTGGTTGGTTCTCATAGAGAGCACATCAGAACTACATTAATCATGATGAATGTGCTTAGAATTATTTGATTGTTTTCTGTGAAGAATTATGTTCTGTAAAGAATAGCTTTGTCTTTCAAATGGTGTATTTGTTTCATTTTTTTTTTTAACCTATATTTGTAAAAGTAGAACACTTCCATTCTGCTGTTAAAGTGGGCCCCAGGCCCTGTGTTGATGATGGGAAGCGAATGTCTGTACATACTTTATTTCAGTATAAAAGAAAAAAAGATGATTTCTTTTCAGATGCACAATAAGTTTAAAGACGTTCAGCAGGAGGATGAAGGTATGGACAGTTTCTTTCTGATTTCTCTTTCTTCTTTTTTTCTTCTTCGCATCAGTGTCTTTCTCTTTCACTTCATTTGCGAATAAAAGATGAAGGGGTCTTGACTGACATACAGACTTTCTTGCTTACTAAGACTGCCACAGATCCATATGCTCATAAGCACACACACACACACACACACACACACACACACACACACACACACACACACACTCACACACACACACACTCTTGCATGCCTGCACACATGCACACACACACACACACACATGCATGCACACACACACACACACACATGCGTCTGTGTGTGTGTTTGTGTGTGTGAGAGAGAGAGAGGTGTGTGTGTGTGTGTGTGTGTGTGTGTATTGATCCCAGTCCATGAAAATCTCTGTTCTGTTGATTTTTAGACTGTTGTGGACCCGGAATGTATAGACTAGGTGAATTCTCGTGACATGTGGAGGACAGTTCAGCAACAAATGCACAACAGAATGCATGCACAGTGATGGACAGTTGCAAATCCTCACCCTTCCCACATCCACTTTCCTCAGTATTGTTGAAACATTCTTGGACTGATGTCTTCCCTCCCTTTCCTGAGTCATTTCCTCTTTGGTTTTTATGTCACTTCTGCCGCCTCCATGTAGGTATGTGAAAGGAAAATGTAAGTGTGGTGAAATGTGTAGTATTAGAAAGGCCTTGAAAATATTTCCAAGGGTATCACCATTCTGTGATTAGTTCAGACAAAAATGGGCAAAAAGTCTAACGGAAAGCAAACATCCCATGTTACACTTAAAGCTCTCCATTCGAAACACTGTGACGCAACAAGAAATTATCACCTGTGTACAAGCTGTGGAATGTGCAGAAGACACAGATGAAAATACAGAAATTCAGTGATCAGAGTGCCAACGATGATGATTTTGTTTTAAACAACATAAAGAAAGGATTGATTGAGAAGGCAGACCCGCTTTGAAACTTTTTTCATTCAATTTTAACTATATACAGCTCCATCAAACTCTATTGAATGTATTCACTATCATTATATTGACTTTTGAAACATGTTAAATAAGAAATAAAATGATACGTTATCTTACCGTGCAAAAGTAAAGATACTTTCAGTTGTAGGTTCTTTGAGAAACTTAATTTGAAGAGGCCAAAATTTGGCATAGTAGGGCTATCTCTGTACTGTGACCCAAATAATAACTATGTATTGAATGGCTTGCAGGTGTGTATTGGTAGTGTTTGTAGGAGGAGACCAGGACACTTTTTCAGAATAACAAAGCGGAATAAAACAAAAGTCACTGAGCAATTCACAAAGGATAGGTTAAAAAAAAAAAAAAAAAAGTCAAAAACAGGTACTTCCCTCAAATCATCACCTGACTGAAGACAGTTACTTCCCTTATATTGTCAGTTGACAGTAGATGAAAACGAAGTGGCTTAGTCTAGAAAATGAGGTTTCTGCACAGTGCAAATTTTTTATGCTTTGATCCACATGAGTGGTGATCAAAACAAAACCAATTTATGTAATAGTATGTGCAGCCTCAGTAGAAAGAAACTCGTGGAGAGCGTGGCAGCAGAGAGTCCTCAGAAGAGAAGCCCCCTTCAAGCAAGTGTTTCGGCCCTTATCTCCTGACACTCTAGGGGGGTTGGGCCACACCCGGTTCATGACTCCGGATGTCCCTCTGCTGCCCCTTTTTTTTCCCATCTTGGGACGAGCCATGGCTGGGATTCGAACCCATGACCCTCTGGACATGCTCATTTTCCACTTAATGACTCGCGCTTTAACCACTGAGCCACAGGGACACCTGATATTTGTAGGGAAATTAAGCCTTATGAAGTTCACTTTTGTTCCTCCTTGACCAGATCCAGCTTGAACACCTCTCTGCCGCTTCTGCCATTGCTTTCAGGGCTCTGGTTTTTTCCTTCCCTGCAACTGAGAGCTGTTTCATGAGGCTGTATGCAGACGTTCCTACAAACCCCCTAGCTCCAATTTCTGCAGTAAGGACTTTGACCTGATAGCCTTCTCTCCTCAGGCTGTTTGCCAGATCAGCATACTTTTCAGTCTTGTAGATTTGAGCTGCCTCCATTCTGTTCTCATATGGCACCGTGAGCTCGATCATGATCAGCTGCTTGGTTGACTGAGAGTGGACTACTATGTCTGGTCTCATGCCACTCTTGCTGATGATCTCTGGGTGACTCTTCCATTCTGGGAGGTCTGCAGTGCACTCCCAGTCATCTGCCCCGTCCAGCAGACTCTGCCTGCATGTTTCGAGTGGCACTGTTGTTCTTGGCCATGATTTGCTGCCTCCTGCCGTGAAGAATGTTGTGGGTGCTTTTGGAGTCCTGATTTTCCCTTTTGTGGTGTTGGTACTAGCCCAGACTACTTGTACAATCTCTTTGAGCACTTGGTTGTGTCTCCATGTGTACCTTCCTTGAGCCAGGGCTACTTTACATGAGCTTAGGACATGCTCCACTGTTTGTTTTTCATGGCAGAGGGGGCATGCAGGATCGTCTGTTTTCCCCCACTTCACCAGGTTTGCATTTGAGGGCAGAAGGTCATATGCAGATCTGAGAATGAAGCTGATCCTGAGAGGGGCCATGTGCCAAATGTCATTCCAAGTGAGACTTCTTTGGAGCCTCTGATACAGAAAGAGTTGAACTCAAGACTAAAATGGAACAGAGTGTATTGAAGGGTAACTGTCAGAGTCAACACACAAAAAATCTTCTTTCTTCGTCAAATGCTCGGACAGAGACACTGGCGGCTCTATGATATTTGCAAACTGCTGCAGACTCTCCAGTGATTGGAAGATCATCTCACGGAATGGTAGGTCAATGAGCCAGGTTGCCACCCGCTCATTGCGGAAGTGTGGACTGGTCTGTGGGAGCATCATTGTGGCCATACCACAGGGCCAAACATCAGTGTTTTCAGAACTGAATTTTGTGAAGATGTGACACAAGACCTTTCAATGGCCAGCTTTCAAGCTTACCACCATGACTTGGTCTTCCCTAGAAATCTGGTCGGAGGTGTGTCAGCGTCGTAATTTGGATGCTGTCACAGCTTTCGTAATGCCTGCTTCTTTTTGGCAATGGTCATTTTTCAGTTGAAAACTTGCTGATCTTTCTGTTCTAGCTTCTTCCTCCCATCCTTTGCCAGTCTGTCTGCTGTGTTGCAGTGAGAAGGTATCTACTGGATTGTGGTGTCTTTGGATAGCTGTAGAGTGGACATGCCAGTGGCAAGATCAGTCAGCTCCCTATTTTGAGGGTTGCTAAGTGCCTTGGAGGCTGACGACGCATCAGAGGAGATGAGTGCACTGTAATGAATGTCTTGGCTTCTCTCTGTTAGTGAAGTGGCTGCCATTCCCAGAGCTTCAGCCTCTGCCTGTGGGAGGTATTTTCTCCCAGCAGGATGGCCTTGGCCTTGAAGACTTTGGTTCCATCCTTCATCTTGGAAACTCAAAACCACTGGGTACATATTTAACCAGACAGCTGACTGTATGTATGCGTAAAGTCGGATGCTTGCACTGTTTCATTCCTGATTGTTCAAGGTTTGATCAGTGTCATGGTTTGGGTTTTATCTTTGTTATTGAATATGCTACAATTGTATTTCCATGGTGTTTGTTGTTGTGATTGTTGTTGTTGTTTTATGATTTTTGTTTTGTTTTCATCTCTGACACTTTAATGTTCTGTTTTTTCCAGGGGAGGAAGAAGACGAGGAAGAGGACGAAGAAGATGGTGGAGATACAGCTCGAAGGTGTGTGTTTGTTTTGTGTGTGTGTGTGTGTGTGTGTGTGTGTGTGTGTGTATGTGTGTGTGTGTGTGTGTGTGTGCATGTGTGTGTGTGTGCATGTGTGTGTGCGTGTGTGTGGTGTGTGTGTGTGTGTGTGTGGTGTGTGTGTGTGTGTGTGTGTGTGTGTGCATGTGTGTGTGTGTGTGTGTGTGTGTACAAAGTAAGTGTATATTGTGTGTGTGTGTGTGTGTGTGTGTCCATGTGCATGTTTGCCTGCATGCAAGAATGTACGCATGAACATATTTGTGTGGATGTTTCTGATGTGAGGCAGGAGGCAGTAGTGTGATTTTGTTTTTATCTGTTGGCATCAAGCACACAAAGGAACACATAGTAAACATAGCAGTTTCTTTGTGCGTGCTGCTGAGTGAATTCCCCTGTTGATGGTGCTTGTTGCAGTAGTGGCAGAAAGCGCTGGGGAAGCATCAAGAAAGCCGTCAAAGAGGTAAGTGCTGTTGCCTCTTGTGCGTTCACCATCTTCTTCTCTCTCCCCACCCCCCACCCCACCTCCCATAACCTTTCCTCTCCTCTCCTCTCGCCATCATCTCCTCTTCTGCATTGACGTCATCCCTGACCCACGTTACAATGGAATGTAACAATGGAGACGAGACAGGAAGTGTTTGTGCATCTATATATAGAGAGAGCAGAGATGTTTTGTTTTCAGTGTGATGTGTGTATAGACATTGTGCTATGAGTTGACAAAATGGAAAGCAGGATGTTTGTAGATGAGGCACATTTTGAAGCCTGTGTTAATACTGAACCATAAGAGAAATTCAGTAGTGTTTATGTGTATATACCCTCCACTGGTAGTTAAAATCTTAGGATAGACAGAAGTATCCTGTAATTGATCATATCCATCCATGTGTTAAAACAACAACAAAAACTTTGATATTTGTTCTCATTATCAACCACATCATAGCTGTTATTCTTTATACCAAGTTTATATATTTTTTCTTCTTTTTTTTTCTTGTTTCAACATGATTTTTTGTCCTCAATCTCATAGTTTTTTATTCATCAAAGGCAGACAAAAGAAAAAGTTAAACATTCTTCATTTGGTGGGTGTGAAATCCTTGTTCAAAATGAGAATCCCAGCATAAGTTCAGATATTTTCTGAAACAAAAGCAATTTCTTCTATTTTTTTTTTCCCCAAACTGCTTCAGTGGACACCTGATCAAACAGAAAATCTTCTCTGACCAAGCATGAGCAAGCATTCATTTCTGGTGTAAATGCAGAAATATCAAGGAAAGGAATGACAAGATATAAACACAAGCATTGTTTGGAATTAATTTTCTAAAATCCACTCAGCTGACTGGGGTATGTTATTCAGGGGAAGTGACTGAAGGGGAGATCTCCAGGGAGAGAGGATTTTCTCCCATTTAATTTTTGACCGATACAGGATGCTTGAACATGTTTGTGCCAAGTAGGACTAAGACTCTCTTTAGATCAGTTAAGTGGTTCTAGAAACTTGTTTTAAGTGGAAGATACCAGACACTGACTGACAGTTTCAGTGGAATTATTTGCAACTTGGTGCTTTGCATAGTTAACCTGTTTTATGGATTTTTTAAAAATGTTGTTGCATAACATAATGCTTAAATACTTTGTGTGTGTGTGTGTGTGTGTGTGAGAGAGAGAGAGAGAGAGAGAGAGAGAGAGAGAGTGGAAATGCTTGCACTCCTGCATGCATTTAGAGGGATGTGTGAAAACAGCTTTCCATTTTCTGTTCTGTTTACAGTTCATTGCATCATTCTGTGCACAGACATTTTCCTCTTCTTTTTTTTCCCATGGTAACAGTGAGAGCTTTCATACTTTCTTCATTGCTCTCTGGCACTGTGTATTGGACAACGGTCAGTCCAGTGTACAGTGGAACCATTCAACACACTGGAACCTGTATTTATGACCTGTCTGCAAAGACATCCTGTAAACAACAACTAAAAATCCTTACAGAATCATTTCTGTTACACTGTGATAACTATTGTCCATTTCTGTACAATATCTCTATATTCTGACTAGTAACCTATCAAATCATAGTTTGTAATGACATTTTCTGAATAATTACAAAGGAAAAGTCAGTATCAGTTTCTATAGTTACATATTTTCTTTATTTTCTTAAAACCCTGTGATTCCCAGTTGGCAGTCACATTAGCCATTTTCCTTTTTTCTGCTGAATGTGATAGTAGGGGACTAATGATTTTTTTTTTTTTTAAAGCATTATGACATTTGACCCTATGAAGGATGGTCTAAACGTGAATTTGATTGTTCTTCTGTGCTTTGACACAATTGTCACAGTTCTGAGCATTTTCATGAGGTGTGAACTGCCAGGCAGTTGACCTCCCTATAAAGTCCCCTCTTGACAAAGACTGAATTGTCGTGACATTTTCTAGGCTCTTGTTGACAGGATCTGCTGTAACAGCCTCCACACATCTTTCAACATTTTCGGTCTTTGAGTGGGGCAGGGGAGAAAGGAGGACTTTGTTGGGTTGTCAGTCTGGTTAAGAAAAAGGAAAAAAGGAACGCATGACTGTCATTACAGAAAGAAGTCGTTTGCCACCAGTTGATCATTTTTAGGGTGTGTGAATGTATATGTGTGTGCGTGTGTGTGTGTGTGTGTGTGTGTGTGTGTGTGTGTGTGTGTGTGTGTGTGTGTGTGTGTGTGAGAGAGAGAGTTTGTGTGTGTGTCTTTTTTTTTCAGAATGCAATTTTATTTATTATATTTTTTGTAATGGTGAAAGCCCTTTCTGATTTCTTTTTTCGTTTGATTGTTGTTTTCTTTTAGAACGAGATTTGTGTTTTGCTCTCATTCTGATCGTGAAGCCCTCGTAAAGTCAGATGCTTACTGTCTGAGATATGGGCTTTGAAAGAAGGTGGTATTCCTTTGAGACACTACTTTAAGAAAATCAACTGTAAACTGAATCATAAGCTTAGCATTAACTGCTGGTCAGGTGTTTCAACGTACTGTTTCAACAAAGAGAGAAGCCAAATATGAAGTAGTTATAACCACCAAAGCCGGAAATCATTCTATTAATTAGAACCCTGATCCTGAGATCAACGCCTTATAACTGTACCTTCTTTGTTAGCTCACAGCAGTGGACAGTGTGAGGCGATGAGCTGCTTGTTTCTTTGTAGAATGTCGCAGATGTTCTAAAAATTAAGATGAGTCTTTACAAGGGGAGGCTATTTTTGTTGCTGTTGTTGGAAGTTGTTTATTGACAGGTTTCACTGTGCTGACTGTGGTGCACCTGATGAAGAAGCTTTGTCAGTTGGTGTGAAGTTCATGCTGCATGTGCTTACATGTAGGTTTATTTGATTAACAGTTTTAATTCATATTCTTCAACATAATAGAAAAAAATTTCAAAAATTGAGAGAAGAGCAGACATTATTTTCTAGTGTGGAATCAAAAGCATATTTTGATACACATCTTTCCGAAATTAAAATAGAAATTGAATACAAGTAAAAAATCAAAGATAATAGGCATCATCCAAAATTGTTGGCATTTACATTGTATTCATGCGTCATGTGCAAAGTATGGTGTCATGACATTTTTGAGTGTGGCATTTTATCATTTCTCACTTAATATACAAAAAAAGAAACTCGGTGTGTTAAAATACATACATTTGACTTGATACCATTTCAGAACTCCTATGATGATGGGGTAAGCAGTATAAATTGTGTTCCATAACTTTGGCTGAAATTTTGGTGGTGTTTTTTTCCCCTATACCTGTCCTTTTGGTGGGTGTAGGCCCACAAATGTGTGTTCACCAGTCCAGCTTGCCAGTGAATCTGCTGTGAAGTTTTCGAGAAATGAGGTAGTGGTGTGGAAAGTCTTGGAGGATTACTGTTTGCTTGGTTTGTGTGCTTTTTGTTTGTTTTAATAAATACGCCCCATGATTGTTTTTTTAAAGTGCAGGTTTTAGTATGAAAATGTACTGGTTTGTGGGATCCAAGTACTTTTTGTTGTACTGAACAAAGGCTTTTTCTAGGTTGTGTCGCATTTTTTTTCTGTTCTTAAAGCATGTTCCCTCCAGTTTATTCCACACATGTAATATTCATTGACAGCTTTTTTCCCCACCAAACCCACCATTGCTGCCTCTGGGTTTTTTCCTGTGTGATATAATCAGGTCTCATTTGGCTGTTGGAGAACTGCCCATGGTTGTCTCATTTGGCTGTTGGAGAACTGCCCATGGTTGTGTCATTTGGCTGTTGGAGAATTGCCCATGGTTGTCTCATTTGGCTGTTGGAGAACTGCCCATGGTTGTGTCATTTGGCTGTTGGAGAACTGCCCATGGTTGTGTCATTTGGCTGTTGGAGGATTGCCCATGGTTGTGTCCCATCCTGTGGTCTGAGGGACAGGGTGATGGAAAGGAGCCAGCCCTCTGTGCCCTCACGGCCTTGGAGACCTGTCTCCTAAATGGCTTCCTGGGGCAGGGAACCAGGAGCACACATACCAGTGTGGGAGGGAAGGAAAGGAGTGGGAGGAAGACAGAGCAGGGTGTGTTGTGGAGATGGGAAGGAGGGATGAGGTTAGAGGGGAGGGATAAGGTGTGAAGGGGAGGTGGGGGGGGGGGTCTGGGGAATGCCAGGAGAGGAGTTGCAGAGGGAGGGAGGGATGAATGAAGAAGGATGGAGGTGGAATTTTCACCTGCTGTTGTACAAGCAATTGGTACAGAAGAAAGTGGCAATCAGAAATTTCCTCTTCTTAAATCTTGCTTTGAGGTTGGGGAGTCTCCGGTCATGAAATGCACCACATCTCCTCTTGCTCCTGAGGACATCCCGACAACATGTCTACGTTTTTTGTGGCTGTCTGCAGTCCTGTATCAACTGGCAGTTAAAGGACAGCACCTGTCCGCCCTCCCAAACATTGTCCACGCCCTCCTGCATTGACTGTCTGCCTCTTCTTTGTCAGGCTGGCACTGTTCCCTGCAGGATGCTTTTTTTGACCGTCAGGCTGTTCTTGAAACATTCCGATCCTGTTTCGTCTTTCTCAGACTTGCGATGGTAAGCAGGTGCCCTTAGGGTCTTGTGGCCTGTCCGATTGATGCTGTCTTCTTCTCTTGTAATGTGCAGGTGCTCTTAGGGTCTAGTGGCCTCTTGGATTGTCGCTGTCTCCTTTTCTTGCAATGCGCAGGTGCTCATAGGGTCCAGTGGCTTTTCCTATTGTTACTGGCTTCTTCTCATATATGGGATATTCAGTACCAAGCAGCGACATCCCATGTCCCCATGGTGTGGAGAGAGAGAGAGAGAGAAACCAGCAGTAACTGACCTCCTTGCACATGTTCACAGATCTTTTAGAGATGGCCTATGAATACATGAGCCTGGATTATGACATAGGGAGGTTAAGGGCGGGGGGAGGGCAGGGAAGAGGTGTTCTAGTTGTACCAGGTGGTCTTCAGCTTTTTAGGAGCTGCTATTGTCTGCACTTGCGTTGCCAGAACTTGTGATGTGGGTTCTTTCATTTGAGAAGCTGTGGGCTGTTTGAAGTGTCTGGTCTTTCACTTTGAATTCTTTTTTGCTGTGTGCCTGACAGGGAGATCACAGATTGATGAAATCTTCCTCCCTCTCTCTCTCTCCCTCTCCCTCCCTCTCACTCTCTCCCTCTCTCTCTGTCTCGCTGTCTGTCTGTCTGTCTCTCTCTCTCTCTCTCTCTCTCTCTCTCTCTCTCTCTCTCTCTCTCTCTCTCTCTCTCTTCCCCCACCCACCTCCTCCCTTCCTCTTCTACCCGTCCTCTTCTACCCTGCGGCCATGTGTGTGTGTGTAGTATGTTTGTGTGTGTATGTGTGTGTGTGTGTTGTGTCTAGTGTGTATGCGCTGCACGTTTGTGTTTGTGTGTGTGTGTGTGTGTGTGTGGTTGTGTTGTGTGCTGTGTGTGTGTGCATGTGTGTGTGTGTGTGTGTGTGTGTGTGTGTGTGTGATGTTGTGTGTGGTGTGTGCATGTGTGTTTGTGTGTATGTGTGTGTGTGTGTGGGCACTCATGTATATGTAGTGTGGTGTGTTTGTGCATGTGTGTGCATGCGTGTTTGTGTGTGTGTGTGTCTTTCATGTTTGTGTTTTCATCTGAGTAACAGTAAATGGACTGTGTTACATCAGTCTATGTCTGTGTGTGAGCTGCGTGTTCTCTCTGTCTTTATATCTGTCACACTTTGTATCTTCCTCAGTCTCTGTTTCAGTGTGTCTGTCTGTCTCTGTGTCTTCCTCTTTCATTCTTTCTCCTCCCCTCCCCCCCTTAGGCCCCCCACCCCATTAACTCTCCCCCCCCCCCCCCCCCCTCCACTGTTTCTCCTTTCACCTTTGATGGTTGCTCTTTCTTTCTGTCTGTTCCTTTTGTGTGTTGTACTCTGCCACCGCTCTCTTTCTCACTCCATTGCTCCCCCGCCCCACCCTGTCACCCCTTTCAGTCTCTGCCTCTCCCTCCCTCCCTCCCTTTCTCTTTCTTCTCCCTCCTGGCACTCTTCCTGACATGTCTTCTTCTTTCTTCCTGTGAGTGCGATTGTTTTTGACCTGTGTGCCAATCTCAGCTGCCCTCCTTGCTCCAGAGTATCCACTTTACTCTTGGCTGTGCCATGGTACTAAATCTAAATGATATTTCCATCTTCATGTCTGATGGAAAAATAAAGACAAAGAAAAGTGGATAAAAGGATATAAGACTAAAGAAGAAAGGGAGAAGATGAGAAGGGGAAGAGGTGAGTGGAAGGATGGAGAAGGAAGGGGTGAGTGGGAAGGGATGAGAGGAGGTGAAAGGGGAAGGGATGGAGGGAGGTGGAGGGGGAAGGGGAGTGGGAAGGTGGGTGGGGAAGGGGGAGTGGGAGATGGAGGGAGATGGAAGGGAAGGGGTGGAGAAGGGGAAGGGATGGAGAAGGGGAAGGGGTGGAGGTGGGAAGGGTGGAGAAGGGGAAGGGGTGGAGGTGGGGAAGGGGTGGAGAAGGGGAAGGGGTGGAGGTGGGGAAGGGGTGGAGAAGGAGGGGAGGTGGGGAAGGGGGAAGGGGAAAGGGGTGGATGGAAGGGTGAGAGGGAGGGTGGAGAAGGGAAGGGATGGAGGTGGAGGGGTGGAGTGGGGAGGTGGAGGGGGAAGGGGTGGAGGTGGGGAACGCAGCAAGGAAATGGACTCTGACAAATTAACAAAGAAAGCATCAGTCTCAGATAGACCTGTGTGCTGCATAGTCACACAGTCACACACAACAAACACTGAGAGCCTGTAGAAGGTGAAGAAGGTGATGGTTAAGAATGACTGAAAGAAGATGGGGAGGACTGGATCGGATCCACCCAAGGATGCAAGGGAGATCAAAAGACAAACACACAGACGGACAGAAACAAATACAAATAACCTCGATTTAATCAAAACAAATTGAAATTGATCTCCCTTGCATCCTTGGGTGGATCCTCACGCGTAGGCTCAAAGATTGTCCCCTACATTTTATACTATTTGCATAATGTCTTTAGTTTTTCAGCAACTTTTTTTCCTCCCCACACTTTAGTTTGGTTTCCTTTACTACCCTTCGCTGGCTGCTTTGGGGGTGCTATTGGATTCTTTTTTGCACCCTTGGTGGTGAGAACGCCATGGTATTATGGACTGTGGTGTGTCTCTATTTGACGCCAGGAGCGCAAACACAACCAGCCGTGTCTCCCTGATGAGTTCCAATCCAGCGGACGAAAGGCCTCGGAGCAGGCAATACAAATATATCTGCCTGCAAAAGGGATTACAATGGTTCCCTTATGCAGCTAGTGAAGAGTTTTCATATCTGTAATATATTTTCTTAATTTCATGTTCCCAGTTTCTCCATCTTCAACACCCCCCCCCCCCCCCCCACACACACACACACCCTCCTTAAGTCCAAATCTTTGACAAGTCATTACTATGAAGACTGTTGAGTTGTTGGCCTGCTCTTGTTTTTTCCCCCACTATTAGATTGTTCGTCTATGTATTTGTCTGACTTTATTCAAGTTTAAAAGGCTGTGCCAGTCTTGAATAAAAGTTACTCTGTGTTAGGTTTTCTTATGGGAGCAAAAGTTACCCCACTTGTTTACTTTCAAAGTTTTTTGTTTATGTGTAGACCAGTATTTGATGATTTTGAAATTGTTTGCCAGTTCGTTCTCAGTAAAAAACCCAATGATTTAGGGTTGTGATAGTGGTGACATTAGTTGTCATGTCTTTGATGCAAGAACTGGGTTTGCTTTTGGCTGATTACATTTTAAGGATGCAAAAAGGTATTATGAGTGTATGTTTTTGTGGGTGGGTGGGTGGGGGGGTGTGTACAACCTAAAGTTAATCTAATAATTATCCAGTTTGAGTCGGCCTCTGTGTGTGTGTGTGTGTGTGCTTGTGCGTGTGCTCGTGTGTGCGCATGTGTGTGTATATATACATGCACCAATGCATGCGCATCGCTGTGCCTACATGCAAGGATGTGTATCTGCACAAAGGTGTTTTAGTAAAGGTCATATGCATGTCAGTTCAGAAAGGCCAGAACACATTCCATCAGATATATCTGCTTCTTTTCTGTTCCATATTTTTCTGTGGTTCTTGCTTTCCCACATTAGACTAGCCTTTTCAGATTCCAACACGGTGCTTAGGGACATTTTTGTTCCTGGTATTATTTGCATAGCTTTGCATTGGTTGTTACAAGTTTAAATGACTTTGTTAGTAGAAATGACGGTCTGACATCCACCCAGCCCCTCCCCACTTCCTCCTGTCTCCTCTTTCTTTGCATATTTTGTGTCTACTGTCTTGTGATACAAAGTTCCAGCAGATAATCATTCCCCATCCCTTTTTTTGTCCCAACACACATACACATAGATAGACAGACACACAAACATGCGCACACGTGCAAGTATACATGCACACGCGCACGCACTCTCTGTCACTCACAAATGCACACATACACATGCAAAACAAATGTATGAACACACACAGAGACACACACACAGACACACACAGACACACAGAGAGACACACAGACACGCACACACACACACACTTACACACACACACACACACACACTCACACACACACACACACACACACACACACACATGCAAATGCGTGTACACATGCAAGCACTCTTATACACATACACAGAGAGACACACAGACACGCACACGCACACACACACACACCACTCACACACACACACACACACACACACACACACACACACTCATACACAGTCATCATGCGTGCATGCACATGCACATGCGTGCACACACACACGCACACATGAAGATAAACAACATGCATGTACATCGGTACACATGCATGCATATGCACACATGCACCAGCATGCATAGGCATGCGTGCACTTACACACACACACACACACACACACGCACGCACACATACCTTGATTGAATATAACAATGTCAGCAAACATTTTCAATGTTTGTAAATAGTTGCTATAACAGCAGTTTATTGTCATTATTATTTTATCATTATCGTAGTCTTAAACTGAATTATTTTCAGCTTTATTATTTGATCGGTGTCTATACATGGTCGCACATGGGAGAGCTGCCAAAACTTTCCACACTGGTGCACCTTGCCATGTGAAATGTTTACATTTACACCACAATTCAGTGCCTTTTTTTACAGTGTAATGCTAAGCTACACAGCGCTGTGGAATGTAAGACACTACAAAACTACAGTGATGCAACAGTACCACGCAATGTGACACAGTGTTGAGTAGGATACAACACAATACAGCACCACAAAAGCACAAAAATATTACATTACAAGATGTGACAGGTCAATGCAGCATAATTCACTTTTGTTACTGTTATTCATCGTTAGTTGTAGTAGTGCTATGTACTTCAAATATCATATACATGATATTGCTTTTCTGTCAGTGTCGTGGAATGTTCACATTATAATAGATCTAGAGCCTGTTCAGTGTATAGACGCCAACAGAGAATTGTCTGCTCCTAGATGTGTCACTGGAACATCCATATTGTTGTAGGTTCTGCATGTGAATGGGTAATCAGGTCTTTAGATATTCAGAGGTCGTAAGTTTTCTCAAAAAACGAGACAGCTCAACTCAAAACTTAGGCAATAAAATTTCATTTCTTTTTAACCTCTCTTTTGTTACTTGAAAACGTCAGATGAAAGGGCCAAAATTCAAAACGATCATATTTGGATCCTGTGTCTTGATGACGATAGATTTGAAGATAAACATTTCTCCATGAATGTCTTCAATATGTAAGAATAACTGGATTGTATTTACGCCAAAATTGCAGTTTTGTTTGTGTATGAATGTAAATACAGCTTTATGATCAATGGATGAGAATCAATGGATGCCAAACTGAGCACTTTTAATCAGTTCACTCAACATGTTCAACCTGTTCTGTGTCTATCCAAGAGATCTGGGGAGTGTGGTAGGCTGGAAGTTTTATTCTGTTGGTTTATTTTCAGCCTCAACTAACTGATGTGCTAGCTGAGATATTCAGACTGAAAATCAAACTGTTATTATGATTCTGAGCATTTCTTCAGTTTTGCATGATGTAGGTAGAGGGATTACGTTAGCTTCAAATGACATGGTCAGATTTCCATTTTTTGGGTAGCATTGGAGAAAATTTAAGTATATGATATTGTGTTTTTCAGACCACGCTGTCAGATGTCCTTCATGCCTTGGGTGCATTGGAGAAAATTTAAGTATATGATATTGTGTTTTTCAGACCACGCTGTCAGATGTCCTTCATGCCTTGGGTGCATTGGAGAAAATTTAAGTATATGATATTGTGTTTTTCAGACCACGCTGTCAGATGTCCTTCATGCCTTGGGTGCATTGGAGAAAATTTATGTATATGATATTGTGTTTTTTCAGACCACGCTGTCAGATGTCCTTCATGCCTTGGGTGCATTGGAGAAAATTTATGTATATGATATTGTGTTTTTCAGACCACGCTGTCAGATGTCCTTCATGCCTTGGGTGCATTGGAGAAAATTTATGTATATGATATTGTGTTTTTCAGACCACGCTGTCAGATGTCCTTCATGCCTTGGGTGCATTGGAGAAAATTTAAGTATATGATATTGTGTTTTTCAGACCACGCTGTCAGATGTCCTTCATGCCTTGGGTGCATTGGAGAAAATTTAAGTATATGATATTGTGTTTTTCAGACCACGCTGTCAGATGTCCTTCATGCCTTGGGTGCATTGGAGAAAATTTAAGTATATGATATTGTGTTTTTCAGACCACGCTGTCAGATGTCCTTCATGCCTTGGGTGCATTGGA
Source organism: Conus canariensis (assembly GCA_033310375.1). Taxonomy (NCBI): domain Eukaryota; kingdom Metazoa; phylum Mollusca; class Gastropoda; order Neogastropoda; family Conidae; genus Conus; species Conus canariensis. The sequence goes on from CM065717.1 coordinate 93,878,131, forward strand.
GAAAATTTATGTATATGATATTGTGTTTTTCAGACCACGCTGTCAGATGTCCTTCATGCCTTGGGTGCATTGGAGAAAATTTATGTATATGATATTGTGTTTTTCAGACCACGCTGTCAGATGTCCTTCATGCCTTGGTGCATTGGAGAAAATTTATGTATATGATATTGTGTTTTTCAGACCACGCTGTCAGATGTCCTTCATGCCTTGGGTGCATTGGAGAAAATTTATGTATATGATATTGTGTTTTTCAGACCACGCTGTCAGATGTCCTTCATGCCTTGGGTGCATTGGAGAAAATTTATGTATATGATATTGTGTTTTTCAGACCACGCTGTCAGATGTCCTTCATGCCTTGGGTGCATTGGAGAAAATTTATGTATATGATATTGTGTTTTTCAGACCACGCTGTCAGATGTCCTTCATGCCTTGGGTGCATTGGAGAAAATTTATGTATATGATATTGTGTTTTTCAGACCACGCTGTCAGATGTCCTTCATGCCTTGGGTGCATTGGAGAAAATTTAAGTATATGATATTGTGTTTTTCAGACCACGCTGTCAGATGTCCTTCATGCCTTGGGTGCATTGGAGAAAATTTATGTATATGATATTGTGTTTTTCAGACCACGCTGTCAGATGTCCTTCATGCCTTGGGTGCATTGGAGAAAATTTATGTATATGATATTGTGTTTTTTCAGACCACGCTGTCAGATGTCCTTCATGCCTTGGGTGCATTGGAGAAAATTTATGTATATGATATTGTGTTTTTCAGACCACGCTGTCAGATGTCCTTCATGCCTTGGGTGCATTGGAGAAAATTTATGTATATGATATTGTGTTTTTCAGACCACGCTGTCAGATGTCCTTCATGCCTTGGGTGCATTGGAGAAAATTTATGTATATGATATTGTGTTTTTTCAGACCACGCTGTCAGATGTCCTTCATGCCTTGGGTGCATTGGAGAAAATTTATGTATATGATATTGTGTTTTTCAGACCACGCTGTCAGATGTCCTTCATGCCTTGGGTGCATTGGAGAAAATTTATGTATATGATATTGTGTTTTTCAGACCACGCTGTCAGATGTCCTTCATGCCTTGGGTGCATTGGAGAAAATTTATGTATATGATATTGTGTTTTTCAGACCACGCTGTCAGATGTCCTTCATGCCTTGGGTGCATTGGAGAAAATTTATGTATATGATATTGTGTTTTTCAGACCACGCTGTCAGATGTCCTTCATGCCTTGGGTGCCGTGCCCTCAGGGTTCAGGCATTCCACTTTGTTTCGCAGGCATGCTGAGGGTGAGTGTGTTTCTGACTTTCTTGCAGTCCTTTGAACAGTGGTGTTTCTTTACTATCTCATGAAGGATTCTTTTGTTTGTTTCTCTCTTCCTGTCTGTTCTCTCTGTCTCTGTGGTTGTTACTATCTCTTCCATCTCCCTCCTTCCAGCCATTCCCCTCTCCCTTCCCCTCACCCTGATTTTTCTCTGCAGATCTAGAAGTTTTTCTCAGATTCATCATAGTTCAGTTTACCTTACATTATAAGAATATAAGGAGAGAGAAAAGAGAAAGATATTCTGTTTCTATGTGGGGTGTGTGTGTGTGGGGGGGGGGGGGGGGGGGACATGCGCACATGTGTGTGTGTATGTGCATGTATGTGTGTTGTGAGAGTGAGTGATTATCAGGTATGAAAATGGCTATCCTTAACCCTGTAACACGCACTACCCCCAAACAGCAGAGTATAACATGACCTGACCTATTTATTGTTCTGAACAGGGGACACCTACAGAATGGCCAGTTACCTCGCTGTCAAGCTCAGCGCCTCCAACCTCATCTACAAGGATCTGTTCTTCGACCCTGCCACTAGCAAGGTATATGGGCGGGATAAAACAACTTCAGTTTCTACAGTAGCAGGAAGAACACCCATACCCCTGACCCCTACCCTCAACCCCATCGCCACCCGACCAGCATGCGAGTGTTTTGACCCTTGACCCCTACAGTCTAAGAATGCCAGACCATATCCAGGTCACGACTGTTAGATGCCCTTCTGTTGTCTGTTATTCTCTTTGCTACTATCTGGAGTCAAACCTGCAGTTCTTATATGATTGAACTCCTCAAAGCTGAGTCACTTTGTTACAAATGTTGCAGTCATTCATCGACTGGACACCAGTTGTAAGTTCTGACATTTTAAGAGTTAGCGTCACTGCAGAATTCACTAAAACCACAATGTTTTTAGTTAGATGGGGGGGATTCAAGGGGGATTCAAACTTGTACAGTGTGGAATTCTTGCTAGGAAGCTAGATTCCCTCAAGCTGATGGCTAGACTGTCATACCTCTCAGTGTTGTAGATGTTTCCTCTGTTCTGCTTTTGTGTGGTGTGGTACATCAAGTTCAGTCAGAAGTATTGGTTTGACCAAACAGCTTCTTTTCCACACTACACTTGATGTCTGAAAAGAAGATACAAAAGCGAAAAAACCTCTTTTTTTCATGTGAATATGTCCCAAAAGAAATGCTTGAAAGACTGGCATATGTATTTACCCCCTTTTTAAAAAAAATGTCTTTATTGGATTGGTCTGCGTGAAATGAATTTTATTATTGTTTGTATTATAACACTGTTAATGTTGCTTGTGGTTTTATGTATGTTTTGGAGTTTACATGAAAATTTTTTTTAGTATTGTTAAAAGGAAGAGAGAGGGACAAACACACACAACACACACACACACACACACACACACACACACACACACACCACACACACATCTGGCCGCAACCTTTAGCATCCAGAACTTTTACATTTCTTTGAACTTTTTAGCAAGTTGAAAGCGGATGGTTACAACATTATTCTGGCTTGGGTTCCTGGTCATGTTGGCATCGGAGGGAACGAAATGGTTGATCGTTTAGCCAAGAATGCCACAAGAGAGAAATTGTCCAACATTTACATCCCTTGCTCAGATCTGAAACCCAAAATTAACGATTATGTGAGAGACCTCTGGCAGGAGGATTGGAACACACAGACGGATAACAAACTCTTTCAGATCCGTCCAAACCTTAAGGAGTTCCTCCCATCTATGTCTGGTGGTCGTAAAGAAGAAACAGTTCTGTGCCGGCTGCACACCGGCCATTCGTATTTTACCCATTCGTACCTTTTAAAGAATGAAGAAGCTCCGTGGTGCATTCCATGTCATGTGCCACTGACAATGAAACATATTCTTTTAGAGTGTTGGGACTTGCATGATGTGAGACACAAACATTTTACAGCGGAGTCCATGAAAATCCTGTTCAGGGATGTCCCGCCTGACATGATCTTTGAGTTTTTGAGAAAGATTAACATTTTTCATCTGATTTAAGATTTTACGGATGAAAGATATTTAACAAAGTTTCTGGTGCTTTTCTAGAAGATGTCATTTAAAGAGATGTGTGAAAGGTGTGTGTGTTTTTTTGTGTTTTTTTTAAATGACTTGTGAGTTGATTTTAACGTAGTGACAGCCCTGATGTGGCCCTTTGCGGTCGGCTGGGCTATAAGCAACATTATCTTATCTTATCTTACACACACACTCACCACACACACACACACACACACACACACACACACATGTGCACATATACATGTAGAGAGAGGGGAGGGAAGGCCTAAGTATAAAAAAAAATGGGGAAAAAAGTTACGTTGTCAAATGTGGGCAATCCTATTTAGCAAATATACAAACATTGTGTCCTAGGGAGTTGTCATTTTGACCACAAAACATGCATAAAACCACACATACATTCATGATTTGATCTTACCTCATTGTTTGAAAGAATGCAGTTGCACAGTGAGGCGACTGCAGGCAGAAATCTAAACAAATCTTCAAAAGTATTGGAAACAACTCCACCAGACAACATGGACAAATGAATCACAAGGCAAAACATGACGCGTTTCGACCTCTTAGGTCTCCTTCAGGCAAGATAACCAACACTCAGAACAACACAAATGGAGAAAGAGCCATCTCTTATCTTGTCAAATTCTTTGTTCATTTTAGTCATCTCGAGTAAAGATTTATTTTAAGAATTATTTTAATCAGTGCAGGAAGATTCAAGTACATGTACTCGGACATTTCATTTGCGCCACAAACAGTCATCATATTTTGCGTATTCTTTCATTGGATACACAAGAGAAAGCAAGACAGTAGTGAATGAAAGAGGAGCCAACATTACACCCTACAGTTCAGTTCCTTGTGACACCAAGGCCCTAGGAAGAAAAACGAAAAACAAACAGCTTTAGTTATAGTTCTTATTTCTTACACAGGCAAAGAAATATGCATGTAAACAGTTATTGTGATCTTGAACTTGTCCACAGATCCGGCCTCGCTCCACCCGGGTGGAACGTGTGGTGACCGTCGTGTCCTGTCAACAGATCCCCCCGCCCAGTGCAGGTACACATTGTACACCTTCATGTTCATCAGAAATCACTCTTGTGCCATTTGCATACAGGCCACTCCTTTTACACCCACTAGCGCAGGTACATGTCGTACACCTTCACGTTCATTAGAAATCAGTCTTGTGCCGTTTGCGTACAGGTCACTCCTCTTACACCCATTCTTATCCTTTAAAAGGTGAAGAAGTTCCTTGGTGCATTCCATGTCATGTACCACTCACAGTGAAACATGTTCTTTTATAGTGTTGGGTCTTGCATGACATGAGACATAAACACTTTATTACAGCAGACTCTATGAAAACCTTGTTCAGAGATGTCCCACCTGATGTGATCTTTGAATTTCTGAAAGAGATCAACATTTTTCATCTGATCTAAGATTTTACGGAAGAAAGTTTCCAGTTGTTTTTAGAAGGTGTATTTTTTCTTTCTTTCTGCGTACGCAGGCTGATACTCCTGCGGACACTGCCTTTATAGACAGGTAGTGGAGTTTTGTGTGTATGACTGTTTTTTTATCCTGCCATTAAGGCAGTCATACTCCATCTTCGGGGAAAGAAGGTATATTTTGAAGGGTTGTGTGATTTTTTTTTTTTTTTTTAATGACTTGTGAGCTCACTTCAACACGGTAACAGCCTTGATATAGCCCTCTGCGGTCGGCTGGGCTGTAAGCAACATTACATTACATTAGAAATAATAGCCAAAGCACTGTGCCATCCAGGCAGGCTCTGGAGGCGCCGAGTTCTCCTAACCTTCACCACAATGAAACAAAAAAAGATCTGTCACAGAACAGCACTCATCAATCATTTCACTGGTTTGTCAGCATCTGTTCTGATCACATCACTTACAGTCTTGAACTGAATCCGTTTGTCATGAGTTCCAGGGGAGAAGAGAAATCTGTTTGTATTAGTCGATACTGGTGCTGAATAAATACAGTGTTGAGATGTGTGTCAGAGATGGAACAAATGGTGTGCGAATGCCAGAATGCTGATGAGGAAAGATGGTATCACTGTACACTGAGCTGATTTCTTTTTCGGTTATGACCACAGTGACAAAAGCTGGGACAAGAAACAATTTCATACGACTTTAACATCTTAATGCTTACCTCTATTTACAGCAAAACTAGAAACAGAATGTTAGAGTTATGGCACTTATAAGTTCATGACTGACTGAGCAGGTCTTGATCTGACTGTAATCTTGAAGTACCCAACTTTCAATCTTATAATTACATGTTGTATCATGGCATTTGACAGTCACTAAATACAATTGTAATTATATAGTGTATTGTGAGTTTGACGGTCACTATATGCAAGCAGTATTACACCCCTTCAAGATCAATAACGGAACACATAATGAATTTGAGATTTATTTTTTAGTCCAACGGTTTCAACCATATCATGCAGTAGACAGTGAGCTTCACCCAGTCCGGGTGATCTTGCAGTTCAGACTGCCGCCTTGCCTGCACATTTCACACGGATCATGTTCCAGGGCATTTAGCACAATTCTGCTTCATAATCTGGAAGCTGGGCATGAGCTGAGATCATATTCCTCAGTGGCATGGAATATTATTTTCTACAGCCTTCCACAGTTGTGAGAAGCAGACCTATCTCTTCATTTGCTTCAGAGAAAAATTTTCAAGTTCATATACTGTCAATTTTCCTGTTAATTGCTTTCTTCTGTGGAAGATGCTTCATGACTGATTGCTTGATATACATTTTTCTTTTCCTACTTATCCAACTCTACCTAGTCTGGGTAGATTGGATATGATTTACTAGAAAGACAGCATCAGAAATCACACTGATTTTGTTTGTTTGTTTTTCAGGGGTGGAGGTTCTGAACCGCACAGTACGAGTCTGCCTTTTTGATGGGAACACAGTAAGTGTGAGGCAATGAGAGATGAGTGGCCTTGTTTCATTGAGCAGCTTTCTGTCACTGCCATTGATTCACGGAAAGAAAGAGCAACACTTTATGAACTGAATAAAAGGCATTACAAGGAATCTGTTGCTCAATGAAAGGGACTTCTGGTGATGTAAACTTGTGGGTTCAGTTTTCTTGTGAACAGAAAGATGTGGGCTCTGTTGCTGTTTAAGCAATGCCCTTTTTGATCTTTTTTTTTTCCGTCTCCAGAAGTGTCCTTGGTATATTTGATATATTGAGACTGGTAACATTTTATGGAATTTGTTGTAATATCTAGTATCTTTCCTGGTCATGCCTTTGCCACAGACATATTTCAGGGAAACTTATTATCTGGACAGCAGAAGTGGAATGCGTAAGAAGGATAAGATTCTGAGATGGAGCCACAGCAGAGCACAAATCTCTCCTCCCCTGTTTCCACTGAATTGTCAGTCCTGGTTTAGGTTCAGCTTCTGTGAATGGAAGAGTAATGGTCCAGTATGCTGCTTGTGCCTGTAAATAACAGATAAACGATTGTCCAAGAGAGAAGTCTGGCTGAGCTGTGGAGAACGCTCCATTTTGATAGGTAAACAAACAAATAAAGGATTGTCCAAGTGAGAAGTCTGGCTGAGCTGTGGAGAACGCTCCACTTTGATAGGTAAACAAACAAATTAAAGGATTGTCCAAGTGAGAAGTCTGGCAGAGCTGTGGAGAACGTCCACTTTGATAGGTAAACAAACAAATAAAGGATTGTCCAAGTGAGAAGTCTGGCTGAGCTGTGGAGAACGTTCCACTTTGATAGGTAAACAAACAAATAAAGGATTGTCCAAGTGAGAAGTCTGGCTGAGCTGTGCAGAACGCTCCACTTTGATAGGTAAACAAACAAATAAAGGATTGTCCAAGTGAGAAGTCTGGCTGAAACTGTGCAGAACCTCCACTTTGACAGGTAAACAAACAAATAAAGGATTGTCCAAGTGAGAAGTCTGGCTGAGCTGTGCAGAACGCTCCACTTTGATAGGTAACAAACAATAAAGGATTGTCACAAGTGAGAATTGGAGCTGTAGAACGTCACTTGTAGTAAAGTGCACAATGGATAAGAAGACAGCATGAAAGGACTCCTACTGTTGACACATGCTGTCTGATTTTCAGATAATTCCCTGGAAGTGTTTTTCCATGTCTCATTGTAGACTGAAATTGAGCATGTTCAGATTTCATGGCATATACTATGGTGGCAGCTGCAAGTAAGATTCAAACAAGAGGGGGGTCTGGACCTCACATTAAAATGAACAAAAACAAAGAATCAACAACAACAATCACGATCAGGGGAGAACCGCATGACAGTCTTATTTCAAAGGAAGCTTAGGTATGCAACATTATTAGCCTGTGTATGAGGCTACCAAGAAGAAGAACAAGCTGTCAGATTGTTCATACTTTCAGTTTGAATCCCTCCTGGAATTCATCGCATTTTCATCTGTCTTGAAAACCAATTCATCTTTCAGTACATAGCATGCACATAACACAGGCTGTTCAGCACACAAAGGGCTGCAGCATACCGACAACACATCCTGAGAGGAACAAGAAAGTGACTTACATGCTTGTCTCTTTTTATATGCTTGTGAAGTAAGTATACCTTCTGTAGGAGAAAGGGTGTAGAATGGTTGGTTCTGTGCTATCGTGAGGCACTGATTCTTGGTTCTTTTCAGATGTTAAAATTTTTTTTTCAGTGATAGGAAATTCATACAGCATGAAACAATACAACCATAATGTTATTTTCCACTTTCATGAGAAGGTATCATTGGTTGTATTGGTGTGGCAGACATTTTGTAGCATATGTAGATTAGACTGCATGGGTTAAGGCCTCTGAGGAACAAAAACTCATCCATTTCAAAGTGTCATGTGCCATAGGATCTTGTCTGTTTCTGAACCGACTGCTTGTACCAGCACAAAGAACTATGTGGTACAGTATGTGTTGAGCTTTCAGGTCTGTGAATGTGTCAGGTGATATTGTTGCTGATGACTGTGCAGATTCTGAGCAACATCCATTGTATCCAAGCCTCCTCTGTGGATAAGAGTCAGCACAGCTGGTCCTTTACAACCAAGGTGAGAACATGTCTGTGGACATTGTTCACCTTTATTTCTCTCTAAGTAAGGCATGAAGTACATCTTTTGTTGTTGCTGTTGTGTATGTGTGTGATGTGTGGGAGGTGAGGGGTGGAGTGGATTGGGGGAATGTGTTTTTGTTTTTCTTTGGTTTTATTTGTTTGTTTTTTTGCTCTATCATGTTTCATGCCGTTCCGATAGTGTAACTCCCAGAGTGGAAGAACATGGGTGATCAGCGCCTGCAGATGAGGGGATGTGTACTGTGGTGAGAGCTGGCCAGAGTGGTGATGTTTTACAGTTATGATACACTGAGTTCTGGAAAACAGATAACAAATAGAGCTCCTTTTGCTACTGCAATAGAGTGTTTCAAGAAAATGATTGACAATATCCCTGTGTGTGTGTGTGTGTGTGTGTTGTGTGTGTGTAGGATTCTTCATGCATTATTCATACCATGTTTTGTCAGGACTGTGATTCATATCTGTAAGCTTGAAACTCCCCTCTGGACCTTGAAATACAATCAGAGTGATTTTGTTTGTTTGTTTTTCATGGGGCACCTTTGTTTAAAATTAAAAGACAGGAAACCTGGCATATATCTGTACAGATTATGGACAACATGGAGTTGTCTCCCCATGCTGAATTCTTTGTCAAGACCAACAACATCTCGGACAACATTGGTAAGCTGATGCAGTGTGTGTGTATGTGTGTGTGTGTGTGTGTGTGTGTGTGTGTGTGTGTGTGTGTGTGTGTGTGACCTGTCATTACTTTTACAACTTTAAACCTATTGAAACTCTGTCTTTATTTATGTAGTAAAATTTCAACAACAAAAGCAGCGATGTTGTTCTGAGAGGCCTGATAAGATGTATGCAATGTGTGAACTTTGCTTAGAAAAAAAAAAATTGCAGTTAATCAGAAAGATTAATAACACAGTTCATGAGTCTCTCTTATATCAGCAACACATACTGAATGAGTCTTTTCTCCTGTCCTTGATAGATTGATTGGTAGGTTGGTTGCTTGGTTGGTTTTATTGCTTCATTTCTGCTATCATCCCTCTTTTTTTAGTCACAAAGTTTTGTTGTTATAAAGCCCTCAAAAGAGTATAAGATGTTTTGTGTTTACAGGAGTCCTGTTTGAGCTGTGCATAACAACCTTGAGAACAGTAAGTACATGATTAAAAGTCCACAGTAAGGAATATCTATATAAAGTGCTAGGCCAGTATGATTAATTTTGCCATGCACACTTTGTTACTTAATCAATTACACCCTTGCATGCACACACACCACCACACACACACACACACACACACACACACACACACAA
>CM065717.1:93890346-93940346 GCA_033310375.1 Conus canariensis
CCTGTTCAGTGGATGAAGGAGTGGTGTATATATCATGACGTTCTTATGTTTTTGATTGATTTTTATTTTACCCCATTATTTCACTGAACTGAAATAAGGGGTGTGTCTGGCACTCTTAGCGCAACCTTGTTTCATCCACCTTGAAGTTGTGAACAGTTCAGCTGTCACGAATTCATGGAGATAATAATAGGGATGTATTGTTACACTTTGTTTTCATCTCAGGACTGTCATTTCTACAGCAGCCTTTGCTAAAAGTGAATGCAGAAAATATGAAGCTCACATGTGAGGGCTATGCAGTGGAAGATGGTTTCATGAGGAAGAGTTTGAGAAGATTGAAATGAATATTTGCACTCTGTAGTATAGAGCACAGGATGCAGGTCACATAGTTAATGCTGAGTGATTTGTTTGTTGCTATGCTGCTTTTTAACTGTTTGATTTTGTCTTAATAACTATAAACACTTCAAATCTTTTTTTTTTTTATTCTGATTAACATCAGGTAAAATCATTGCCACATCAACAAAAACATGTGAATCCAGCGCTTCACTGAAAACATATTCATGCCAAAGTCTTCAGGTCTACTAATGATTGTCTGAATCAATAAGAGTGTCAAAATGTTTTGGGTTTTTTAATGCGGTTAGGAATAATGGTTACAGATAGTTGTTAAAGAGCCATCTGATTTTCTTTCCTGGAATCTTTCTGTTGCATTATTGTCCTTTCTCCATTCTCAGTTTGCTGGTACCTCTCTTACAGAAATATTTTACCTTGAGTGATTGAATTGGTGTGTTTGTGTGTGTGTGTAGGTCGATGGACTTGTACGTCAATGGCGGCACGCCCTACGAAAAGGGAGTGGAAGTTGACCCAAGAATCAGTAGGAGGAGTGAGTTACTTTGTCCTGACTACTGTGTGTTGTGCAGATGTCATTGTTCTTGCTGTCGTCGTGCTTATTCATTTGAAGCTGCGTTAGATCAGTTCTGTATATCAGTGCTGCTGTTAATGTTCATGCAGGAATGCATTGTTTTACATCATTCTTTTTTGTTCGCTTACTTTTTTTCTTGTTGACATTTTTTCCCCTTGATGATGTTGAAATTTTTGGCTTCTGTTCAGCGCTTTCATATTATCCATTGTATGCGTATATTTGCTTCATAATTGTGTGCATTGTTGCTGTGAATCAAAATTTAGACTTTACTCAAATTATGCCATTGGTTTTCCACTCTGTTCACTGTTGTTGCTGGTTTGTTTTCTCTCAATATTCCTAAGATGTTCCTTTTTTTCATCATTTTGACCAGAAAGGAGGAAGGCTGTGATAGAGGAAGGGTTAATGTATTGTTTTTCTTACAAATAAAATTCTGCTTTTGTAGTTACTCTGTGTGTGTGGTGTGTTTGTGTTTGTGTGGTGTGTGTGTGTGTGTGTGTGTGTGTTGTGTGTGTTGCATATGTACCTATTTGTGTGTGTCCACATATGGGTAGAGGCAAATGTTGGTTTATGAAATTCTCTTGGATTCTGTTTGCATGAGCGTGAGGCTAGAGGTATCTGTCTAGTCCCAAGGACTGTGTAAGTTATTGACAGCAATGTGAGTACTGAGCACTGAGTGAGCAGCGTGTGGGTTGTGTGGGTTGTATGCATCATCTGTTCTGTGCCAGCTGGCTTGCTTCAGAGTTCAGCAGAACTCCCCTCTGTTATTAACACTGTGTTGGATGGGAGATGGACTGAGCAATTTTCTTCTCACAAACAGCATGTTGATTCTTTTTTGTTTGTTTGTTTTCCTACAGTTTGTTCTGAACTGAATGAAGAGCTTACAAATTGTTCAACATTCTGAATGAAGAGCTTATGGTACAGGTTTACCCTAATTATGTGTTTATTTGTATAATGTAAAATTAATAAAAGCTCTATGAAATTTCAAAGAGGACCTAAACCAGTGCTCTAAGATCACTGAGGAAGACAGCGAACACAGTTGATTTCTCCCTGATGTGTTCAGTGAGGTAGTGAAGTCTCTGGCTGACTGTAAACCTCACACTTCAGTGCAGGCCTCTTCATAGAAAGCAGAGTTTCCAGAGTAGAAAGAAAGAACAAAAAGAAATCAGAGAAACTTCATCAGGTTGCACCAAAACAAGAGACGTCATCGTGGTATTGCAGATAACAATCACCTCCACACCTCCATGCTTTTCAGCTGTTGCTGAGTGTAGTTCAGTCAGTCTTGGAGAAACCCCTGTCCCCACCCTTTCTTCTCCCCCCCCCCCTCATCCCCCCTTATTCCTTGCCCCCTCCCCCCTCACAATACTTTCCTCCTCTCTCTCCCAAGCAAACCTCAGATCTCTGTCTGGTCAACCCCTAGTTTCACCACCTTCCTCCCCTTCTCCCTCCTCCTCTTTTTTTTTCTCTAGTTCACTCTCTTTATTGTAGGAATTTTGTCTGTTACTTAGGGTTTGAATTTTGTTTGCATGAATAGGATATTTTTTTTTAGTTTTCTTTTTTCTTTTTTTCTTTTTTTTGTTGCATTGGACTGCATTGAGTGTAGCTGTTCTCCAGTCTCTGAATCTGCAATGAGTGATCTGTCCTATTCTGCAGACTTAGCAGAAAAAGGTGAAGCCAAAATGAACTGTGAAATTTGTTTGTCTTCATGAGAATTTGTTTTTTCTGGACTAGCTGACTTGCACAGCACCTGTTTGGAATGAAGTGCACATCTTTGCAAAGCTTTTTAAGTAACACAGGTGTGTGCACATTTATCTTAGCAACTCTTTAGGTGACGTACTTTTTTGACAGATGGTTTTGGTTGAGTAGTTTTTAATGTGGTCTCATGATTCAGTCCTATTGGTGTGACTGAATATCAGGCAGCAGAATAGAGGAGTACTGCAATTCACAGTTTATATAATTATATTTGTTTGAATGTAATGCAGTTTTATGAGGATGATAGAAGCATGATACACAGACATCTGCCTCTGGAGATGTTAACACAGGATTCACATAACATACTTGTTTTTGTTTTTTTTTTAGAAGCAAACAGATGAACAAAATTTAAGAAAATGAATTTGAAATGTGCAATTTTAGTCTTGTTTGTACGACCTTGGTATGGGCTTTGTGATTGGCTGGGGTATAAGCTCATCTTTCTACAAGCCCACATGCCAGTGAATTAGTAAGCGTCGCAGCTAAGGGGTTTTTGTTTTGAAATTAACATGAATTCAGTACAATACCATTAGTGAGTGAAAGATATTAAGGCACTGGTTATCTGTAGTGTGTATCTTGTGAAGGAGTTGGTGAGTGATGGGGAGGGATGTATGGGCGGGCAGAAGGTGGGGATCGGGGGGGGGGGGGGGGGGGGGGGGGGGCAGGAGAGAGGGGGGAGATTAGGTGGGGCAGTGGATGGGGGTAGGCACTGCTTTGGAAGAGAAATGGAACAGAAATTCCTGCAAAAAATTACACATGAATCACATTTTACGGTTTACTGCTTTCATGACACAAACGTCTCAGTACCATTGATGGATGTAAACTGAAAATCCTTTCAGATTCTGGAGCACGGTTGTATGAAATCAATCAATAGCATCTTTGGATAGAAGTCACCAAAAGAGTCTGCACCTGAAACTGAGAATTATTCTAGAAAAAAAGTGTGTGAATGTGTGTGTGAAAGTGTGTGAGTGTGTGTGTGTGTATGTGTGTGTGTGTGTGTGTGTGTGTGTGTGTGTGTGTGTGTGTGTGTGTGTGAGATGTAAAATTTAGTGTGTTTGGACAGAAGAACTGCACCAGATTGTCAGAGTGTGTTTAACAAAAGTTTCATTCAACTGTTCTCAGTCACCAACGTCAATGTGGAGATTGGTTAGCAACTTTTTTAAAATGATATTTATTAGCCACTGAAAAAAGAATTCTTTGCCAGTGACTTGTGTTTTTTTAAGAGGGTGTGTTTTTCTTACTCTTCTATGCATTGTGTATATATTTTTTCTTTTTTTTCTCTCCATTTTTTGCTGTGTTTCCGTCTGTCTGCCTCCCTCTCTTTCTCTGTCTTCCTTCTTCTCTCTTTCTTTTCATTTGTTTCTTTCTTACCTTTTTTCTGTTTTCCTCTCCTTTACTCTTTCTGTTTTTCTCCATCTTCATCTTATTCATTACATTCAGAATTTTAAGTCTTTCTCGTAGAATTTCACATACAGACCTGCCTCACTGTATGCTTTGGGTATACTTTGCAGGGAAAGGAAGTTAACTTTCAGCGTTAGCTAAAAACACACAGTGAAAGTGTTCTGGAGTGCATTCAGAAAGTTAAAGAGAAAGCTAGCTTTGGGGAGTAAGTGTTTGGGGAGGGAGGGGGGGGTGATGTTGAAGGGTGTGTGTGTGTTAAATTGGAAGAAATTGGATATTTTTCCTTTTCTTTATGAAGTGATTTGTGAGCACCAAGAATTTTAAGATATTCATACTGATACTAAGATTAAACACCCATGAAAAAAAATTGTCTTAAAATTGCATTTAAGTAGGCTCAATTACAAGGGTTCATGTGTTGATATTTGAATTTTCGTTTGTATTTATAATTTATGTTTAACATGGAGTCTTCAGGATATAATTCTATCCAGTAATCAATATGCTTGTCTCTGTTGTAATGAAACAGAAAATCTTAAAATAGACTGAATTTTCTAAAATTTGTTTGGCTATGTGTCCCATACTTTCTCACTATGCATCTTTTTTGACATCTTGAGACAAACAAAATGGGTGGTTTTCTCAACCAACTCTATTATACCAGCTGTATTGTTGTTGTATGTGTGTGGTATATTAAGAGAATGAAAAAGAAACTGATGTTAATATCGTCTTGTTTTTGTGTGTGGTGTGTGTGTGTGCGTGTGTGTGTGTGTGTGTGTGTGCATGTGTATGTGTGTGTGTGTGTGTATAAATGTGTGCGTGTGTTTGCAGTCAGTTCCAATGCCCTGGTGTCGCTGATGTCAGGGAACAAGCAGCCCCGCCTTGTGGTGCGACTGGCTCTGCCAAAGAAAGAGTACAAAGACCAGATGGAGTGAGTGGCCTTTGGGGAGTCCAGAGTTGCTCGCTTACCCTCTCTCTCTTTCTCCGTCTCTCTCACTCTCTGTTTTTCTCTCTCTGTCTCGCTCACTCTCTCTCTTTTTCTCTCTATGTCTCTGTCTCTGTCTGTCTCTCTGTCTCTGTGACACTGACATAAAAGGTGTCAGTGTCAGTCTCTCTCTCTCTCTCTCTCTCTCTCTCTCTCTCTCTCTCTCTCTCTCTCTCTCTCTCTCTCTTCTTTCTCTGTTGCTCTCTCTTTCATTCTCTTTCTCTTGTTGTCTGTCATTTGACCACGTCTTCCAGCATATCTGTTTTGCTTCATCGCTTCCTCCCCCTTTTCTCCATCTCTACTGCTCTCTGTCTCATAACTACCTTCTTTTTCAAGTCTTTGTCTGTATGTCTGTCTGTCTGTCTACCCTACTCTCTGTCTTTATCTCAGTCTGCCTGTCACTGTTGTCTGTCTCTCTGTCTGTCTCTTTCTCTGTCTCTGTCTCTCTCTCTTTGTCCCTGTCTCTGTCAATCTGTCTGTCTCTCTCTCTCTCTCTCTGAGTCTCTCTCATCTCTTCTGTCTCTCTGTCTCTGTCTCTGTCTGTCTGTCTGTCTGTCTGTCTGCTCTCTTTTTCTCTCTCTCTCTCTCTCTGTCTGTCTGTCCCCTTCTTTTCCATTTCATAACCATACATAGGAGGCAAGACTTCTCCGATGACTTCACAACAGGATCCCTATGTCTGTCACAGTTCTCTGTGTCCCTCTGAGACCTGACAAAGGACAGGCCTGTTTAGTCACTGATGTTCGTTCTTTCATCTCTTTGTCTGCCTCCATCCTCTCATCTTCATGGGCCTTTGACCAGCAGGATGGATTGTACCCCTTGGTTGACTGTCCTGAAATGTGCCCTGATCATTGCCCCTGTTTTCTTTTTCATCAACGATATTTTCCTCTCTGAGACAGAGATCTGTGTGTGTGTGTGTGTGTGTGTGTGTGTGTGTGTGTGTGTGTGTGTGTGTGTGTGACCGTTTTGTGTGTATGTACATGTGCATGCATGAGCACTTGTGTGTGTGTGTTTGTGTGTGTGTGTGTGTGTGAATCAACATGCACACATCTGCAAATAAGCCTCTGTGTGCGTGCAAGCATGCGTGCATGCATGTGTGCATGCATGCTGTGTGTGTGTGTGCACGCGTGCGCTTCTCTCTTTCTCTCTCGCTCTATCTCTCTTTCTCCCTCCTTCTCTCTCCCTCTCTCTCTGTCTTCTCTCCTCTCTCTCTCTCTCTCTCTCTCTCTCTCTCCCTGTAAGAATATGTTGTTAGCTGTGTTAACAAAATTGTTACTTGATTGGTCATTGTTTCATGTTGTAACCTTTAAATCTTTTTAACCTTTCTTTGTAACTTTTCTTTGTTCCCTGCCTCATTTCATTTCCAGTTTCGTTTCAATTAAATCGAGGTTGTTTGTGTCCATCTTTGTGTTTGTCTTTTGATCTCCCTTGCATCCTTGGGTGGATCCTCAAGCGTAGGCTCAAAGATTATCCCCTACATTTTATACTATTTGCATAATGTCTTTAGTTTTTCAGCAACTTTTTTCCTCCCCACACTTTCGTTTGGTTTCATTTACTACTCTTCGCTGGCTGCTTTGGGGGTACTGTTGGATTCTTTTTTGAACCCTTGGTGGTGAGAACACCACAGTATTATGGACTGTGGTGTGTCTCTATTTGACGCCAGGAGCGCAGACACAACCAGCCATGTCTCCCTGATGAGTTCCAATCCAGCAGACGAAAGGCCTCGGAGCAGGCAATACAAATATATCTGCCTTCAAAAGGAATTGCAATGGTTCCCTTATGCAGCTAGTGAAGAGTTTTCATATCTGTAATATATTTTTATTAATTTCATGTTCCCAGTTTCTCCATCTTCAACCTCCCCCCCCCCCCCCCCCCCCCCCCCCCCCCCCCGTCCCCCCCTTCCCTCCTTAAGTCCAAATCTTTGCCAAGTCATTACTATGGAGACAGTTCAGTTGTTGGCCTGCGCTTGTTTTTCCCCCACTATTAGATTGTTTGTCTTTGTATTTGTCTGACTTTATTCAAGTTTAAAAGGCTGTGCCAGTCTTGAATAAAAGTTACTCTGTGTTAGGTTTTCTTATGGGAGCAAAAGTTACCACGCTTGTTTACTGTTTACTTTCTTTGTTAGTTTCTGAGAGGGCATAACTGTAAAAAAGACCTTTAATGTGCCTGATTCTGTACCCATTAAATATTCAATCAATCAGTCTCGCTTCTTGCTTCCCTCAACACCTTGTACTCCCTGTCCACTCCCAGTTTTTCCATGTGGATGACTCTGTCTTTTGACGATCATACCAGACATGTGATGGGTACTAACATTAAAATTTCTCTGCATGTCAGCATACTTCCAGACCCGCTGATTGGCAACACCGCCTTGCTCCCTTGCTACAGTTATTACCAGCAGATTCTGGCTGACGTCTTGCTGCGAGATCGACTGGATCTAGATTCCACTGGTTGGTATCGCTTTGAATTCTGGTTTTAAAGAATTGTTGTGTAAAGAAAATGGTGTGGTTTTTTCATTGTGTTTTGTTTCATGTCTTGTTGTACAGCTTTTTCTTAACATCCAGATAATTATCTTCCAAATGTTGCTTGTGTTTGTAAATGTATTCATGAATTTTTTTTAGGTCTCTGAAGGGTGAACAAGTCTGAACAGACCAGGTGTCAGTCATCCTGATCTTCTTAGAAGGCCAGGTCTTACTCTTCCTTCTGCTGCCAATAGGAACACTGTCCCTGTCAGAGTGTCATGTTTGATGCAATTCAGAAATGATTTTCTCTGCGTTCCTCTGTATAATGGGAAAGATGGGTGTCATTGGTGTTTATGCTTATCAACATGCATATCTAACAGGGTAGAGGGCGAAGCGGTTGTCATTACTGATTATGCATCTCAATGTGGTTCACTGTCCATTTCTTGTGTTAAAAGATGGATGTACAAATGTGGAGGGGTGTGTGAGAGGATGGGTAGGAGGGGAGTGGTGTTAGGGGAGTCCAGTGATTCTGTTTGTATGGGGGGTATGAGGTGTGATAAAGACACACAAGTGTCTGTGTCTGCATGCATATGTGTGTGTGTGTATCTTTAGCCACTGGTGTTTAATGCTTTCCAGAAATGGTACACAATCCATTTTTGACGCTGTTCCCGTCTGTCGCTGAGCAGATGGACGTCATGAAACTGCTAAGGGTAGGAGCTTTAACTTCTCTGCTTTATGTGTCTGTTCTGTTTGTCTGACTTGGGTGCATGTCTTTTCATGTTCTCTCTCTCTTTTTGTGTGTTATTCTCACCCTACCTTCATTTCAAGTCTTTCTGTCTTCCATTACTTTCTCTTTTCTTCTTTCTCTCTCTGCTTCTGTCTCTTTCTCTCTTTTTGTCTACGTCTGTGTCTCTCTCTGTCTCTTACCAATGTCTCCTTTCTTTTTCTTCAGTTTTAGTGTTGTTATCAACATTTTCACACAAACAGGGAAATGTTACATGGAAGGAATGTGTGTGTGTGTGTAAGCATGTGCATGCATGCACACTTTCATGTATGCACACACATGCTTACACACACACCACACACACACACACACACACACACACACACACACACACACACACACACACACACACACACACACACACACGCACACACGCACACACACACACCACACACCACACACACACACACACACACACACACACACACACACACACACACACACATACGCAGGCAAGCACGCAGGCACGCACACATCCACACACACATATAAAACACCCCCCACACACACATACACACACACACACACACTCACACTCACACACACACACACACGCACGCACGCACACATGCACGCACGCACGCACGCACAAACACACACACACACACACACACACACACACATTCAAATTCAAACCAAATGGAACTTGAAATTAGGTCCGATATTCATTTTCCTAAGCGTGCAAAACGTATCCGATCTAACAAAACTATTCTTACATTTTCTTCTAAACTATTGACAAAATTAAACACTAATCAAAAGAAATTAGCTGTGCGTTTTCCAATAAGTCCCATCCCAAACTGGGAGCTTTTTAAGGCAAAGTTTGATTATAACTATACACAATTGTCCAAGTTTGATAACATCAATGTTCTTGCATATGAAGCTAGATCCCATATGAATGATTTTTATTCCAATCATCTAAAAATCTTCACTGATGGTTCTTTATTAGACAATCAGGCAGGCTGTGGTTTTGTCATCCCCACTTTAAAAATTGAGAAATCTTTTTACCTTGGTAAGGACTTCTCCATTTTCACAGCTGAATTAATAGCAATTTTAATGGCTATTCAGTATGTCATTGATACACCATTCAATTTCTATGGTACACTCTTTTGTGTAGACTCTAAATCAGTTCTCCAAGCTTTAGAATCAACAAATCCGAAAAACCAGGCTGAAGTCATCACAGAAATTAAAGTACTTATTCATGTTCTTATATCAAGAGGTATCGCAGTTGATTTTTGTTGGATCCCATCTCATTGTTCAATATCTGGAAATGAATGGGCTGATCGTACAGCTCAGGCAGGTGCAAAAAAATCTTTTAAATCCAAGGATATTCCCATTCTTTTAAGTTTACAAGAGGGTTACTCTTTATTACAAAAAGCTTCTTTTGAAAATTTTGAAAAGATACATAAAGACTACATGCTTCCCAAAGTACATAAGCCAATTCTTCAATAAAGTGTTGTTTAAATGCTGGATCACAAAATTTTTCAAAACAGAATTCATTAATAAATTATACATTTTATAAAAAAATGTCAATAAACACCCAAAACACTGCAAAAAAATTGTTTCGCTGTTTTACAGACTTAGGTTAAACGCTTTCAAAACCAAGTTCATAAAAAACGTTCGATGTGTATGCGGGGCTGTTGATAGTTGTACAACAACACATATTTTGTACTTTTGTCCTTATTTTGAATCAGCTCTATCAAAATTCAGAAAAGATGAATCTAGATGCATTTTCCAAGAACCTGTATTTCTTTTGAACTTTGTTCAGAACTTAGTGATAAGTCCAGTCGGCTCGATGATTCTGTGTATTTTAGACTGTTTTGTTTTGACTGTTGCAGTTTGATTTGTTAATGTTGATTTTTGCTAAGGATTATTCTTATGTAGTATTTCCACTAATATTTAGCACACACACAGGTGCACACACACAGAGCACACACACACACGCGCGCGCACACACACACATGCACACACACACACACGCAAGCACGCATGCATACTACACACTCATACACATATACAAGTAAACACTCACTTCCTGTCTAATATCACTTTAAAGTGAAAAGACGTTAAATCGAAGAACAGCACACACACCACACACACACACACACACACACACACACACACACACACACACACACACACATTTACTAAGAAAAGCAATAACAATGGCCTCCTTTTAATATGATAATGTTCGTTTGCATGAAAAAGAAGTGTGGTGACCATGTAAAATTTGTACATCATTCACTGTAAATTTTGGACCATTCAGTGTGTGGAATGTAGGCTGCATTTCCCATCTTCATCCATAGATGAGGCTCTTTGGTATGTATGGTGCACTAATCTCATTGTATACAAGCTAGAGGAGTATGCAGTAACTGTAAAAACCTTCCATGAGCAACTGCCTTATATAAAATGTCAATGTCACCATAGCAGAGCACAAACCTTTAAAAGATGTCCTTGCAATATATACTAGAAATGTCAATGTCACCATAGCAGAGCACACATGCCTTGATATACTAGAATGTCATTGTCAATAGCCAACTCATACTAGAAATGTCAATGTCACCATGCAAGCAACATGGCCTTGATATACTAGAAATGTCAATGTCACCATAGCAGAGCCACACATGGCATTGACTATACTGATAACTAGAATGTCAATGTCACCATAGCAGAACACACATAGCCTTGATATATAGAAATGTCAATGTTACCATAGCAGAACACACATAGCCTATGAATAATATTGCTGTAATTGATGGCAGATGTAACACAACAGGAAGAGGAACGTGGAACAAATATCATGCAAAGTAAAGCAAGTTCCACATCAAAGGCAATATGAACTGAAGTGTGTTTCTCTCTCCAAAGCCATCTGACAACCTAGCAGACAACACTCTGGCCTTGAACATGACAGAATCATGATTTCGAATCTCACATAGGATAGGCTTTTCCCTCCTCCTTGCCATGAGAGCTTAAGCGATGGTCTGAGTGCTAGTCTTTTAGATGAGATGATAAACCAAGGGCTCATGTGCAACATGCAGTAAGGATATCTGAAAGAACCTCCTATAACATTCAGCATGAACACCCACTCTGATAGGTGATCACAATCATACTGCAAACAGGAGGGGGAATTCACATATGGATAGTGTTTAACCATGGCCATATGCTGTCCTGAGAGAGATCAGCCCAAATTTCACACAGAAGAATCTGTTGTTTTGATGAAGTTGTGGAATGCAGTGCAGAACTGTGGACAACATGAAGTGAATTACATTATTGTGTTGTGACTAGATGTACTGCAAAAATATGCTTCTGTAAGACACGTTTGTTAGGCACACCCCAAGCACATTGTTTATGGACTGAAGTGAACGTAATGCAAAGCAAAGCATTTTCTCTGATGTAAGCATCGGAAATGTACCAAACTGCGTGTGGTTCTTCTCAACAGACAACATGGCTGGACAGACTACGCTCTATCCGTCGAGTGGAAAGGGTAAGTGAAGACACACGAATGCTGATTCCTTTTTGTTACATTTAGTGCAGCTAAAAACTCCCCTCAGATCTTCACACTCTGTGTTTGGGACGGTATAAAAGCAGAATTTGGGCAATCATCGGTGTTGTTTCTGCAGCATTTGGTTTGCACATCACATGCCTTTCAGCATTCTCAGCATTGTCTACATGTTGCTTTCTGCCAGATCTCAGTGCTCTCGTGCTAAATTTGAAGCTTTTGTTTATGTGAGATCATTGGTGTTGGCCTCATTTCCTTGTGGTGCAGTACCCTTTATGTACACTGTCTTACTGCTGGCCTAGGGCTGTTTTGTGGGTATTGTTGGGGTGCCCTCTTGAACTGTGCAAGAATGTGTATGGCAGGTTTAGAACCACACAATTCATCCCCATTAGTGTAAAATTAATGTTCATGACTTTTTTTTGTTTGTTTGTTGTTGTTTTTTTGCTGTAATAATAGTATCTGTAGATTAGAGCCATTGTTTCAAGTGGAAGAACTAGATGCAGACATGTATTTTGTGTGTGTGTATGTATCAGCATTTCATGTAATACATGTCAATGCTCTTGAGTGTCATGTCTTTCACTTGTAGAGAGGATTCTGTTCTTTGATGGCCAAGTTCAGAATGGACATGTGGTAATGACTGTTAAAGAGGGGGCTACTGTGTTATATGTGGAATGAGTGTGTGTGTTGAAGATATGCATGTGGTGTGGTGTGTGTGTGTGTGTGTGTGTGTGTGTGTGTGTGTGTGTGGTGTGTGTGTGCATGCATATGCATGTGTTTTTGTGTGTGTGTTCGAGAACACATGTGTGCATACATGTGTGTGAGTGTGTGCGCATGCGCACGCGCGTGCATGTGCACATGCGTTTGTGAATTTAGATACTCAGCCTCATGTCATCCATTCTGCTGCACGAAAGATAATATCGTTTTATCAAATTTGGTAAACAATTTGTCTGATATTACATATGCTTCCTGCACATGTTTCGATCATTGTTCACAGATACTATAACCGTTGATCAGTGAGGATATCCAATAGAATATGCAGTAACAGAGTTAAGGCCAGAGGTTATTGAAACAGATGGCACAAGTCACCATGTCTACCTTTGTGTTACTGTATTCAGAAAGACTCCTCACACTCTCTAGGATCGGACCACATGCCCCTGGTGACCTGGGTACTGGAGTTTTCAGAATTCTTTGCCTGAATTGATGGAACTTGTTGCATTGGGAGCTGCAGTGGGACTTTGGGACCACTGGCTTCTGTGTTCTGTTCTGTTTGTTCAGATTAGATCACTGATTTTTTTTGCCTGTTTTGTTTATTGATTGGTTGGGTTTAGGGTTTTGTTTTTTTAATTGGTGGACTCCATGTTTTTACCACCGCCATCTGAGAAGAGTTTAGTTTGTTTGAACTCTGGCAAGAAAAGTATTTGTGAGTAGTTACAGTAAAAAATGTCTCCCTTGACAGCTTATTTTTCAGCCTGCAATGAAGATGATTTTGACTTGACGTGCATTTGAGAGCCAAAAACAGCCTTGATAAAAACATTTTTATGTCATTTTTGAAAAAGGCAGAAATATACAGTGGAGAGCATTGTATGAAAGAGTGCTTGAAGAGATATGTTGTAACACATACATTTCTGGTTGTCATCGGTTACATTGTTTTTTGGTCAGTGCTGGTCAAAATTTATAACCACAGGCATCAGGATTGGTTGCAGTCACTATGAATGAGCATACATGTTCTTTTCTTCTCAAATTTCTACTCTCTTATGCCCCACTCCTTCCCCCCCCCCCCTCACCCCCCCACCCCCATTCTTGCACTCCCCCTTCACTCCTCCCTTTTTCTCCCCTCTACCCCCTCCTTCCCCTCGCCTCATCCCTTCCATACCCCCCTCCTTTCCCCCTCCCCTCATCCCTTCCATACCCCCTCCTTCCCCCCCTCCTTCATCCCTCCATCCCCCCCTCCTCTCCCCCCCTCACCTCATCCCTTCCATACCCCCTCCTTCCCCCTCCCTCATCCCTTCCATACCCCCTCCTCCTTCCCCCTCATCCTCATCCCTTCCATACCCCCTCCTTCCCCTCCCTCCTCATACCCCTCCATTCCCCCCCATCCTACCCCCTCCCTCACCTCATCCCTTCCATACCCCCCTCCTTCCCCCCTTCACCTCATCCCTTCCATACCCCCCTCCTTCCCCCTCACCTCATCCCTTCCATACCCCCCTCCTTCCCCCTCACTCACCTTCATACCCTCCTTCCCCTCACCTCATCCTTCCATACCCCCTCTTCCCCTCACCTCATCCTCCATACCCCCTCCTTCCCCCCCTCACCTTCCATACCCCTCCTTCCCACCCATCCTTCCCTACCCCCTCCTTCCCCCTCACCTCATCCCTTCCATACCCCCTCCTTCCCCCTCACCTCATCCCTTCCATACCCCCTCCTTCCCCTCACCTCATCCCTTCCATACCCCCTCCTTCCCCCTCACCTCATCCCTTCCATACCCCCTCCTTCCCCCTCACCTCATCCCTTCCATACCCCCCTCCTTCCCCCTCACCTCATCCCTTCCATACCCCCTCCTTCCCCCTCACCTCATCCCTTCCATACCCCCTCCTTCCCCCTCACCTCATCCCTTCCATACCCCCTCCTTCCCCTCACCTCATCCCTTCCATACCCCCTCCTTCCCCCTCACCTCATCCCTTCCATACCCCCTCCTTCCCCCTCACCTCATCCCTTCCATACCCCCTCCTTCCCCCCTCACCTCATCCCTTCCATACCCCCTCCTTCCCCCCTCGCCTCATCCCTTCCATACCCCCTCCTTCCCCCTCGCCTCATCCCTTCCATACCCCCTCCTTCCCCCTCGCCTCATCCCTTCCATACCCCCTCCTTCCCCCTCGCCTCATCCCTTCCATACCCCCTCCTTCCCCCTCGCCTCACCCTTCCATACCCCCTCCTTCCCCTCCACCTCATCCCTATCCATACCCCCTCCTTCCCCCTTGCCTCACCCCTTCCATACCCCCTCCTTCCCCCTCACCTCATCCCTTCCATACCCCCTCCTTCCCTCTCGCCTCACCCCTTCCATACCCCCTCCTTCCCCCTCACCTCATCCCTTCCATACCCCCTCCTTCCCCTCGCCTCACCCTTCCATACCCCTCTCATTCCTGTTCCAAGCTTCTCCATTCCTTCTCCCCCACTCCTCCCCTCCCCCCCCCTCTCATCCCCCCCCCCCCCCCCCCCCCCCCCCCCCCCCCCCTTACACACACAAACACCTGTTTCTTTTTGTTTTATTTTGCTTTAGTTTGTGTGCTTTTTTTTCTTTTGATTTTGTTGTTGTTTGCTTTCATGCTTGGTTACACATTCATTTATTTACATGGCGTTTTCATTTTCCTGTATAAATGAAAAAGGAAAAGTTTGTGAGTATCATCTTTCATTTTGGCACCCTCGGGGTTCTGTGTGAGCTTCCACCTCAAAAAGCACATTTTTTGACAAAAAGAAAACAAAAATGGCTTTAATATGTGGACAAACTGGTCTTACAAAGCTTTCACTGTGTCATGCAATCTTTCCTTTGCTAGCAGCCTCCTGTGTTTTCCTTGGTTGATTGGCCTCCTTATTGTTTGTGCACTGCTTTCATTGTCATTCCTAGACTAACATTTGTGTTGGTATGCTTCATCTGTTTGGCAAATTGTTTTGGGTAACCAGTTCTGCACAGGTGAGGTTCAGACATATAACACACAACACAACACACCCCACACACACACACACGCTCATACACACACAAACACACACCAACCAACCCTTCTCCCCCCCCCCCCCCCCCCCCCCACACACCCCACACACACATGTTGAGTGAGTGAGGTAGTGTGTTTATTGTAATATTGTAAAGCGCTTAGAGCTTGGTCTGTGACCGCAGATAGGCGCTATATAAATACCCAGTATAATAATATAATAATAACACACACACATGCTACTGTAAATGTGTGTTTCTGTACTATATACAACTGAACCATCTTCCTCCCAGCCCTTACTGGTAAAACTTTTCTCTGCTTTTTTTCCTTCTGACTTTTCTGGATGGGAGTGGGGGGAGTAGGGGATGGGGTGGGGGCATATATGTATGTATATATATATATATATATAATAGATAATGGTGGCAAGTGCATATATACATATTTCTTCTCATTAAACTGATATTTTGTTCAGGAAAGAATTCATTTCATCTTGTGTTCTTTATATTCTGTCAAGACACTGTCAAAAGAAAAAAAAAAAGGAATGAAAAAAAAAACTAAGAGAGCCAAGGAAGAATAACTCTAATCATCTTGACAGAATATAAAGAACACACCAACACAGACACACACAGACATATACACACACACACACACACACACACACACACACACACACACACACACACACACACCACACGCTCATACACACACAAACACACACCAACTAACCCATTTTCTTTTCTTTTTCTTCTTTTTTCTTTTTGTTGCAGTGTGTGTGTGTGTGTGTGTGTGTGTGTGTGTGTGTGTGTGTGTGTGTGTGTGTGTGTGTGTGTGTGTGCGCTGTTGTTGTTGTTGTCGTTATTGTTTTATTAGAGGATGGGGTAGAGGATTTTGTTTATGGTAGATGCAATTGCTGTGGATACAGATGGTCTGAACATATCTTAGTTTCTTTCGTTTTTTTTTCTTCCATATGTATTTGTGTCTTTTATCATTCCTTCTTTCCTTTCTGTTCACTCTCTTTTGGTAATAATATTAGTGTTTTATTTTTAATGGGATGAAGTAGTACAAGTGGCCATTGAAAGAATGATATTTCAACCAAAACTTATTGGTGAAATGATTAAGTTTTTTGTTTCTCTGATAATTGTAGGGTGTGCAAATCAAATGAGATTGATCTGTTGCAGGTGATGGCATTTTGTTTGATGTTTTGTTAGTTTGACTGTTTCTTGTTTTTGCAGAACAGTTACTTTAATTTCAGAATGTATCAAAAGTGTCTGAACAGAAAGATTAGATGACTTTCCTTTCTTTGCCCTCCTCTGTCTCCTCCTCCTCCCTCCCTCTCCCTCCCCTCTCTCTCTCTCTCTCTCTCTCTCTCTCTCCTCTCTCTTCCTCTCTCTCTCTGTGTTCATGTTACTCTTGCCCACCTGCCTATGGATCCAATTCTACTTAATATTTTGTAGTATATTCAGTAGCAGGTGTTACATCAAAAGGCAAGAAGTCCATTAATCAGTTTCATTGTTTGTTAATTCTCTGTGTTAAAGAATTTAGCTTTGAAAAGCTTCATCTATAAATGAAATGATTTCATATCATATTCAATCTAAAATAGAGAAAAACTAACAATTAACTAGTGCATGGAACAACCGCTATGTTGGCTCTACTGTAACAAGAATGTTTTAGTGTTTTGACAAATTTTTTTTCCAAAATCATTACTTCAATAATAATTAAACAACAGCTTTTTTTCAAAGTAGTTTTTGTTTATTGCTAATGTGATAATTAACTGTCATTAAGCTTTTCTACAGACAACTGTTGGTAGATTGCATTTATGCAAATGATTAAGTACTGGAATAATTTTGTTTTCTTCAATTTATAGTTTGACCTTCCTTACTCTGTTGATGACAGTAAAGAATTAATTACTTCCTGCTCGTGCTAATCATCCTATTCATAGCCACACCCAGTTTTGAATTGTCTCAGCCCTGGCGTTGCAATCCACAAGGAGCAGTCAGCAGCAGGTTGTCTGAAGGCAACTCACCAGAGGAGACGCTGCAATGACTGTCATTGTGTAAATTCTATCTTTTCATCCGCAATTCCCTGGAATGGTTGTCATTGTGTAAATTCTATCTTTTCATCCACAATTCCCTGGAATGGTCGTCATTGTGTAAATTTTATCTTTTCATCCACAGTTCCCTGGAATGGTCGTCATTGTGTAAATTTTATCTTTTCATCCACAGTTCCCTGGAATGGTCGTCATTGTGTAAATTTTATCTTTTCATCCACAGTTCCCTGGAATGGTCGTCATAGTTTAAATTTTATCTTTTCATCCTCAATTCCATGGAATGGTCGTCATCGTGTAAATTCTATCTTTTCATCTGCAATTCCCTGGAATGGTCGTCATAGTGTCAATTCTGTCTTTTCATCGGCAATTCGCTGGAATGGTCGTCATAGTGTAAATTCTATCTTTTCATCCACAATTCCCTGGAATGGTCGTCATAGTGTAAATTCTATCTTTTCATCCACAATTCCCTGGAATGGTCGTCATAGTGTAAATTCTATCTTTTCATCGGCAGTTCCCTGGAATGGTCGTCATAGTGTAAATTCTATCTTTTCATCGGCAGTTCCCTGGAATGGTCGTCATAGTGTAAATTCTATCTTTTCATCCACAATTCCCTGGAATGGTCGTCATAGTGTAAATTCTATCTTTTCATCCACAATTCCCTGGAATGGTCGTCATAGTGTAAATTCTATCTTTTCATCGGCAGTTCCCTGGAATGGTCGTCATAGTGTAAATTCTATCTTTTCATCGGCAGTTCCCTGGAATGGTCGTCATAGTGTAAATTCTATCTTTTCATCCACAATTCCCTGGAATGGTCGTCATAGTGTAAATTCTATCTTTTCATCCACAATTCCCTGGAATGGTCGTCATAGTGTAAATTCTATCTTTTCATCCACAATTCCCTGGAATGGTCGTCATTGTGTAAATTCTATCTTTTCATTGGCAGTTCCCTGGAATGGACGTCATAGTGTAAATTCTATCTTTTCATTGGCAGTTACCTGGAATGGTCGTCATTGTGTAAATTCTATCTTTTCATCCACAATTCCCTGGAATGGTCGTCATTGTGTAAATTCTATCTTTTCATCCACAATTCCCTGGACACATATGTATATCTGCTGATTATGCAGCATAAAAGAATTATTTCATCAATTTGCTGGGGTGTGATGGTTTCTTTTTTTGTTCTGAAATATTTAGTGTGAAGTCACCATAACAGGAGAGACTGAGGGTGGGAAAGTGTCAGTTTTGCCCGGGGTCATGTCAGTCTGTGGAGACCACTTCATACACGCTGTGCTAAACTGCATCAGGTGATTCATGAGAACCCATGTGCTTACAGCCGCAAAAATTGCAAAAGTAGAAGATAGGAATAAAAGCTGGGAACAGCACTTGGACGTTGCTTGACCAATTCATTTAAGCATTGTGTTGATCAAGTCCTGATCAGCAAAAATAAGAACCAGGTGATGTCCTAGCTGTGTTCCTCTGACATCTCCACCAAGCCATGTCCAACAACATGAAGAGTGGCAGCAGTCAGCGGGTTATATACCTTCATGTGCTTGTCTATAGGAGACTCCAGCTTACCAGGGGAAAAAAAAAGAGGGGAGTGGACAGCTTTGTATCTGAAGTTGTAACCATAGTGACCTTGTGTGAGAGTCTTTGGTGCTGGCATGTTCATGGGAACTGTTGTTGGGTGGATGTACTGGCACCCTCCAAAGGTAGATGCTTAGTCAAGCTGGTTTCATAATCAAGCAATGATTGTTTGTGTGCTCACTCAAGCTGGTTTTATAATCAGGCAATGATTGTCTATATGCTCAAGCTGGTTTCATAATCAAGCAATGATTGTCTATATGTTCACTCAAGCTGGTTTCATAATGAGCAATGATTGTCTATATGCTCACACAAGCTGGTTTCGTAATCAAGCAATGATTGTCTATATGCTCACTCAAGCTGGTTTCATAATAAGCAGTGATTGTCTGTATGCTCACTTAAGGTGGTTTTGTAATCAAGCAATGATTGTCTATATGCTCACTCAGGTTGGTTTCATAATCAAGGAATTATCGTCATCAGTAGAGGAATCAGAAGGTAGTGTCCTGTACATGTTGGATCAGAACAGGTGCCACTGAGCGCAATTGAAGTGACTCACCTGGTGCCTGCCTGTTGATGATCTGACATTCATTGCTTCCTCTGGAGTGCCAATGCTTAGACTGCAACAAGATGAACCTGTATGTGACCATGTTTAGGGCAGACAGGTGAGCAGGGTGGTACAGAACGTGAGACAAAAAAATAATGTCAGATTCATTTTGGTCATGTAATGGATTCTAGATTGGTCACGTGGTAGATGCAAGATATAACGTGCTTATATATCTGTGTGTGGTTTACCAGTTTTACCTGGCGAACAAACCTCATTTAGAAAAGTAGTGTGTGTATTGTACACTAATGTTTCCATAGTCTATGAAATGTGAAGATGGATAAGGGATCATTTAAGTCCATGTATTAATCTCCAGCCACTGCCACTGGAAAAGAACATAATGAAGGTGCTAAGAGATTGACACACACATGGAAGAATGTCACCAGACACTGCTGAAATTTGGTTCGTGGGGGCCAAAAGTGGGACACACTATTATGGCTGCTGTACCCAGCAATCAAGGTTTGTGTAATCACACCCTGTCCCTAGTACAACCTGCCTGATCCTGTATACAGAACCAGTGATACAGTGGAACTTCACATTAATGTCTTCCAAAAGGCTTGCAA
The DNA here is from genome assembly GCA_033310375.1 of Conus canariensis. NCBI lineage: Eukaryota > Metazoa > Mollusca > Gastropoda > Neogastropoda > Conidae > Conus > Conus canariensis. Next base: position 93,910,615 of record CM065717.1, read on the forward strand.
CAAAAAAGAAGGGGGGATGCTTGTAATTTGATGTACAAACAACTGTGATTTACTTGTTAATGAATTATGTCCAATCATTTCTTTGTCCCTAATAGAATTTGCATTTACATTTGTATTCATTCCTCTGGTTTATGTTCTCTGAGGGGGGGGGGTGGGGTGGGGGGGGGGGTTACCCACATGAATTCTCAGATACTGTTGTGGGGCTCTGAGATTACATTCCTCTTTCACTGTTTTTACATGAGAGAAGTGGAAAAAAAAAAAGGCACTGGGAGAGAGGTTTGAAAAATGCAGGGGGGGGGGGGGGGGAGGGGGGGGGGAGTCAAAAGTAGCACTTCCAGAGAATCCTTAAAAGCCCATGGTAATGGTGGACAATACACCCAAAACTATTGGACTTTGGATCGCATCTGCTCCAAGGATCCAACGCTTGGGTAAGGTGTAGTGGAAGTCAGAGTCAGAAAGGACTGTATTTCTCTCCTTAAGGGGCACTGTAGCAACAAGATTGTTCCAATCTAGCAGTGAAGCTGCCCCTTGCTTTTCATTGAGTTTAACTAGAGGAAATAAGGGTCACTTGAAAACACCCAAAGGGACAACTGCTGCTTTTGTTTTGGGGTCAAACTGGAACAGCTATGTTTTGTCCCCAGTGATGACCTTCTGTGTTAGTTTTGAATCTCCACTGTTGAGTCTTCAAGAGTGACTAGCACTGTTCTACCAGTCTTCATGAGAAACTTGGCATGTGCATCATACGTGAAGCTTAGGATGTTCATCAAGGTTGATTCATCGGCACAGCTTCCAGTGCATGCATAGTCTCCTGACTTCCTATGTCTCTAACTTGGGGAACTTCTCTAATTGAATGCTAAAAGTGTGCACATTCTCTAGAGGGACTGCTTTAATCAGACCAGTTGCAATTGCCAGCATCTTTCAAGCTTCTCCTGACCCTCTTGAAATTCTTCAGAATGTGACATATGGCTTCAAGAATGATGAAACCTTGAGCAGTGACTTTGTCCTTCTGTATTTGGCTGCTTCAGACCTGATTATAAGGACTTTCACAACAATCTTTATAATAACAGATAAAACTGTTAGCTTTATGGCTGTGATAAGTTTTCAAGGAGAGAAGACTTACATGTCAATGGTAGTTTCTAATAGCTATTACAACAGACTCTATAGGAGAATGTTTTCTTTCTCTTTCTTGTCAGATCAGGAAATATATTTCCTGTTTTACCTGAAGATGAATGCATGGGTTTATAGGTTTCATTTTTGATTGCAGTTTTGTGGTGTTCGGAATCTGTGTGATAGTGTCACGTTGCATGGTTTGTGACCTTATCCTTATAAACATTTATATACTTTTTTTCCCCCAAGCATGCTTGCATTGATTCCATTAAAACCAACTTAAGGCTTTTATGTCATTTTTTGTGTGTTTTAGCAGCATGCACATTATCAGTGAGTGAACTGACCCAGTTGTTTGTGTTGTGTGTGTGTGTGTGTGTGTGTGTGTGTGTGTATGTGTGTGGTGTATGTATGAGTGTGTGTATGTATGAGTGTGTGTGCGTGTTTATATCAAATTGTGTGTGATCAAGACTAAGAAGATAATTGACCCTGCAGACACTGAACTGGAGATTAGACAAAAAATGGTGTGAATATTGTTTTTGTTTAGAGCAGAGTTTGCTGTTATAATGATCAGATACTCTATGATTTGCTTAATATGATAGTGTAATTGTTCAGTGTTTCCTGAAGGGTTCAATGTCAGCTTCAGTGTAAGTGTACTTTTTATGTAGTGAAGGGTAGGTGATGGGTTTTTTTTATTAGACTGATCCTGGTCTCAGTATTTTCCAGTGAATATTAGATTAAATCTTGTGGTTGAATTTTCTAGAGTCATGACAGTTAAAGGTAATTAATATTCAGATATGTGTGTAATCAACACGATATGTTTCTGTCTAGGATTTGTGGGTTTGTATTTTTACTTCTCTGTCTGTCTCTCTCTCTCTCTCTCTCTCTCTCTCTCTCTCTCTCTCTCTCTCTCCTCTCTCTCTCTCTCCTCTCTCTCTCTCTCTCTCTCTCTCTCTCTCAAATGATTAATTCGTTTAATAAAACTTTTAGGACCATGTTATGTATAGAGTATTTTACAACTTCTGCTGATGTGGGTGTGATTTCCTCTATCAGTTTAAGAATACATGACAGTTTTGGTGAACACTGAGTGAATGGCCAAATCAAGTGATTGGATGCGATGCAGTATATTTTCTACATGTTACAGTGCTTCCTCAGATATGTAGAACATATTATCTAAAAGATGGAGTGCTCTGTCAAAGAGGTGAGACATATTATCCATAGGCTGCAGTGGTCTCTCAAAGAGAGAAAACATCTTTATTGAAGGGAGTGTTCTGTCTAAAAGGTGGATACATATAAATGGTGAAACATATTATCCATGAGATGCAGTGTTCTCACAGATAAGTGAAACATATTACCTAATTGTTGCTGTGCTCTTCTGAAGAGATGAAACCTGTTATGTAAGCGATGCAGTGTTTTCTCAAGGAGGCAAAATGTATTATCTATGAAATGCAGTGTTCTGGCAAAAAGATGAATCATATTAACTGAGCGTTGCAGTGCTTTCTCAAAAAGGTGAAATATGTTATCAAAGTGATATGGTGTGCTCTCAAATAAATGAAGCATTTTGTCTTACGCCAAATGAGGACAGAATGAAAGTCTTAACCTTTATATCTGTAAACCACAAACTCAGAGTTTGTTCTGTCTTTTTGTTGCTCTTTGTGTAGTGTGCAAAATATGTTTGTTGACAGCCAGTCTGAAGTTTATCATTACCTGTATTTGTCTTGAAAAGTATGCTGCCTCTGGCAGAGATGTAGTTACATGCATGATGCACAGGTTTCCCATACACCCACTTGGTTTCCTGGAATAAGAATGTCTCATTTCTCTTTTCCTGATGGTGCCTGTCTCTCTGCGTGTTTGTGTACTTACTGGCCGGATTCCTAGGCTCTTTTGTTTTCTTTTTTCTGTTTCTTTTTGTTTTGTTTTGTTTTTGTCTTTTAATCACATTTGTTTGTGCATTATTTAAAGACATGGCAGTGGGGGAGGGGGCTTATAGGATTTATGATTAAAGAGAAGGTAAAGAACCCAAAAGAGATAGATATAATGACAGTGGAGGTTTTGGTGTTATTGTGCACAGAGAGATGAGGAGTACCTCAAGGACCAGTTTCGTCTGACGTTCATGGAGACGGTGTACCCCTTGCAGAACGTAGCCACTCTGCCCGCCTACCGACCCGGTGATTTTGAGAACATGGAGGTAAACCTAGCTGCAGGTTTTTTCCCGTTCTGTTTTGCTGTCTCTGTTGTGTTTGATTCTGTTGGATAGTACTGGATTGGATTGTGTTGAGTCATGTGATGTTGTGTCATCAAAATTTGAGCTGCTTTCTGCTGGTGGATACCAGCAAACAGAACATTTTTTTTTAGGATTTTTTTTTCGTTTTTGCCACAGATGTATGGTGTGTAGAGTAAAAGAAAGTTATTTTTTTGAGGAAAAGAAAATGTGCGTGCTTTATTGTACAGATTTGTTTTCCAATTCTATTTTGCACTGACATTATTTTCATGATTAAGTTTGTATAGTATGTTTTTTTAATTTTGGCCTTTCCTGTTTTGTGTACAAATATGAGAGTTTGTGCATACCTGCATGTGTATGAGAGTTTGTGCATGCCTGCATGTGTTTATGTGTGTATGTGTGCCTGTATGGTTATTTGAAGAGAGTGTGTGTATCTGTGCGAGAGGAATGAGAAGGAAGAGCTGGGATAAGCACCGGAGTGTGTGAGGAGGAGGGATGTTCGGAGGGAATGGGGTGGGGGAAGAACAGATACGAGAATATGTACAACATAAACTACTTTAGGTATAGTGTATTTAAGCCAAAGTCAGGCAAAGAAAAAAGTAAGAGTGACTTTGACTTTGCTAATCTGAATATGTGTGTTATTCATGCTTCAAACTCCAGGCCCGCAGGGAAGAGGTGAACAAGTTCCGCGAGATGAAACAACAGCGGCAGTCTGCCCTTGCTGTCTTACTGTCGTCTGACATCATGTTCAAGCCCTTTGACCTGGACGAAGTGACCTACAACATCCTAGGCCCGCACTGTCTGCCGAAGCCTGTGGCGGTCAGTGTATGGTCTGTCAGAGTGGACTGATGAATGTCAGGATGTTGGTGGCATGATTCGTGTTTCTGTGTGTGTGTGTGTGTGTGTGTGTGTGTGTGTGTGTGTGTGTGTGTGTGTGTGTGTGTGCAAATGTGGTGTGTGTTTACATATGTATTGTGTGAGAGAATAAACATACAAGCATGAGGCTATGGCAAAACAAAAACGACTGAAATTTGTAAAAACTAAAAGGGGGAAAATGGATCTAATTGCAAAGTGAGATGACTGCAGGCGGAAATCTAAACAAATCTTAAATAAATGTTAGCGAACCGCCCAGAGAAACGTGGACAAACGAGTCACAAGACAAAACACAACGCGTTTCGACCTCTTAGGTCTTCTTCAGGTGAGTCACAAACAAATAAAATAATGAAAATTCACTTAGCTTTGATTGCTTCAGATGGCTTCGAAGTGATCTGAAGCAATCAAAGCTAAGTGAATTTTCATTATTTTATTCGTTTGTGACTCACCTGAAGAAGACCTAAGAGGTCGAAACGCGTTGTGTTTTGTCTTGTGACTCGTTTGTCCACGTTTCTCTGGGCGGTACGACTAACATTTATTTAAGATTTGTTTAAAAGGGGGAAAGTGGTGATAGGGGACAGGCAAGTGGGGGTTGGGGGCTGTGGGAACGAAAGATGATCTGAATTTTGTAGAGGGCATCTTCCAAATTTTTGAAAATGTTGATGAAGATGAACTGCTGTAAAGAGAGTTCATTTCATACCTGGCGTATTCACAGCATGTTTTTAACATGTACATGTAACAGTTCTCATATTGGTTTGTGAAACCTACTGTTTTTACATCAAGACAGGGCAAAATTGATCTTTTATATTTTGTACCATTTGAAAACACGTTCCAGCATTGGCAACTAGCTCATGTTCTCATTCTTATGTGGTTCACATTTTTTGACATGTTGTCATAGTTCATACCAAAAGGTCTTTCCAGATATTAAAAATCAGTCGAAATTTTGATAGAAAGAACTGCAATTCTGGAAATCTGTATTGTTATGTGTTCTTGTAATCAGACTTGAATGGATTATGTTTTCTTCTCAAAACAGTGAGGCCTCAGTTTAAAAGTATGGACGAGAGAAAGAGAGAGAGAGAGAGGGACACACACACACACACACACACACACACACACACACACACACACACACACACACAGACTGTGTGTGTGTATTTGTGCTTGCACACACACACAGACACACACACAGACACACACACACACACACACACACACACACACACACACATGCATCCTGATTACCAGCTCAAATGTTAGTTTCCATTCCATACAGTTTACACACTTCACTATCAAAGACTCCACTGGCAGCACAGATGCAAAAACAAAACACAAAACAAATACCCAAGAAAGAAAAACAGACAACTTTCCAGTAAACCACACTCAAAGACTTCAGCAAATGTAAGATTTTTTTAGTTTGTGTGTACAAATGTATTTTCTGTAAGGACAACTGAATACTGTCTGTATCACAAGTCATTTACATAACTAACCAACATTTTTTACATGTTGCTGTGTGTGCAGGCATCACAAAGTTAGGATCTTTGTTGTGCTTCTGTGGTGACCAGAGTGCTGGCCCTTTTCCTCAGCTGTGATCTTCCGTCCAGTTTTGTAGCTCATGGAAACTGTATCGCGGCGTAACTTGGACATGCTCTGTCCCACTTTACCATGAAGAATATTGGGCATATCTGTGTATAGGTGACAGTTTCTATACAGTGTATGATTGTGAAAATCTGGGTATGTGTGTTATGCGTGGACGCCTATGAGTTGTGTGTGCATGTTCATGAGCACAAATGTGTTCATGAGTGTGTGAGTGTGTTCACTGGTCTGTAAACATTCCATATCATTTCTCTGGATTTCAAAAGAAGCTGATCTGAAACTATTGCTTTCTCTTACTTTATCAGTCTGTCTTTCCCTCTGTCTTTGTGTCTCTCTCTTTCTTTCTCTGTCTCTCTCTCTCTCTCTCACACACACACACACACACTCTCTCTCTCTCTCAATCTCTCTCTCTCTTCACACACACACACACACACACCACACCACACACACACACACACACACCTAACGCACGCATGCACGCACAACACACACATACACACTCACTTGCCTCCTCTACTTCTTTTTTTTTCTTTCATCATCTCTTTCTGATTCATCTTCTATTCATTATGTACTGTGATATACCTTCTTTCCCAAATCCAGTCAGTCAGTTTATATTTTTGTTTTATTTGCTTTTTGGGTGTGTGTGAATGGATGGACTTGCAGAAGGTATGTAAAGATTTTTCATGAATTATTTCACGAAAGACTTGCCCTCTTCTTTTGTATACTCACTGCCACTGGAAGAAGCGCAAGATATGTGGTATTGTTAAAAGGAATCAAGTTTCAGGTTTTATTTCATTTACACAACTGTTTTCCCAAGAAAGGCCCATCCTTTTCAACATTTCTTTTTCTGTGACATTTTCCTCTTTGTCTCAATACTGCATTGATCTCCAAAGAAAACTCCTCAGAAAACACAATTCTTTTTAAGGATATTTAATTGTCGTTATTGAGAGTTACAGCTCTGTTCTGTTGGCTCAATTTTTACCCATTTTTGACTCAGTTGTCAAACCATACGCAACCCTGTGGCCTGGGATGCTTTGAAGAAGACAGAAAAAACCAGTGCACACCGAAAAATTAAACCCAAAAATTTCAGTACAGTAAAAAAAACAAACAACACATTTGACATTCTGGAAGAAGTTGTACATCAGAAAGAAGCATGGAACACATTTTTTTTTTTTTTTTTTTTAAGAAGCTTCAAAATGGAGTGACTGACGGCGGAGAACGAAGCAAAATTTAGAAAGAGAGGGTGTTAGTTACCGCCAATGACATTGACAAACAAAGCACATGACAAGACGCGATGCATTTCAACCTCTTGGGTCTTCTTCAGGCGAAAAAATAAATCACATTTAACATTTAAGACAGTACAAACAAAGAACGAAAATGACTCATCTGTTGTCCATGTGGTGGGGAGAATAACACCCTCTCTTTCAAAATTTTTTTTTTTTTTTTTTAAGAAGCATGAAACATGGTCCAAACACAAATACTTTGTTTCAAAGCGAGGTGACTGCAGGCGGAAATTGAAAAAAATTTTTTAAAGAATTATTAGTAGTTTGCCAAACAACAGGTACAAACAAATTAATACAAGACAAAATACTTAGACTTGTTGAAGGATTTTGATCTTACTCGCCATTCAGAGCAATCTCATGCGTCAGCTGGTGTGGCGGCCATCTTGTGAAGATTTACATCGTATGTTGACTGAATGAGCAAAGATTTAGTCACCTTTTACATATCATTGCCTGTTTTTTTTTAAAGGAGATATATGTAATGTTTACTTTTCCTTCCTGCTCCTCCGTACATCTGTCGACTTCTCATTTATATCTTTTCTTCGTTTGCCATGTTTTGTTTTTTCTGTTATTTTGCTAGTAATATTTGGTGTGTTTGGGACACTTTGAAGAGATGTAGTGAATGCTCAATTTTTTGTATGTAAAGACAAGACTCAATGAAAAGTATACTTTGTGTCTGATTAGATTTGTGTATAAATGAAGGAATTGATGGTGTGTAGATGAGTTTTTAAAACAATAAAAGATTATATTTATTATACAAACTGGTCTTCTTTGTTGTGGGACATGCTCTATTTTTCTCTTTCTTCTTTTTATGGTACTGCCATGCATTGCACTGCAGTGGTTTTGTTGAGGACACCTAAATTTCAGAATATTATATCACAATAGTTTCTCTTTTACTACACATACATATATACATGCACATCAATGCTGTCAAACACAAACGTGTACACACACACACACACACACACACACACACACACACACACACACACACACACACACACACATTTGAAACCTGCTGCACCTGTCTCTCACCAAGCACTTTCAATTTCTTCAAACAATTTTTTTTTTATTTCATGGGCAAATGCATATGTTAAGAAATGGAGCCTGCACACTTGGAACACTGAACTTGAAAGTGGAAATCAAAATTTCCTGTGTAAAGTTGTAAAATGTGAATGTGTAAGGGTCATTCAAGCATATGACAGTGGCTTCTAGGTATAATAATTCATTCAAGAAAGGTGAAATTTGTACTGATCCATTTTTGTTTACTAGGGCGGGAGGGAGGGAGGGGGGTTCTGTAACCAAACCCCTCTCCTTTCCCTCTTCCTCCCTCCTCCCCTTGGTATCAGTGAGACAGCTGAGTCAATGTGTTGTTTGCATAGCATACAGTTGATTCAACAAACGGGGCGGAGGCAGAATATTGCACTTACATCTACAGATCGATAAACAAGTGTATGAAAGGGGCTTCTGCTGTGACCAGTGTGGGCACATGATGATGTTGACAAAGTGAGTGACTTTGTGAAACGACAGTCCACTGCTGGTGGCAGTAGCTGATTCATGGCACCCAGACATACAGGAAATGATCTGGGTTCACTGTTCTTACAAACTAAACCAAGACTGATTTTGCCACGGTGACCAGTATCAAATTACTCTAGGCTGAGTTATCAAGCAGACATAATCTGCATATTTAAGAGGATAAAAAGGCAAAACTGAAAACCCTACAATGCATTTAGCAATGGTAGTATTGCTGTACGAAGAAAAGTGAAAGATTATTCACACATCATAAAAGAAACTGTGAACAAGGGAGTGGGAGGGAGTGGAACAATCTTCCAGCTGAGGCAGTGGCATCGGCCTCGCAGGAGGACTTCAGATCCTGGATATAACCCCCCACCCCCACCCCTTACTCCCCCCTTCCCCGCTCCCCTCCCCTCTCTCGCTCCCTCTCCTGGCCCCCCTCGCCCCTCCCCCCCCCCCCCCCCCCATCTATCCCTCCCCTTCCTCCCACTCCAGTGTAAGGCCCACTTATTCATAAGCCGATGATCCAGGCAACCGTTGATCCGGAAACCCCCTACTATAGTGTCAGAATCTTCAGCTTGATGAAGGCGGACACTTAAAGAAAGAAGAAGAAGAAGAACGAAGGACTGAGAACCCCATGTCCCCTTTAAAAGAATTATTTAGAATAATGACAAGAATGGAAAATTTGTCAGTCATGCACGCTAGATATTGTTTTATTCTCTCTTCTCCTCCTGACCTCCATCCAATCCCCCTCGCTTCCCTCACACCCCTTCCCACTCTGTGTCCTGTACCCCCTCACCTTCCTCATCCAATCCCATCCCTCCTAGTCTTGTGTCACCAATCTATTTCTTTGTGTGTGCCTGTGTGCGTGTGTGTGTGTGTGTATGTATGTGTGTGTGTGTGAGGGAAGAGGGGTTCTCCAATCCCCACCTCCTTTGCTTTTTACCTATTTTTTTTTATTTTTAAATCAGCGGGACCTCTACACATATTTTCCCACTTTTCCCTTTTTTGTTTTTTTTAAATTGCTAACTCACACCTCTTCTATCTCTTTCTTACAGACACACACATACGCGTGCGCACACACACACACACACACACACACACACACACACACACACTTCAGATACTGCACACAAACACATTTACTACTGTTGAAGCAGTTACTATCAGTTTTTATGTTGAAAAAACAAAGATTTTTTCTTAGATATTTATTTTACTTACAAAATTTTTTTTTAAATAAACGAACTTAAGATGTGTCCAGACAACCACAGGTACATAATTACATTCCAAGAAAACATGACAAAGTGCAATGAGTTGCATTGAAGAGCTGACTTTGCAAACATAATACAGATAGCAAGAGATAGCGCAGGCAGCATTCATCAGCCAGGATAAAGAAAGCACTGATGAATAAACATAACTCTACATACCAACAACCCAGATTGTGGAAACCCCCAGTTTTATACACATCAGAACCATCAAAATGATGATGGTGGATGTCTAAAGAAAGAAGAACTCTCTCTGCAGATTTGTTTGAGGAGAAATAAGAGAACAAAAACAAACAGTAGAGGAAAAATAAGTGCAGGTAAACAATTGTCATTGTGAACATAACTTGGCAAAAATCTGTTTACAAAGAGCAAGCTGGAGGTGTGTGTGAGTGGGGGGTAGGGGGGATTGTCAGGTGGTACAGGAAAAATATGAAATCCTTCACAGACAGGGCTTAGGATCCACAAAACCTCGTCCTATGGAGAAAACCACTCATTGCACCTGGCTGTGGTTGATATCGATAATTTGCCACACATGATGGGGCAAGTCTCTTTACAAGCCCCTTCAGTGCTTTCTAACAGAATGTTTGACATATAATGTTGTGACATTCTTTTTACCACACACACACAAACGTGCACACATGCCTGCGCGCACACATACATACACGCACACACACACACACACACACATGCACCCACGCACACACATGGGCCCATGCCCACACATCATACACACACGTGCACATCCACTACACACACACACAAAAAAGAAATAATGGTAGGTAGGCACTCAAGGTCTGACCAGCGCATTGGGCTAATGCGTAGGTCAGACATCCGCTGAGTCGTAGCCACAAGACCCTCTTCTTCAATTGTCTCATCTCTGTTGTTATTCATTTATCCATCAGCTTCAAATCATGCATAGTGTGGTCTCAAAATTTAGGGGATGTGGTGTAGCGTATATGGACTAGTCCGCACGCAGTGACGCATCCTTGATGAAACTGAAACTTTTTTTTTTTTTTTTTTTTTTTTGCTGTGCCAACCTCTGCGCCATCTCAGAGGCAGTGCACCCACGCCACTCATTCCAACACCCCATCCACAGCCACATCCTGGTCGGCCCTGCCACAGCCCCGGCACTAGCAATCCACAGGGAACAGTCAATGTCAAGTCGTTAAGAGGCAACCCCACCGGAGGAGACACTGCACTGCTGCCAAGTCACTTCGGTGGTGTTCAGTGGTGCCTGTTCTGATCTAACATACGCAGGACACCACCTACTAAGCCCCCTACTGACGACAATAATTGCTTAGTCGCAGAGCCGGCGTGAGTGAGCTCTCCCTCGGAGGGCGCCACCATGTCCGTCCAACGACAGCCCCCATGGACTCGCCGATACTGGTGACCCCGACGGAACCAAACCAAGGCCACAGACGTGCAGATGACATCGAAATTGAGGTCACCATGAGAGCAGGGCATGAAGGGCCACAGAATTTGAGACATTTTTTTTTATGCTGATCGATGAGAATGAGGATGATTAAGATGATGCTACGGATTTCCATTTCGGTCTGAGACTACATGACAGGGCTGTATTCTACGCTTCCTTTCATAACATATCCCGGCATCAGCCAGGCCCGAGAAATACAGGCACCTGCAGTGTTGGTCAGGAAATTTGAGCAACACTCTCAGAAACGCATCCATTAAGTGGATGAAACTCGACTGTGTGGTCCCAGTCTTCCCAACTGAGTCCGCAGCAAACTCAACTCTGGGTAGGAGCCGGTTGGGGCAGAAAAACCCACATGACTCTGATGGGATTCGAACCCACGACCTCCCAGCCAGGAGTCCGCAACGCTAACCACTTCGCCACGGCGGCTGGTTGAAACCGAAATTTATTACCACAGGGGAAAAAAGCTCTGGAAGAATATGTCTTAGAAATAGTTACCAGAATTGATGACATTACACAATATATAAAAGGATTATCTTTGGTCTATGTCACATTTAGAGATGACTTGTTAATTAAACTCACTTCTGCCAGGATAGAGTTTATGTTCAGTCAGAACTGCTCTTTTTTTTTTCTTTCTTTTTTTCAATGTGAGTGACAAAGAAAAGTATATGCTGTACACCACGATGATGCATGATTGTGGAACCATGGTCGGCAGGAACATAATTATGGAAAGGCCACCAACTCAGCGCATCTGTAACATCTAACTAGAGCCTACACTCCTACACTCACTCTCTCTCTCTCTCTCTCTCTCTTAACGCCCAAGGGAAATCACTCTGAAACTAAAACGCCACAGGTGGGCTGTGGTTTTCCAACAAGTTCCGACACTTTGCCTAGTCAATCATAATTTCATAAATAATCAAGACGTTTTCTGTCGTCCGCGTCGTATCAGCCGTTCTGAGCTGCAATTTCAGTGGTATATCAGTGTGAGTAAGGCCATGGATACGGGCGAAGCAACGTTGAGGAAAAGAAACATGAAACATAGCGCCGAATGTGAATCCACTGACTTAACTGAATCGACGGGCGTCCCATTCACAGAAATACGCGAACCAGTTTCTGCATCGGCTTCAACAGCTGGGCTGAACTCAACCAAACCTACCAACCGGTCTGTTGACAGAACAGTAGCGGAGTTTCAATCCGTCAAACTGTCAAAAGCTGAAGCGTTTGTGTGTAATTCACGTTCCAGCAGTGAAACCTACGCAGATGCGGACAAATACCTGAAGAAACACAGTTCAGTCACGGCGTCTGCAATGGCTAGTTGTGACGGAAATGATGGACTTAAGGCTTGTAAGAGCGAACACGGGTTTTCAGACCCAAGTGACAAAGAGTGTGTTCAAAGTGAAAAGACAGATGAAAAAGCTGACAGCTGTGAAAATGAAACGAAGGGGGAAACCGAAAAACTGAAATCAGAACGTGAAGACAAACAGAAAAGTGACGAGACAAAATGCCGAAAAGTGTATTATCTTTTCTTACTGTTTTTCACACTGTTTGCAGCTTACATGAGACTGTACAACATAGATATTCCAGACCATGTTTGGTAAGAAACTCTGTGTTGTGTGTGTGTGTGTGTGTGTGTGTGTGTTTTGTGTGTGTGTGTGTGTTCTTCTTCCAATTATAGAGCCGGGCCGTTTTGGCGTAGTAGGCTCTGCGTTGTGACATTGTCGCTTTGCGGTGTCCCAGGCTTGGTTGGTTGTGTGTGTGTGTGTGTGTGTGTGTGTGTGTGTGTGTGTGTGGTGTGTGTGTGTGTGTGTGTGCTTGCACGTTTGTCTGTGTACATGAGTGAGTGTGTGTTTGTGTGTGTGTGTGTTATCTGTGACACAACAGATTTGAGTTTTTATGTTGTGTTAAAGTCAAATAAAGATAACAAAAATGCTAAAATTTCAAGCAAGGCAGGTTGTTAACATAATCCCTTTCAATGTAAGATTGTTTGGTTTGTTCGCTCATAACAAGAGAGAAAGATCAACATTTGACCATCATCTACTCCATTATCAGTACAGTTACTAATAGCAAATGCCTGCGTTAAAGGTGCAGAACTGTCAGGAAGTGTAGTGATCCAATAAGAAGCCCTAAAACTTCTAACGCCTGCCCTTCCGCCACTGTCCTTCTTTTCGCTGGCCAGCACTCCTAACAGAGCCTTAACCAAGTAGTACACCAGTTTAGCTAGTTACATTACAAGCTTCAGATCCCACCTTCCTTCCCCTATCACAGTATTAGTCCAGGTTGTGGGAAAAACAACTTACAAATCAATAATAACTGCTGAAATGTCAATATGTGTTGAATAAATGTGTTGATGGGCCTGTGATTGGGCTACAAGAACTCACAAGCATAGCAATGTGTCTGTGAGATTGAGAGGAGATTGATGGGTGGCAGTGCAACACGACAGTGACAGCACAGAACACAAGGAGCTATAACTGTAGGAGTGATCAGCACTGATCCAGACTGCGTAAGACTGAGCAATTGAGATGTATGAAAAGGGTCATAATCCCCATGACTGTACTTTACAACTGGTCATTTTTCAGCTCTGGCTTGTGCATAGCTGAAAATGAGTATGCTATAGGATCATGTTGGCTAAATTGACTTGATTGATCTTTGAATTGATTTTTCTTCTTTTGCTTTCACAGATACTGATCTTTGGACTGAAAACAGCAATATTGCAGAACAGTCTTTTCAGTCATACCCCAGAACCACAGATTCCTGCAGTATTGGTTAGGACATTTGAACAGGCTCTCAGAGATGTGATCTGTTAATGCATTAAGCTTGACTGTGTGGTTCAAGTTTTCGGAATTAGCAAATAACGCACCAAACATGCCGAAGCAGAAGCTAGCCTGGACTGAAAAATCTCACAAACACACAAACTGTGTTTGGGAAACAAAAACAAAAAAAAAAGGTAAAGTGTATATATTCTCTGACAGGATTCAAAAACCCAGGACCTCTCTTGATCTTAGTCAGTACCCATGATATTGACCACCTGACAGTGACAATTAAAAGGTGTGTTGTTGCCGCAGGGGCAGTGAACTATTACAGGCAAACCTTGTCGGGTTATAATGTTATGGAAAGCAGAACTCATCCCTCTAATTCTGCTGCTTAAAGTAAATTTCCCTGACCTGAATGATGCATGGGGTACCCATTTACTGCTGGGAGGACTGGCACTGTGAGAGGGTTTTCAAGTGATAAAAACCCAGCTCCATGAGTGTTTGAACTCACAACTGTCAGCTCAGCAGGTGAATATTCTAACCATTCAGCTGCAGGACCCCCTTACTGTGACTGTGGCTGGTTGTACACATGCAGTGTGTGTTAACACACATTGATATTTAGGGAAGATATAGTTTACAATTCAGCTCCAAGTAAGAGCTGCATGTCAAACTTCGCAAAATATGCGTGGCAAAAGTAGGCATGTGGAGCAGCATCAGATATGACAACCTGTGCTATCCTTTCACACATAACTGTTCCAGAATGTTAGACATAAGTGAAGGTACTTGGATGATCTTACAGCATTGATCAGGCTCCTTTGTTAGTCATCCTCACCATTTAATATGATTTATAGCCATTCCAACTTGCTTTGTACAAATGAACATAACTGAAACAGCCTATCACCTGCAGTCATATATGTGCACACTCTCATACATGGGCACACACACATGCACGCATGAATGCACACACACAAACACATAAGAAACATGTGTGCATATGCACCGGCACACACACACACTTACACATAGACATGCATGCATGTGCACATACATACATGCGTGCACACATGCACGAGCACGCAGGCACACACACACACACACACACACACCACACACACACACACACACACACACACACACACACACACGCACACACACACAGTGGTGCGTACTCACACACCTGTATTTTTATTTTTTTTACTCATTTCCTTTATTTCGTTATTTTCTTATTTCAGTTTCATTGTCACAATCTGATTCCATCATTCATGTTTTGTTTGGTTTATTCTTTGCACACTCCATTTTCCAATACACCCTCTTTCCCGCTTCCTCTTCACAACTGATGATGGAAACAGAGGAGACTCATGTAGGTCTGTGCCCATAGTAAAGGAATGAGGAAGGGTGGGGGGGGGGGGGGGGGTAAACTGACCTCTTATTACAGCTTCTCTGAATTTATCCAGAATTCTGTGTGATCAGGCATTGGATGATGGAAAGGTTTCCTCATGAAATAACCAGGTAATCTAACCGAAACAGAAGTGACAATTTTGATAGGAGATACCCTTAGATATATTTGTATACAGTATATGTTCCAGCTAAATTATTTACAAATTCAGTTTTGTAAAAAAAAAAAGGAAAGTTGAAAAAAAAAAAAGGATGTGTGAGTGTGTAGTGTGTGTGTGTGTGTGTGTGTGTGTGTGTGTGACCACTGTGTGTGTTCATTTTTTAAAATGCACACTTGAACAAACATTTGGCTAAGGCTGATCTGATAAAATCCGATCATTTCAACAGCTGGGATGAAACTCACTTTGGCAAGATGGGAAGCTGGTATATCAACAGAACTTTTTTCTTCGATGTGCATCCTCCACTGGGAAAGGTGAGTTCTTGACAATGAAATCATTTTCATCAAGATGACAGCTCTTGGTGGATATAACTTAAGGCAATGCTAATCACAATCTCGTGACATCTTTATGAATAAATCACAGGTTTTATGTAATGGAACATTCTGATTTTTTTTTATGTAAATTATCACAGGACCAGTGTAGACAATGTTTAATGTTACTCACTGTTATTACATATGCAGTTTATATTGTCATTTAAAAGATTTCTGTCCTAGCTGACCCTCTTTTTCATAAACGGGATGCCAAGTAGTTCTGATTGTGGTTGTGTACTGCAAAAAGTATGTTGTCCATAAAGTGATGGTGTGTGTGTGTGTGTGTGTGTGTGCGCGCGCGCGCGCGCTTGTGTGTGTGGGTGTGTTGCTGGCTTAGTAACTTTTGACAGATTTGGTGACATGCATGTTGCAATACAGCAAGTATTATATATGGTGAACTGAGAAAAATTCAAAAGAGGGAGAAAAGGTGCCAGAGATTGGTAACTTGATTCTTCCAAGGTGGAAAAAAAACCAAAAAAAAAGAAGAAAAAAAAAAAAACACTTTTTTTACCCAGATGCTGATTGGCTTGTCCGGGTACCTGACTGGCTATGATGGGTCTTTTCACTTTTCCAAGCCCGGAGATGAGTATGGGGAGACCAACTACGTAGGCATGAGAGTGGTGAGTGAACATTATTGTTGATCAATACATTGAGACTGTAGGCAAAGGAATTTGAAAGAAAAAAATTTCTTCTATGGTTTTTAATCTTGCTTATTCTTCTTCATTTATGAAATTTTGGTGAAGAAAATGAATGCTGAGGATTGTTCATGTTTTGACTAAGTGTAGTCTGGACAGTTTGTTCCCCAATGTCATTTTTAAGTTGTTTTTTTGTACTACCAGTTCTTATAGAACAGGGAGTACTTTACAGTGGGAACGAAGATATGCTGTCTGTGCGTCTATCTGTCTGTGTGTCTGTCTGTGGTCAAAATGTGTTCCACTTGCTCCAGACAAAACGTCTGGGCCGATCTTCCTGAAAATATGTACATATGTTCATTATGCATCACAGATGATGCCCGATGTATTATTTTACCAGAATAGCTGTTACTAACGGCTATAACGGCTCAAAACGGTTTTTCTTCTTTATGGAATATCTCAGAAAGTACTTGAATTCAAGATAAACTGGGAGTACGTTTATATGCTTTGCATCTTGTTTTTCATTTCTTTTTTTTTTTTTTTTTTAAACCCTTTAGGCTAACTATGCAGAGGTGCATCCAGACATGAATATGGGTAACTTTTACCTCCTTGTTGGATTCTTTTTCATAAGGACAGTTGAGTCATCAGATCTTGATGTTTACCTTCCCTTGTTTGCTGTTAGTGCACAGTTGTGCAGCATGATCAATTTTTTACATGCTAAAGATCAAAAACAAAAAGAAAATTAGCAGAAATATTAAGTTTGTGAAAATGCTGTGTAAAGTTGATATGAAATGTAAAGTATGTTAATGAATTCCATTCAAGCTGAAAATTCATGATCATAGTACCATGCGGGCGGCATGTTTTTGTCAGTTCTGTGCACTCTTGGGATCGACACTGGTACCGCTGGCATACCAGATTGTGTGGCTGATGTCACATTCCCTTCTGGCCGCTGTATTTGCTGCCACCTTCGTTTTGTTTGGTAAGCACTGTCACAGACGCTCAGTTCTGTCTGACTCTGAATTTACTGCTGTTTCCCTTGACGACTGTCTTTTTTCCTTCGTCTTCTTGGAGGGGAGTGTGTGTGTCAGTAATTGCCTCTCACAGTCTCTCTCTGTCTGTTTGTCTGCCTGTCTATCTGTCTCTCTTTCTCTCTCTGTCTGTACCCCCCCTCTCTCTCTCTCACTCCTCTCCTCTCCTCTCTCTCCCCCCCCCCTTCCCCCCTTTCCACCTCTCTTGTTCTCAGTCTTTCAGTTACTTGCTGTCTCATGCAGTCTCTTTTTATCTCTCTGTCTCTCTCTGTCTGTGTGTGTGTGTGTGTTGTCTGTCTGTCTGTCTGTCTGTCTCTCTCTCTCTCTCTCTCTCTCTCTCTCTCTCTCTCTCTCTCTCTCTCAGTATAACTTCTTGCACCACATTCCGACTTACGTACTTGTCAATGAAAATGGACAGACATCTAAAATTCATAATGACAAGATTTAGATTTGGAATATCAGATATCTTTGTTCATCATTTCCGTTATAGGCAACATTATGATTCTGATCTCACCTGTCCATTATGCAAAAATGCATGTGAAGATGAACTTCATTTTATATTGCAGTGTACTGTCTTGAGTGGTCTTAGAGATGAGTTAATTCCGCCTAAATGTTATGGACAACCATCTGTATTTAGATTCATATTACTTATGGCCTGCACTAAAGAGGATGTTGTTAAAAAAATGTGCCTTGTACCTACACAAAGCCATCAAATTCCGAGGCACAGTGTGTTCTTGAGTATGTACTGTTTTGTTTTGTTCAATATGCTTTACCATATCATTTTTGTCAATGTGTATTCCACCCCATCATAAGGGGCCATGGCCTATAATGATTAAATCATCTGTATCCGTATCTCTCTCTCTCTCTCTCTCTCTCTCTCTCTCTCTCTCTCTCTCTCTCTCTCTCTCTCTCCTTCCCTGCCTTCCTTCCTGTCTCAGTCACTGTCAACTCTTTCTGTTACTTGCTGTCTCATGCAGTCTCTCTCTCTCTTTCTCTCTCTTTCTGTACCTCTTTCTCTCTCTCTCTCTCTCCTCTCCCCTTCTCTCTCTCCTCTCTCTCTCTCTCTCTCTCTTCTCTCTCTCTCTCTCTCTCTCTCTCTCCATCCCTCCCTCCCTCTCTCTTTCTCAGTGTTTGTCAACCCTTTCTCTCTCTCCTTCCCTCTTACTTTCTCCTCTGTCTGTCTGTCTGTCTGTCTGTCCTCTCTCTCTCTCTCTCCTCTCTCTCTCTGCACATTTCAAAATGAATAAAGAGAATGAATTTATTATTTTGCCACAGAGAGGGCGATTGCCACTCATTTGGGATTACATTTTATGCAGAGGACACTAGCAGAATATAGTTTTAGCAGCTGCTATGTAGTTAAGTGGTCGCACATTTGGATACATTGTTTATAGTTCTTGTATGTCAAAGGGAACATGATGGATCAAAGCCATGACAGGTCAGATCAATAATAAACAACAGCTGTCATCTTAGTTTGATGTTCTGTGTGTATGTGGTCTTTTCCTATTTGGTTCTGTTAACTCAGCTGGCCTGTATCTTCCCTTTGCAGTCTGTTGAATTCATTTTTTGTCTCTCACAGTCAGGTTATTAGTTGTGTTGTGGGTGGGTGGGGCTGGTGGGTGGATGTGTGTTGGGATAGTTGAATGAAGCACATTTTGTGTCTTTCATAGTCTCTGTACATGCGTTAGTGTGGTTTTTATAAAGAAAAGTATATTTGATTTTACTGGATCATATTAGAGAACTTCATGTGAAAGATCTGATGGGTTTTGTTTCATGGATGAACAATGTTCTAGCATGTTTTGTCAATGCTGAAATTTCTTTTAGAATAATTTTTTGTTTGCTTTCGCAAGTCAGAGGTTTTCAGTTATTTTTTTTTTTTTTTTTTAGATACTTTGTTAATTCTGTATGTAGTAGAATCAACAACTTTAGAAAATTGGGTCCAGCCAGTCTCCTTCTCTGTCTCAGTTTCTCTGCCTATACGTCTGTCTGTCTGTTCTCTGTATGCCTGTCTCTGTCTGTCTGTCTCCCACTCTCTCTCTCTCACTCTCTCTCTCCTCTCTCTCTCTCTCTCTCTCTCTCTCTCTCTCTCTCTTCTCTCTCTGTACCTCATATTTAGTTTGCACTTGTATGAATTTAATGTAAATGTATGAACACTATTTTCATGTCTCTCTGTTGCATTAATTCTATCTTTTCCATAATTTTTCTTCTTAATTTGTCCTTTCATGAATGATAAAAGGGCACACAGACAAAACCATGCTGTTTTTGTCAACATTAAAAACAAAGCACTACCAGCCGCCGTGGCGAAGTGGTTAGCATCGCGGACTCCTGGCTGGGAGGTCGTGGGTTCGAATCCCATCAGAGTCATGTGGGTTTTTCTGCCCCGACTGGCTCCTAGCCAGAGTTGAGTTTGCTGCGGATTCAGTTGGGAAGACTGGGACCACACAGTCGAGTTTCATCCACTTAATGGATGCGTTTCTGAGAGTGTTGCTCAAATTTCCTGACCAACACTGCAGGTGCCTGTATCTCTTGGGCCTGGTTGACGCCGGGATATATTATGAAAGGAAGCGTAGAGTACAGCCCTGTCATGTAGTCTCAGACCGAAATGGAAATCCATAGCATCATCTTAATCGTCCTCATTCTCATCGATCAGCATTAAAAAATAATGTCTCAAATTCTGTGGCCCTTCATGCCCTGCTCTCATGGTGACCTCAATTTCGATGTCCTCTCCACGTCTGTGGCCTTTGTTTGGTTCCGTCGGGGTCACCAGTATCGGCGAGTCCATGGGGGCTGTCATTGGACGGACATGGTGGCGCCCTCCGGAGGGAGAGCTCACTCACGCCGGCTCCGCGACTAAGCAATTATTGTCGTCAGTAGGGGGCTTAGTAGGTGGTGTCCTGTGTATGTTAGATCAGAACAGGTGCCACTGAACACCACCGAAGTGACTTGGCAGCAGTGCAGTGTCTCCTCCAGTGGGGTTGCCTTTTGACGACTTGACATTGACTGCTCCCTGTGGATTGCCGGTGCCGGTGCCGGGGCTGCGGCGGGGCCGACCTGGCTGTAGCTGTGGACGGGGTGTCGGAATGAGCGGCGTGGGTGCACTGCCTCTGAGGTGGCGCAGAGGTTGGGACAGTAAAAAAACAACAACAAAAAACAACAAAAAACAAAGCACTATAAATAATTTCCACATTTTGCAAGCTACTCCACGCTAAATGTCAGTTTCGCAGGCTCGCCCACTCCCTCGTTACTCCATCCACCCACCCACCCCACCCTTTTGTTCTCTCCCCTTTCCCATGCTTGCCTTCCTCCCTTCCCTTTTCCATTGTGTGTTTCTCTCCTTAATTCATGAAACGATTTTGTTTGCAACATGTTTTTAAATGCTGTCAGATTTCAGTTGAGGTGGATTCTGTTATTAATTTATGTTTATTCAATTTTTTGTGTGTTTTTTTTTTAAACAGACACAGGCATCAACACGTTGTCACGTTATATTCTGTTGGATCCACCTCTGCTGTTTTTCATCATGGCTGCCACCTACTGTAAACTCAAGTTTCTCTCCTTTAAAGACAGGTGAGTGAACAAAGAAGACAATGACACTACCATTGACAGCAAACTGGAGATTTCTCTGATTTGTGAAGGAGAAAGGCACATTCTTTCTGGGCTTTGTTGATTGATGGTCATGATGTTAAATCGGAAAGACATTTCGACTGTTGCTGTATCTCAAGCATCAGTACATCTAAAGAACAAAAATAGTGAAGAACAGAAATAGTCCTACACCAGCAAAAACTTGATTTTTATCTTATGCGAGGAATAGAGTGGCAAAAGACTACAACAACAACAGCACTAAGTGTTATTACTGGCTGGTTTGACAAATAAAGCTGGTAAACGCTATCACCAGCTAGTGGTACTTTCATCCTGTCCTGTTTGGCTGATTCTTTCACTTTCCGTCTTGTGTGCCAGAATAGGGATTTGGGGGATGGGGACGGCAGGGGATGAAGTTGAGGGACAAAGGGAAGGCAAAAGAAGAAAGTACAGCCGATTGTGGTGTCTTGTTTTTTCTGAAATTGCTTTCTGGCAGCAGAAGACTGTCTGGAAACTGTAACTGTTACAGCCTCCTCAGCGTGGCAATTCCCTCTCCACTGAGTCCCTGCCCTTGCTTTTTCACATTCATCCATTCAGGGCAAGACAGCCAAAGAAGTGCTGTATGATTTGCCACAAGTGCAGATGTTGTCTTTAGTCAGATTTCTGTTGTCTGTGTCATTTTGTAGAGATGATGGGGGAAGAGGAGGCATTAGGAAAATGCCCTTTTTTTCCCATTCACATAGATTTCTGAATTCAGTGCTCTAATTTCTTGTGTTTAGTTTCCCTCTATTACTATGGGTCTGGTTTGGGGTTACAGCATATCAAAATGTGTATACCTTCTGTTACTTTGGGTTTGGTTAGGAGTTACACATATCAAAATGTGTATACCTTCTGTCACTTTGGGTTTGGTTAGGAGTTACATATATTAAAATGTGTATACTTTCTGTTATTTTGGGTTTGGTTAGGGGTTACATGTTTCAAAATGTGTTGTGTATTAACGAGAGCAATGTGTTGTTGCAGACCATTCTCTGTGGCATGGTGGTTCTGGATGGCTGCGACTGGCGTAGCTCTCTCTGGTGCCATCGGGTAATGCAGAGTTCTTCATTAGCTGACATGTAGTTCCATTGATTGATGCAGTGGGTGACTGGTTGTCAGGTCACAGTGTCACTGGGGGTTGTCTAGTGCTGTTATTTATGCAGAACTTATGAATGGTTTTTGTTTTAATTTAGGTATAGATTTGTTAGTTTGGTGTTTAATGCTGTTATTTATGCAGAACTTATGAATGGTTTTTGTTTTAATTTAGGTATAATTTGTGAGTTTGGTGTTTAATGCTGTTACTGATGTAGAACTTATAAATGCTTTTTGTTTTGATTTAGGTATAATCTCTGTCGGACAAAATTCTTAATCTAACAACAAAAGAAAAGAGAAAAGAAAAAAAAAGACAAATAACAAACAAAAAAACTTGTTTAGGTCATCAGTGGTGAAATCACGGCAGTTTTTACTGCCACATTGAGTCGCTTGAGTCAAAGTCTTCAAAAGCATGAGACGGAAAAACAGAAGAAACAAATTGTGCGCAGCCAACAAGCCCGGGTCTGTGAGCGGTCTTGTATCTGTAAGCGTTGAGAATAGCGAACCACACATTGCTTTGCTGTCTGTATCGCGCCTATAGCTGACCAATGTTTACACAATGACTACACACAGGAGTTTCCTTGACTTGGAGAGCTTAACCGAGAAAAGCGGAATCGTCTCTGTCCACAACACCCTGTGAGCTATTTTCTGCGAAGGTTAGTGTGGGAATATCGTCAAGTGCCAGACAGATTCACCGTCCTTCGCTTGCTGGAACAAGTGTCTGTTCAGAAGCGCTTGTGCCAACGATGCACACGCGTGCAGGCTATAGGTTTTGCTGGTCGCAAAGTTCTGTCAGAAAGTTTTAAACACGTACTTAATTGTGGTACTCACAGAGACGATCGAAATGCCAGCTTTTGTCACACTCTCAATTACTCACTGAGCTATTGCTGACACACAGAAATTATAGTCTAAAAACAGCTGTACTGTAAATATAACTTAATGATGTTGCACCAGTCTCGAAACGTCCAAACACACACAGCGTCTGGCCGTGCGGTGGCTGACTGGTTAGGGCCTAGCCGGGGTCAAAAGGCAAAGCGTTGAGCGAACTAAACGAAGTGGCTCTGAGTGTGCCGGCGCCGCCGTGAAATGTCTTCTTTCTGGCCTCAGTGTATTTTCAAAAGTCTGTGTGGTGGGAAATCAGGAACCTCTGCAAATCTTCACACCACTTCAGCCAACAAATTGCCTCATTGTGAAAGCTGCTTCCACCTGTTTAAAAGGAAGCAAGTGCAAAACAGCTCCTCCAACAACAAGAAAAACCTCTGTTGCTGCAAGCATAGGGAATAGGCATTTGGTAAGGGCCATGATATTGGCAAGCAGAGCAACATCCAGTACAGTGGTAAGCTGTGTCCTGTCTTTATGTGTTGGCTGAATCACTTGCTCTGATCAAGCTGTGATAACTTGCTGAAGAACTGTAGGGCAGCTTCCTGTTCAGATACACATAAAGTTGTTGTAGCCTTTTTTTTTCTTCTTGTATGTAAACATTGGAGATAAAAGTAAGTTACTATGTTGTTTTTAATGATCATGAATACGCAAAAGATAGTTCAGCTGTTTTGACTCTGCACAGTCTGTTGATTAGCATACATCAGCCCTGTTTACCCTTACGATTTTGCCGCAATTTTTACGGCCCCCCCCCCCACAAAAAAAAAAAAAATTACAGGAAAAAAATCAAAGAAAGAACATTGTCAAGTGCAAAGTTTCGTCTGCTACCATTTCGGTCAAAAGCAGTAAAAAGACATTTTCCGCGTGCTTTGTGTCTTTTACCTTGTCAAAGATAGCGACGAAGTAGTCTTACGTGCCAACGGCCGGCTCTTCCAAATCTTCAAAAGTTGCGAAAGTATTGTGATTATGAAGATTACGTTTGTTTTTGTTTTCAAATTACAGATTTTTGTCCGAGATATTACAGGTACAGGAATTTGGGGTAAACAGGTCTGATACATAAACGGTGATTTATATATAGCATATATGGTGATTAGGTGGGGGGGGGGGGGGGGGGGGTTGTTTTTGGGGGGTTTCTGTTCGACTCAACACAGTACAATGATTAGCTCAGCATGTCTGTTATTAGTGACTCGTGAGAGTGCGTGCATGTGTGTGTGCATGTTGTTTATGTCTGCATGTACAGACGCTGTAATTCATGTGCTTGAAATCTGATGACTGGGTGTGTGTTTGTTTTAGGGTCAAGTTTGTGGGTCTGTTTGTCATTTTGCTGGTGGGACTATGGACAGTCTGTGATTTGAATCGTCTGCTTTCTGATGTAGCTCTCCCTCTGGTGAGTCATCCTTCCTGCTTGCATTATGTTTTGTTTTATTTTGAGCATACAGAACAACTCATCCAGGTTTGTGTGTGTTGGTTGGGGTCTTGCTCTTTTTTTTGTTTTCTCACTGTCTCATATTCTGTCCATCTGTCTGTCTGTCTGTCTGTCTCTCTCTCTCTCTCTCTCTTCAGTATATACACCGGGCGCGTGTGTGATCTACTTTTGTTCTTGACCTCATTGCAGAGAGGTCGGTGGCCTTTGCAATTAAACTGTTTGAGTTTTGAGTCTGTCTGTCTGTCTGTCTGTCTCTCTCTCTCTCTCTCTCTCTCTCTCTCTCCTCTCTCTCTCTCTTCTCTCTCTCATTCATTTAGTGTACTGAGAATGTTTTATATTTTGATATCATTTTGTTCTGTCTTTTTCTCTCAGTTGGTAACTTGCTTCAAATTTGTGTTTGATATAGTTTTTTTCGTTTACTCTGGAATCATTCTGTCATTGACATTTCTGTCATGTTTGTTGTCATTGACAAACCCCCCCTCCACCCCCACCCCCACCACTGCAGATAGAGCTTTGGTGTGAATGAATGAAATTGTGTTCTGTTGTTTGTCTTGTATCATTCTCTCTATCAGCCTGCCAGTCTGTTTTTTACCCTGTCGGTCTGTTTCTCTCTCTCTCTCTCTCTCTCTCTCTCTCTCTCTCTCTCTCTGTCATTCCCTCCCTCCCTCTTACACACATTTTCATTCTTTTTAAAAATGTTCGGTATAGCATGCTCTCTCTCTCTCTCTCTCTCTCTCTCTCTCTCTCTCTCTCTCTCTCTCTCTCTCTCTCTCTTCTCTCTCCTCTCACACACATACACACACGCACACACACACACACATTTTCATTCTTTTTAAACATGTTTTTGTATGCATGCCTGTTTACTTCTTTATTTCTAGACATTTTTTTGTTTCTTGTTGACATCAGTGCATGTGAGCAAGTACGTGTGTGTGTTTATTCTTACATGTACATCGTTGTTTATGTCTCATGCCTGTAGGGCCACATGCGGCCTTCATTTGTTCCGTACGTTTGCAAAGCGCTGGTGAAAGTAGGTTAAAGAAACAGGGGCTGGATTTCAGAGCCACGTGGTGAAGCACCTGGTGGCCAGAGCTGTCGGCCTCATAGCGCTGCCGGCCCTGTGCTACATCGTCTTCTTCTACGTTCACTTCAAGGTGCTCAGTCAAAGGTGAGACCTCTGTGTGCAGTGCAGATCTCCTTGCACTGATGTACACAGGCTGGCAGGCAGGAAGCAGAGTGTTTTTGTTTCCACTGTGAACATTGACTGTGGCTGTCATCTGCTGTAAAAGTTTATTTGTTTCTCTCTCTCTCTCTCTGTCTTTCAGTCTCTCTCCCTGTTTGTCTGTCTATCTGTCTGTCTGTATCTCTCTTTCTCTCTCTCTTCAATTCTCTTCGTCTCTCTCTCTCACTCTCTGTCTCTGTCTCTCTCTCTCTCTCCTCTCTCTCTCTCTCTCTCTCTCTCTCTCTCTCTCTCTCTCTCTCAGTGTCTCTCTCTTGTCTTTCTGTCTGACTGTCTGTCTGTTTCTCTCTCTCTCTCTGTCTTCCCTTTCTGTTTGTCTGTCTCTCTCAGTCTATTTCTTTATCTGTCTGTCTGTCTCTCTCCCTCTCCCCCTCCCCCTCTCTCTCACCCTCTCTCACGATACCCCCCCCCCCCTCTCTCTCTCTGTCTGTGTCTCTCCCATGACCCCCAGTGCTTACTGCACTGATATAATCTTAAGGTGTAGAAGTCATGACCAGTTCCAGGAAGATGTTGAACACTGAAGAATTACAGCCCTGATGAACTCCATAAAAAGTAAGAACCACATGTTTTCTACTTGTTCACAGATTGCACCTTTATATGCTTGGACTTGTCAGCATGTTTGTATGTCTCACATGCATAGGACAAAGATTATAATAATAATAATAATGTGCGGACTTCTATAACGCGGTTTCGCAGTCTACAACCGCGCTCATCGCGCTTTACATGAAAACATAAAAAGGTACAACGTACATGAAATATATAAGCTTATGTCACCATGAACAATAACATAAAAGCATTTAAATGAACAAGCAAATTAGAACAATAAAATTCACACACATAAGATTTATAGCTCATTGGACACATATAAGATTTATAGCTCATTTGTAAAACGATATGTCAACAAGGACAATCCGTTCAACACACACACACACACACACACACACACACACACGCACACACACACACACAGAGCAATATGACAAGATATAAAATGATTGATTACCTAATGTTTTGTTTTAAAAACAAGGACATTAATAAAGATGGGTGTTTATTTGGAATCATAATGCAATTTAAATAAATATGTTTTTAATACCTTTTTAAAAGATGATTTTGGCTGAACATAGTGGATAGATTTGGGCAGTGAATTCCATTGTCTTGGGACAGCAAATGAAAAAGAAGGTTCGCCAAAAGTCCTAGTGCGAGTCCTCGGCATGCACCAAGTCAGATGATCTGCAGACGACCGGAGTGGTCGGGATGGTGAGTAAATGGGCAGCAGATGGGAAAAATGAGCTGGAGAAGACTTTGAGAAGAAATCGTGGCAAAGGAGGGACAGCTTATACTGAATGCGTGCTTCAACTGGCAACCAGTGTAGGGTTGTAACAAGGTGTAAATGATCTTTTTTTAGCCTAAATACTTGTCTTGCAGCGAATTTGCCCCTTTTGTTAGCTTATCTATAGATTTTTGGGCATCCGCTAAAAGGCTTGCATAATCAAGTTAGAGAGGAAAGGCACAGACAATATTTTTGTTGGCTCATTGTGAGGTAGTGACGAATAACTAATTGCATAAGCTCATAAGTATTTGCAGATGTCGTGTGCCTTCAATATAAGTCATCAGATATAATAACTAGTTCTCAAAAGGGAGAGCGCAATATCAAGTTTCCAATATGAATATTGGATGGTTTAGGACAGTGTAAGAAGGATTTCTTCTCGGATGAATGAGAAGTGCCTCAGTTTTATCATCATTAACTCAATATTGTCAGTCATCCAGATTTACTGACTAATACAATTTTTGCTATTCGTTATTTTTATTATTTCCACTGGTGACAAGAGTTTAAGTTGGTGTCTCTGCATATGACAAGTTGAGATGGACTGTCGTTGATAAGAGCATGAGAGTTTTGTTACATTGAATAGGACGCCAGTACTGACCCTGGGTATCCCAAAGATCATGTTCTGCCTTAGATTAGGAGTCATTTTTGACAACAGACTGTGTGCGGTTTGTTACAGCTACGACTGAACCAGACAGGCTGTTCCAGAAATGCCATAATGACAAGGAGTGTGTAACAAGAGAAGTATCAGTTGTCAAGCTGCACTAAGTCGGCAAAGTTCAAAGTACATCGCCAATCAGGGCTGCAAATATCATGTGAACTTGATCATTTGCCGTTCTCAGTACTGTGCGAGGGTCGGTAAGCAGACTGGTTGGCTTGAGCAAGAGTTGTTGCTTACAAGGAACTTAAGCTTGAGAAAGAGAAAAAAGGATACATGCACATTTCATAGCATAGAAAAATTGAAATAGATATGCTTAAGAAATCATAAGGATTCCTCGTGTGTAGAAATTTCATTTTAATGGGATCTTTGCTGATGGAAAAAAATGAGATCTGGTGAACATTAAAATGAAATTTTTGCTGTTTGTTTTGTTTTATACATTGTTTCATTAATAAACAGTACTTACATATATATATGTTACGAGCAACAAATGTATTGCTCAGTAGTCTTGCATATGTACTGTCAGTTTGTTCAGAATTTGTATTAATGCCTCCAGTAGTTTTCTTCTGAACTGGATCATGTGTTGGTACTCTTTAACCCTTTCACCGCCAAAGGCGCCTTTTGGCGACGACAGGGCAGAGCGCCGATGTCGCCATTTGGTGACAAAGTAGGGTGACCTAACTCCCGATACTCTCACGATCCAAGTTCATGAGATAAAAAGCCAGCAATAAACGTCATAGTTGGGGGATGGTCTGGCCGGTGCTCACAGCCATTTGCTTTGTCAGAACACTATTCAGTTCAGTGTTTTATCGATTTTATTCCGATTGTTTTTCCATTCACTATGACGTCACCACCAAGCACTTTACGTACTCGACCTTGCCGTACATTTACCACACATCAAGTGCTGGGAATATTGAATAGACGGTCAGTTGTTCCTAATACAGATGAAGAAGACCCAGATAGTTACAAGGAAACAACGATAGTGAGGGCTTGACCGAATTATTGCAACGTGAAGCGTTGGACCGTGGCCAAATAGTTGGGAGAGGAGGCGTGCTGACGAGAGATAAGACTAGACGCCCACTTACTACCGCTGTGCCCCAGTGTTTTTTGCGTTGAGCCAGCCAGCACTGACTGACTGTTCACTGACTGACTGATGGGTTATGTGAGGGGGCGAGCTATGAACTTCACACATGCTGTGGGCTGACACTTGCTGGTCGAGGTTGAAGGGGGTGTGGCCGACTGACACATGAGAGGCGAGCCACAGAGACGTGTTGGGTGGGTTTTATGAATAGCTAAAGGGCTCTCAAAGGTTCAGAGACCAACAGGCACATGAATGACTTTGGGTTCGTAAAAAAATATTCTGTTGAGAGTGAAAGGGACGTGTGTGTATGTATGTGTGTGTGTGTGTGTGTGTGTGTGTGTGTTCCCTTTTTCTTTCTTACATGTGTACCAGTTAGGCATAAGCATGTGTGTGTGTGTGTGTGTGTTGTGTGTGTGTGTGTGTGTGTGTTCCCTGCTATTGGAGTAGTTGTGTTTGTGGCTGTTTCTTCCACTTTTCTGTTGGAAATATCATACTTTCTGGTCTTCAGTTGTGAGTGGAGTATTTTTCCTCCCTTGTTGAGAGTTTGTTGGCATTCTTTCTTCATTTTTTACGTTTAGAAGGAACATAACATTCTTTTTTTTATTTTGCATTTTTTTTTTGCACTTGAAAGTACTAAAAATTTGAAATTGTTGTTTACTTACCATTACTAACATGTTATGATATAATAAAAGTACAGTGTATCTCCTCCTACAAAAAGTAGCATGAGAATTGGTTGTTTAGTTCCAGAGATATCCGCGTTTCACATATGCTGGTATAAAATAAGAGCTTTTTTGGAAAAATGGCTGGCGATG
>CM065717.1:93945346-93972846 GCA_033310375.1 Conus canariensis
TACCCTGAGGAGCTTGGGCCAAGGCAACAACAGGTGGTGTTCACTGTGTGTTTGTGTGTGCATGCATGCACGTTTTTGTATGTTTGGCACACCTATCTATGCGTTTGTTGTAATTCCGTCTTCTTCCCTCTGCCTAGACTTTAAGGTGCTCTGTCAGCTTTCAGCGTAAGTGAAAGTGACATTCTAAGGCATATGACAGGTGTGTGTGTGTGTGTGTGTGTGTGTGTGTGTGTGTGTGTGCGTGCATATGTAAATGTGTGCGCATATGTGAAAAATGTGTGTGTGTGTGCATGTGCATGTGTGTGTGTGTGTGAGAGAGAGAGTCGCAAGGATATATGCTTTTTTTTTAGTTTGCCATCCCTTGCCACGCTCAACACTTTTAACAGCTTAAAGGCAGCTTATGCTTGGACAGGGTTGAAAGTGAATAAGATGTGAATGTGAATGTTTTAAGTTCATGTTTCATGGTAGATGGGTATGAATTGTGTGTGTGTATATGTATGCGTGTATGAGTGTTTGTTTGGGTGAGAGTGTTAGTGAGATCATGCAACCTACCTGTGTGCTCAGGTGAACAGGTTGCGAAGATAAGGGGAGGCAGGGAGATGAACGGAGGCAGGAGGAAGATGGAATTAAGTTTGGCTGAAAACACCAAAGTATTTTCCCAAATGATAGAATAGATACCAAGTTTTTGTTTATTAGGTGAGAGAATAGCTGAACATTAGTAAAGTGGTGAACAGCACAGAACAGTCAACCACTCCAGTTTTGGTCATGCTAGTTTTGTGTGTGTGAGTCAAAATGATTGTCATCAAAATGCACAAAACAACGCTCTTCAGATGGCCATCTGCAGCAGAAATATGTGTCAAAACTTCACTTGCCTGTTTGGACAACTTGTTTAGTGTGTGTGTGTGTTTCAGCTTGGTTTTCAAGAATTCTACAGGCTCATTTCAGTCACCATCATTTGTGCTTGTTTTGGTGTGTATGTTTTCCTGCAGGCATTTTGATGCGTGTTTCCATGTGTGTGTTTCTATGCGTGTGCTTTCATGTATGTGTTTTGTAATGTGTGTTTCCATGTGTGTGTTCTGTAATGTGTGTGTTGATGAGTATGTTATGCCCTGTACAGGTGACCACCTACAGTCACAAGGATGAAAACAACCTGTGGAAGGTGAAACCGGCTGATCGTGATGTTGGCATGGATGAGTCGACAATACTGGTGAAAAACGGGGATCTGATTCGATTGGAGCATGTCATGTGAGTCTGTAGTGGATTTGTGTGTGTGTGTGTGTGTGTGTGTGTGTGTGTGTGTGTGTGTGTATGGATTGTTTGATTTGTGTAACCTTTGTTGCTGTATCTTGTGGCTGAAAATACTTGGATCAGTGCATTAGTACATATGTGCATGTCAGTCTTTCATGAGGATGGGTGTGTGTGTGAGAGAGAGAGAGTCTGTGTGTGTGTGTGTGTGTGTGTGAGAGAGAGAGAGAGAGAGAGAGAGAGAGTCTATATGTGTGTGTGTGTGTGAGAGAGAAAGAGAAAGTGTGTGTTTGTGTGTGTGTGTGTGTGTGTGTGCACGCACATGTGTATATGTGGATGAGTGTTTGTGAGTTTAATTCTTTTCTTTGGATAAGAAAATAGCTGTATGAAAACATGGCGTTGATTGAACAGCTGCATGCTTTGAATTACCTGTTCTAGGCTTTGGTGATTGTTATATCTTGATACTTGCCTATGTGTGAGAATTTATGTGTGTAGAGAGAAGAGATACTGAAATAAAGAACCCAGATACTGACAGTGGAAAATGACAGAGAGCAGGAAACCAGGTCAGAACTAGTTACAGGGACAGCTAGAATGGCTTTTGACAGTGGGAAATGACAGAGAGAGCAGGAAGCCAAATCGGAACTAGTTAAAGGGACAGCTAGAATGGCTGTTGAGAGAGCACAGACTCCTGCCACGGAAGAGCGGATCCTGGATCCTGTCCTTTGACCAGATCTGGACCACAGATCCTTAACAAAATTTAATGGTAGTTTCAAAGTCAGGTGACTACAGGCGGAAACTGGAACAATTTTTTTTAATGAAAAATTATAATTAATCTGCCAGACAAAGAGGACAAACAAATTACAAGACAAAACATGACGCGTTTCGACCTCTTAGGTCTTCTTCAACAGAGACAAACACCATTCAGGACAATGAAAAGGAAGAACGAGCAATCACTTACCTTCTCAAATTGGGCGCAAGATGGGAGTATTTGCGCCAAATTGGAGAAGATAACTGATTGCTTGTTCATCGTTTTCGCTCTCTTGAATGTTGTTTATCTTGCCTGAAGAAGACTTTAGAGATCAAAATGCACAATGTTTTGTCTTGTAATCTGTTTGTCCCTCTGTCTTGTGGATTAATCATAATTGTTCCTTGACAAACTGTAATAGGTTCATCCAAGGACCGCACTTCATCTCTCCATCCAGTTTTCTTGAAATCTGTTTTGTCACCTTTACATAGTCTTGCTGACAGACAAGCTAATCAACAGACTGGGGTGAAAACTTAACCTCTCCCGGTGAAGGTCATTAACATCCTGCAGAATCGTGTCTACCAGTTCCGCTGACTGTTTATTTCATTCACTCATTTTGACCAGTTCAGAGAAAGGAATGAGGATAGAAAGGTGGAGAAAAAAATTGTAACAGCTGGAAGTTGGGAGGGGGGGGGGGGGGGGGGGGGGTGTGTTGAAGGAAAGAAGAAATGTTAAGTGAATCCAACTGGTGGCAAGTTCCTTTTGGCAACTTTCACATTGGCGGGATAACAGTGTGATGGTGCCAGAGTAAATGAAGTCAAGATTCATCAGACTGGCTACCCCAGGTTACAACATAACAGAGAAAAGTGCCCTGTATACTAAAATGCCTGTCAGCTTTTCACTGTCACCTCTTATTGCAAGCTATTTGGAATAACATGATGGAGTTAATAGCTGATGAAAACTGTTTTGACAAACTCTACCTGACTGCTTTTTTAAAAAAAATTTTTTGTCCAGTAATTTATGTGAGGGGGTCAGGAATTATTTTCCTTGGCCTTCAGAAAAATCAAGACCTGAAACTGTCTTTTTTTCCCCTGTAGAACACGGCGTAATTTACACAGCCATAAGGAGCCAGCACCGCTAAGTCGGAGGCATTACCAGGTGTCAGGCTATGGAGTGGTGAGTGACGTCATGCTCTGACAAAATCATGATGTAGACAATGATATGAAATCATGTTGTAGACAGTGATAGGAAATCATGTTGTAGACGATATAATCATGTTTTAGACAATGATATGAAATCATGTTGTAGACAATGATATGAAATCATGTTGTAGACAATGATATGAAATCATGTTATAGACAATGACAGGAAATCATGTTATAGACAATGACAGGAAATCATGTTGGAGACAATGATATGAAATCATGTTGTAGACAATGATATGAAATCATGTTGTAGACAATGATATGAAATCATGTTATAGACAATGATATGAAATCATGTTATAGACAATGATATGAAATCATGTTATAGACAATGATATGAAATCATGTTGTAGACAATGATATGAAATCATGTTATAGACAATGATATGAAATCATGTTGTAGACAATGATATGAAATCATGTTGTAGACAATGATATGAAATCATGTTATAGACAATGACAGGAAATCATGTTATAGACAATGACAGGAAATCATGTTGTAGACAATGATATGAAATCATGTTGTAGACAATGATATGAAATCATGTTGTAGACAATGATATGAAATCATGTTGTAGACAATGATATGAAATCATGTTGTAGACAATGATATGAAATCATGTTGTAGACAATGATATGAAATCATGTTGTAGACAATGATATGAAATCATGTTATAGACAATGATATGAAATCATGTTGTAGACAATGATATGAAATCATGTTGTAGACAATGATATGAAATCATGTTGTAGACAATGATATGAAATCATGTTTTAGACAATGATATGAAATCATGTTGTAGACAATGATATGAAATCATGTTGTAGACAATGATATGAAATCATGTTGTAGACAATGATATGAAATCATGTTATAGACAATGACAGGAAATCATGTTGTAGACAATGATATGAAATCATGTTATAGACAATGACAGGAAATCATGTTGTAGACAATGATATGAAATCATGTTATAGACAATGACAGGAAATCATGTTGTAGACAATGATAGGAAATCATGTTGTAGATGATAAAATCATGTTTTAGACAATGATATGAAATCATGTTGTAGACTGTCACGACCGGCCCCTGGAGGTCGGCCCTGACAGGATCGGTCTAAAAGGGAGTGAAGGGAGTGACTGACCTCACATACTCCGCAAGAGATCACACAGGAAAGATTACAATACAACACACCATTTATTCACACTAACATACACATAGTCACAAATAAGCATTTCAACACACACAACATACACATAGTCACAAATAAGCATTTCAACACACACAACATACACATAGCCACAAATAAGCATTTCAACACACACATTCGTTTGTTCCTTCCCGTTGTCCCCCACCCTTACCTCCCCAAAGTTCACTGGGAGTATCATGTCCAATCGGGTGTCCAAAACGGGCCTGTTCTGAAGTCTTTCAGTGCCGACACCCTCAGCACACACCCACACCACTTCCTCAATAGCACGACACGGAGCTAACCACACTTGCTTAGCTGTCGCATGGGCTGCATGAAGTCTGAAGACAGTGTGGAACACACCCCGCCGGATGAGGAGGTAGCCATCAAAGGTCCCGGACAGGGGTAGGACCATCCGGTGAAGAACGTGTGCTCCTCACACACTGCGGCCTCAAGGACGTCAGGCCCGGGTACAGCCAGCGGGAGGAGAAAAAAGAAGGGAAAGGAACAGGAAAGGGGTACTAGAACCCCGCAGTCAGTCTGGTCTGAAATATGCTGCTAAGTCCTAACAGCCACCCGCATGAAGGGCGAGGGGAGGTGTTTGCTGAATACATTAGTAGCACCAGCTCAACACAGACCTGAGCGTAAAACAGTAAACAAAACAAATGAGGAATGTTCGCTAAAGGTCCTCTCACACGAGGCAGGCAAGAAATGACATCGAATTAACAGGTGGAAGAAAGGAATGGCAATTT
Source organism: Conus canariensis (assembly GCA_033310375.1). Lineage (NCBI taxonomy): Eukaryota > Metazoa > Mollusca > Gastropoda > Neogastropoda > Conidae > Conus > Conus canariensis. Next base: position 93,950,481 of record CM065717.1, read on the forward strand.
ATATCTCCATCCCTCCTTCACTCACGTTCAATGACCACAACACATTTTCCTTTCTTAAGATTTGAACTTGAAGAGTACAGCAATCATTGCTTTACAGTTGCCACCACATTTACAAATGATCATAATTTAATGGCACAATTACCCCCACATTTATAGTAACACTTCAAAATAATCACACAATTCTCGAACCACGCATCCAAACGTCTAATCATGCGTACGCACGCTCGCAAACACAAAACACTCGTTCCCCTTGCACACACAAGCAGATGGTGGGTGAAGAATATGAGACAGGCGATTGTGACTGGGGTGGACGAGTGAGACCAAGCAAGTCCCAACCCTGAATCACCAGGTTCTCCCCTATCCCCACCGACTACCGCATCAACAGATGAGTTGAAAGGAGAGAGAATTTTGGATTTAATTTTGAATGGCCAGGTTAAAGATCGAATTAACCAGAGAAAAGTGGTCTCAAACAATATTTCTTTTATAATTTTGAAAACAAAACAAAACAATAGAAAAATTGCGCAAAAGAGAAGAATTAGCCGGCTAACAAAAAAAAACCCACGAAACACAACTGATGCTTACCAGCTACCCGTGGGTCACCCAAGAAAGTGGTGGGTCGAGCGATTCTCTGCCCTCTGTCCATTCGAGAGAACCAGCTGAGCAGATGCGGAAACGCTGACATCCCTCCCCTACAGGCCGACTGCAGGAATGAAGGTACTGACCGTACCTTCGGCGATATGGTCGAGAACCAGAACTGGAGCGGGCGCTCCCAGGGACATCTTCCGCACAAGTGAAGAGAAAACCTTCCTAACCGTTGGCAGCAAACATGCCACCATACGTCACAGAGTGAGAATACCTCAAGCTAAGGAGAATGCTGCACGTGCGGCAGGTAAAAAGACAGGTGAGAGGCCGATCGAGACAGCCAGTTCAAGAGAAAGGCACCAGCCACACTTGAACCTGCAGGATGAATTGCACGGACAGTGAAATTAGAGAGAGAGAGAGGGGGGAAGTAAATCTAACCTGAGCTGAACGACATTAAGATGCAAACACACTACAAGCCACATTAAGGGATTGATACATGACAACAACAACAACAACAAAAATAAATAAATAAATAATGCTACCACCCAAGATGGACCAACGTCACAGGCCTCGTGACATAGACAGTGATATGAAATCATGTGAAAGACATTGATATGAAATCATGTGGTAGACAATGATAGGAAATCATGTTATAGACAATAATATGAAATCATGTTGTAGACAATGATATGAAATCATGTTGTAGACAATGATATGAAATCATGTTGTAGACAATGATATGAAATCATGTTGTAGACAATGATAGGAAATCATGTTATAGACAATAATATGAAATCATGTTGTAGACAATGATATGAAATCATGTTGTAGAAAGTGATATGAAATCATGTTATAGACAATAATATGAAATCGTGTTGTAGACAATGATATGAAGTCATGTTGTAGAAAGTGATATGAAATCATGTTGTAGACAATAATATGAAATCGTGTTGTAGACAATGATATGAAGTCATGTTGTAGAGAATGATATAAAATCATGTTGTAGACAGTGATGCGAAATCATCTTGTAGACAATGATATGAAATCATCTTGTAGACAATGGTCTTGCATTTTAGACTTGAGGTAGTTGAAGTACATGTAGAGTGCAATAAAGACAAGATTCACATCGATTGCGGTGATCCAGACTGCATTAGATAAGGGAGAGAGAGATGATGTTGCATATAGCCCAGCCAGCAGCAAAGGGCAACATCAGGGCTATCACTGTGTTGAAGTCAACTTACATTTCACTGCATTGATTGAAAGGTTAATGTTTAGCTGCAAACCATTCTTACAAAATCTCAAGTTATTTTCAATTGATTTGAAACTTTGTAGAAATTAAACTACTATTTTCTTTGACGTTTTACACATTTTAGATTAACCCTTACACCGCTGACGTCGCTCGCCGTTTGGCGACAACATGGCCGACCACCGACATCGCCAAAAGGCGACCAACTAGGGTTACCTAACTCCTGATACTCTCATGATCCAAGTTCATGAGATAGAAAGCCAGCAATAAACGTATAGTTGGGGGATGGTCTGGCCGGTGCTCACAGCCATTTGCTTTGTCAGAACACTATTCAATTCAGTGTTTTATCGACTTTATTTTGATTGTTTTTCCATTCACTATGACGTCACCACCAAGCACTTTACGTACTTGACCTTGCCGTACATTTACACAGATCAAGTGCTGGGAATATTGAATTGACGGTCAGTTGTTCCTAATACAGATGAAGAAGACCCAGGTAGTCACGAGGAAACAACGATGGTGAGGGCTTGACCGAATTACTGCAACGTGAGGCGTTGGACTGTGGCCAAATGGTTGGGAGAGACAGCTGATGAGAGATATGACTTATGCCGCTTACCGCGTGTGCCCCAGTGTTTTTGTGTTGAGCCAGCCAGCACTGACTGACTGTTCACTGACATGTGAGGGAGCGAACTAAGATTTTAGGCAATGAACTTCACACACACGCTGTGGGCCGACTCTTGCTGGTCGAGGTTGAAGGGGGCGTGGCCAACTGACACGTGAGAGGCGAGCAGCAGAGACGTGTTTGAGTGGGTTTTATGATCAGCTGAATGGCTCTGAAGGGTTCAGAAAACAACAGGCACATGAATGACTTTGTGTTTATAAAAAAATATTCCTTTCAACAGTGAGAGTGAAAGGGAAGTGTGTGTGAGTGTGTGTGTGTGTGTGTGTGTGTGTGTGTGTGTGTGTGTGTGTTCCCTTTTTCTTTCTTACATGTGTACCAGTTAGGCATAAGAATGTGTGTGTGTGTGTGTGTTCCCTGCTATTGGAGTAGTTGTATTTGTGGCTGTTTATTCCATTTTTCTGGTGGATGTACCATACTTTCTGGTCTTCAGTTGTGAGTGGATTATTTTTCCTCCCTTGTTGAGAGTTTGTTGGCATTCTTCATTTTTTACGTTGAGAAGGAACATAACATTCATTTTTTTTATTTTGCATTTTTGTTCACTTGAAATTACTAAAAATTTGAAATTGTTGTTGACTAACCATTACTAACATGTTATGATATAATAACAGTACAGTGTATCTCCTCCATTTTACCAGAAATAGCATGAGAATTGGTTGTTTAGTTCCAGAGATATCCGAATTTCACATGTGCTGGTATAAAATAAGAGCTTTTTTTTAAAAAATGGCTGGGATGGGGATTTATGCAAAATGAATGTCAGGTGGTGAAAGGGTTAAAGTGAAGGAAAAATAAGGAAAAGGATGACAAACAGAAAGCAAATTATAATGGTTGGTTATAGATCTATATTTAATTTAATATTATTAGTATTATTTGTGCCTATGCACTAAGCTTGTTTCCTTTCAGTTTCACAAGAGGGTACTGTGCTGTCTCTATCCGGATCCCTGTTTGCAACAGTCATACTAATTATGCTTTCCTAAAGTTGGCAGGTATGCTCATGCTTTTTATAGAGGGATATACATCTGTTATTGAGATCAGCCTAGAGGAGAGCTTTGTAACATATGACTACTTTCACGTGACAGGTTTTCTGCCCTCAATACAAGCTCTTGTGACCTAGATTTCAATTTTCTCTCCACACCCTTGTCAGTGGTGAGTTTGCTTCAAAATATTGAAAATTGCAAAATTCATGAGGACTGTGCTTGGATGAATATGATGGTGACGGTCCAGATCTTCACCCAGGCTGGCTCCGGGACTAAGCTGCTGTTGTCGTCAGTAAGGGGCGTAGTAGGTGATGTCCTTGGTATGATGGATCAGAACAGGCACCAAATTGACTCAGTAGCAGTGGAGTGTTTCCTCTGATAGATTGCACCTGATGATGTGCTATCGACAGCTCCCTTTGGAGTGCTAATGTTGAAGTTACAATATGACAGCCTCTGTGTGGATGTTTAAGGGGGATTCAGAATTAGTGTATCGGCAGTAGTACTACTGAGGTGTGTGGCATTTCCTCTGCACAAGATCGCTCAACCTGGGGCACCGTAATCAAATCCAGAATGAAAGACTTTGAAACGAGGCAAGCGGAGGCACAGAAGCAAAAATATCAGCTTCGGAAAAAACGGAGCAAATGCTACCTTTCAGCCTGGCTCACCTTCAAGCCTGCCCTGTCCACACTGCAAAGGACTATTCAGTGTGAGGATCGGCCTGATCAGCCATCTTCTTAAACAGATAGCAGAAGCTATGGTCATTTTCGCCTTTGTAGGACAAACAACAACAACTGAGGTGACTTGGAAGATGAGATGCAAAAAACAAACAACAAAAAAGATAAATGAATAAACAAGTAAATGAACGACAGAAATGACCGTAGGTGTTGTGCTGCTGGCAGAACGGCACAGGGGACGCCAACGACGTGTGGCTGGTGGAGGTGGTGGACGCGCCCCACGGAGCGCCGATCCAGACCGTGCGCTCCCAGATACGTCTGGTGCACTACTATGTGCGCTGCGCCCTCTTCTCCCATGACAAGAAACTGCCAAAATGGTCAGCTGGTTTGGGCTTGTGTGTGTGTGTGAGGTGTATTCATGTGGTTGTATGTATATGTGCATGTGGTTGTGTACATGTGTGTCTAAATATAAAAAATGCATGCATTGAGTATATATTTATGTAGAAGACAAACAGAATTTGCGTGTGCATTAGGTATGTGAGTATACGTATGTATACCTGTGTACATTGTGTGCTCTGTGCATGTGTGCATGGGTGTGTATGTGTATGTACTTGTTCACTTAGTGTGTGTTTCACATTGTATGGTTCATACATGTACACACTTGCAGACAATACTCGTACTACATGAATCATGTATGTACATTAGAGTACATACATCATGTGCACACACAAACATTTCCATAAATGCGCATGATAAGCAATGCCTGGTGTGGGCGTTGCACCTCAAGAGTGGTGTTGTCCTGTGGTGTTGGTGCAGGGGCTGGGAGCAGCTGGAAGCCACATGCACCACCAACACACGTGACCACAGAAGTAGCTGGAGCGTGGAGGAGGTGCGCGACGCTAGACGTGAGTGATAAACAAGACAGGCAAGCAGGCTATGAGGAAGAGGGACTAGTTTTGGTAGAGTGGAAAGTGGAGAAGTGAGAAAGTTTGTGTGTTTGCTATTCAGTTCGATGTCTACCCAAACGTAAGTGATTTTAGACTGTGTGCATGCATTTGTGTGTGTGTATGTGTATGTGCATGCCCTTGTGTGGGTATATGTGTGTGTACGCATGTATGTGTGCATGTGCATATATGCATATTTATGTGTATGAGTGCCTATGTTGTGGATTTTTCCTAACTAAATAAAATGACACCATTTATGCATTTTGAATCGCTGTACTTTAACATTCCATTCTTGTTGTCTTCTTTTTTTTGTTACTTGTGGGTGTGTTTTGACACATCTTGGAGTGGAGACTGAGGATTTAAGTAAAGAAAAAAGAAAGTAATAGTTCATGGTTTTGTTACTCCCAGTTGATTTAAGCACAGTTTCAATTATTTGTGACAATATTTGCATATTTAATGCAGAAAAATATCTTTTAAGGCTAAGCCTTTGAACCTCACAGGAGAGCCTTTTTGAAACATTTGGTGGCATCTGATAGGCTAGGAAAAAGCTTCAACACCCCTTCCACCCCCCCTCCATTTACCCTTTATCCCTTTCCTCTTCCCATCTTTCCCTCCCACACCTCTTAGCTGCTTGCTCTGTCTCCACTAGGGGGGAGGGGGGGGGCCTTAGCAGCCCATGGCCTAATTACTTAAGTTTTGTTTGGGAATCCTTCACCCATGCGTATGTGGTTGAGTCTGCTGGTATGTTTAATTCTTTGAGTGCATGTGGCTTAGTCTTTCTGTCTATGTGTATGTGTGGTTGTTGTGTGCGTGACTTCTGTTTCTGGGTGTACCTTGATTGGTTGCTACGTTGCAGTGCCGAACGTCAGCTTTGAGGTATACTCCCCCTCCTTTCTGGAGAAATTCACCGAAAGCCATGCCGTGATGATGCAGGTAAAGAAATGTGTATATACATCACTGCTGCTGACGCTGATGATGATAGGTGGCAGAGGCAGCATGGATTAGGGTTAGGATAACAATACCGATATTGACAGTGATCATGCTGGTATGTAAATGAAGGTGCTTGTAATTTTCGATAATATTACAACAGTGGCATAGGAGTTTTTAATATTTTGTTCTGTGGTGATGACTGGTGGTATGGTAGATGATGTGACGTAAAGTGAAAGATTTTGGTATTACAGTCAAACCTCTCTTATAAGACCTTCAAAATGTCCTGAAAATTTGGTCGTAAATTGGAGGGGTCTTATAATGGAGGTGGGCACCGACAGTTGTAGAAACAAACACTTTCTCACAGATGAATTCTCCAAGCACAACAAGTCTCAAGAACACTGAGTGCATACTGAATGTTTGAATCTGGGTCTTGCCAACTTCATAACTTCGAGCAATCGATATTGCAGTTCCATCTCCACAACTTCTTTTAATCACCTCCACTCACTCTTCTAAGTTCAGTGGCTTTCTCTTTTGCGTTCCGCATGTTTTGCCTACGATCTCCGCCATCTTTCTTTTAACAAGGGAAGCGACTCTTGATTGGGGCAGGTCTGCAGTTGTTTCCCTTGACTCATGGTCGTACACGAATGCTGCGATAGTCGTAAATTTCAACAAAACGGAGGTCGCAAGTTGTGTTTTAGAGTAAGTCGCTTAAGATGGGTCGTTTTAATAGTAAAATGCATTTGTGCAAAAAAATTCAGTTTTAAATGAGAGGAGGTCTCTTAACAAAGGGTCTTATAATAGAGGTTTGACTGTATTAGTAATAGTGACTTGAGTGACATTAATGATTTTTGTTAAGGGTGGTGGCAAGAATGACTGCAACGATGTGGGTCTGTAGTGATGAGCACTATTAGGTAACTATGATATTCATGAGATTGCACCGGTGATTGTTTTCATGGTGATAATTATGAAGACTGATCTGATAGGAAAATCTTGCTTGATCAGATGAGTTGTGACAATCCTGCTAATTGTGGACATGCCTTTGACTATTAGAACACGACGGAAAGTTAATGGGAGCTAACTGGCTGACCCTGCATATCCTCAGAAGCTTGTCTCCCTTGGTCATAGCCTGATTTCCACAACAAATTCGTTTCCAAACCTTCCCACCAATCAAGAAGGTGGAGGGTGTCTTTGTGTTTGGTCAGATATGTGTTATGAAAAAAAAGGTACTTTGATAGACAAATTCTTTCTTTGCTGTACTTACATGACCAGGCAAGTGCTGACGTAATGAAAAGAAATTGAAGAATACACAGTACGTTCATATGTTGTTGTATAGTGTGCAAGGTGCTGTAAATGCCTCCTTTATACTCTGGATCAGTTAAGTGCATCTTGCATATCTCTCATTAACCATAACGTGCCTTAAAACACTGAAGTAACGAGAGAGTCAGAGCAAGCAGCCTTGTGCCAGCATTGCCAGGGTTAATTTGTGCAAGTTACAAATGGCTTTTAGAATAAGACAGGAGTTATCTTACCCTTAGGGTATGGAATACAGGAGCTGTGTCTTAGCTCTCAATAAAAGAGAGATCACAACAGCCTCTTTCACACTTCCTCTGTGTGTGTGTGTGTGGGTGTGTGTGTGTGTGTGTGTGTGTGTGTGTGTGTGTGTGTGTGTGTTGTACATGTATGACAACAAAGAGAACAGAAACCAGAATGAAAAGAAAATGGTCACCCATCAGAATTTTTCAAGTTTTAAAACCCACCCAAAAAGTGGTCTGAGATTTCAACTTGCTGCTCAGACAATGTCAGCTACCATTATAGTCCATGAGCAGGGCTGATAAAGAAAGCGGTAATTCATTTGCTTTAATATCCACCTTACAAGAAATGAGATAATGCTAGGGCAAGAAATGGCTGACAGCTTTTCATATTTACCCAAGATCAGCTTTGAATCGGTGAGCTTGTAGGGAACATGGAATGACTTGACCACGAAAAGTTTGAGGACCAATAATTCCATACCAGACATTGTCAAGCAGTAAATATGCAGGGAAATGTGTTTTCCTGACAACATTGACAATGTAAAACCAGCCACCAACCTGCCACGAGACACAAACAATGCAATAATCTGGTTGTGTAAGTAACAAGTCACACAAGGGTCATCGGGCTGATACCAATGTAAGCAATGTGGACACATGCTATGAGAAAGGGACATATTCACTGGCAATTGAGTGTTTCTATGGCAAAATATGAAGCTGAAAACAAAGATAATTAAGAGCATGATGAACACAAAAGATTCCTTGTCACGAAAGTTCCTTACACACTTCAGACTTACAATATCAAGAATTTGTTGCACGTTTTGAAAAAGTATGGCGTGATTTGGTGCAGCAACCGAAGTCAGGGTGTTCATGACCGACATCTGACAACTCTTAGGGTTTGAAGCTTCCATCTCCAGACTTGTAGTAGAGCTGTTTCTACTGCTAAGGAAGGGAAGGAAAACTTATTTATATTAATGTAAGGTGGTTGTATGGATGTTTCAACTTCGGTGCTCCATTCACGCACACAGGCTAGCACGCATGTACACATACACTCTTCTCTCTCTCTCTCTCTCTCTCTCTCTCTCTCTCTCTCTCTCTCTCTCTCCACACACACACACACACACACACACACACACACACACACGCAGATGACAAAAAATGGTGGATCAATTCACAATTTCCTCAAGACGTACAAGGGATTATTGTCTTTTTCTTTCTTTTTTTTTTTTTTTTTAAAGGGAAACAGTGGTCTCAAGCCCAAGGAATGGGAGGTCACTTCCCAGCCCTGGCAGTGGCCCATTAATTTCAAAGTGAGTCCATTGCTGGTCTGTTAAGTACATCTTGCACCGAATTTGAGAAGACAGATGGTCGCTTCGTCATTTTCATTGTCCTGAATGTTGTTTAACTTGCCTGAAAAAGACCTAAGAGGTTGAAATGCATCGTGTTTTGTCTTGTGATTCGTTAGTCCCTGTGATCTGGTGGATTTACTTTGAATTCCTTTTAAAGTTTACTAAGTACATGTTAAGTAACTCTAAGTGTCCTAGTGGCCTATCAGTGTTCAGTTTAGATATGACCCATTATTTCTCCAGTAAGTACCTTTGTTGTCCACATGTTTTTGTGGCCCATTAATAACAAAGTTGCTGCCTTGGTGGCCCTACACCTGTGATTCTGATTTTGTGACTTATTTAAATACTTTGATGGCCATCATGCACATAGCATATTTACCCAGCTTCAGAGTGTATTGAAGTGACTTGAATCTTTGTTTTCAAAGTAAGATGGTTTTGGAGCAGAGATTAGCAGTTATTTTTTGGTGTTCAAGATGCTCTCAATGTGCAGCCTAGAATCTAGAGTATCAGTTATTTTAGATAAAAACTCAGCCAGTGTATACAGACTCTGTACTTATCAGTTTTGCACGAAAAGCTATGGACAGCAGTCATAAATTCCCTAGTTCTTAGTACCATGAACAAAAATTGACACCATTGTATTGCTGGATAAATGGAAGGTGGTGGGTGGTGTGTGGTTCCAGGGTCAGATTTTCTCTGGCAAATATCACCGGGTATACCTGCTGGGGAACCCTGTCTTGTTCTGGACAGCTCTGGCCCTGAAGCTGCTCTTCCTCCTGTGTTACACCTTGCACATGATCAGGAGGAAACGCCAAGTTAAAATGCACCCTGCCGTCATTGGTGAGACTTTGCTGGGAATCACTGTTGAGTTCAAAATAGTATTTGTAGTTGGTGTTGTTGTTCACCTGATGGTAGGCCCATTTGATGTAAAACCATGTTAGTATTAACCAGAGAAAGTCTTCTCATGTCAAAAAACAGCTGCGCCGTACCATATTTTGCACAGAAAACACCAGCATTCAGTGAGCGACATGTTGCAGGTAGTCATCTTTAAAGTTGTAGAAATAGGGGTCTTCTGAAGGAGCTGGTCAGAATCATTTGTAAACAGTCTTGATTAAAAAAAAAAGGGTCAAAAATTGAGAACAAAAATTAAGAAAAAGACCTTATTGCCAACACATTCGGTACAGGGACTAACTGGTGCCTGTGCTAGTGTTGACCATCTCTATGTTTAGGTTGAGGGCATTACAGATAACATGTTTAAGCTTGACAGATTTTATATTATTGAAATGTTGACATGCAGAATAGTATTTTAAGGACTTTCCTTCATAATGCAAAGTGTAGTAATGTAATTTGTCCTTTAGCTGAATTTCAGTATTAGAGGACTGAGATTTTTTTTTTTTTTTTTTTTTTGTAATTTCTTGTCATCTGAATTGTTTCAAGTTTCAGTATTCTGACAGTTTGTTATTGTGCTGTTTTCAGAGCACAGTGATAAAATGTTTTCCGTGGCCTGGTGGCTGCTGTTGGGATGGGCCCTGCATTACCTCCCTTTCTGGTGCATGTCTCGAGTGCTGTACTTCCATCATTATTTCCCAGCCTTCCTTTTCAGTGCAATGTTCTGTGGTAAGTCAGCACCGGGCATTCCTGCTTTTTCTTGTGTTCTCTTGTTTTCCCTGACTTTTCCAATAGTACTGTGTATTCTAACCCAGTTAGGATATTGTTGTCTACAAAGATGGAATTGATTGAATGAAAAGATTGACCAGTTAGTGTTGTCCTCTTCAGCTTCTGGATGAGTGAGCTCCTGTTGAAAGGCATGATACCGAGGCATCCTGAGTTGTTCTCCTTTTGCTCAGACACATTGTAGGGTACAGATTGTGCTAGCACTCAGCCCCTTACATTGAACATGTCTAAGCACATTTTTCTTTTGCTGCCCTCTTATTAGTATCCAGAAACTAAGTGGAGAATACAAGCCTGGTTGTGCCATCTGTTCTCCAGCAAGATGTGGTGTTTCATTATTGAAAAAGTCTGAAATTCTTGAGTTTAGGGGCCCCATATTCAAAACCACACCAGACAACTTCCCCATTAAAGAAAGCTTCTTTTTGTGAAATATTACGGCTGAAATAGTTTAAATATACCAGCTTTAGTGTTTATTTGGTATTTGTAGAACAATTAAGGTATTTCTTAATCATGTTCATTTAGATATTTCAGTGGAAAGAAAACATGTATGAAGGCATGTGAGTGTCAAAAATATAGGGGGGGGGGGGGGGGGGGGGGGGGGGGGGGGGGGGGGGGGGGCATTAACTCAAGTATTGCCTTAAGGTCATTTTTTCATGTGGTCTGGTTTTCTTGTTGTTTTTAAATCTGTAAATCAAAATGGCTGAATAGAATAGATTATAATGTTTTTGATGATTACAGCTGTTTTGATTTGGATGGAGTATTGAGACTTAGTAGGATACAGTGTCAATTGTGCATATTTCACAGCCTGGCTCCTTGTGGATAACAGTTCTTTGGGAATCTCTGGACTTGTATGTGTAATTGTTGGTGTGTGCATTTTACATAGCCGTGCCAACGAATGTGGGATTTGAAGTCACTGAAAATGACCAGTTACCATTGTCTGTGATTGCAACATCGAAGAGAAAAAGAAGTCTCAAAGTATATGCTTATTCTCCAGAAATCCTTAGAATCATAAACATTTAAACAACAGAAATTGTTTTATTAAAGATGCAGTACACCATGAACCAGTTGCTGAAGGGCCTTAACACACTCTCATTTTTCCTGTTCTTCACCTGACCATGATGCTGGTCTTATCCAGTTTGGGTACTGTGTGCTAAAGTGACAAAGCTGGGGGAAAAATCAAAATAAGGTTAAGCATCTCTATAGGAGTTTAGAGTGAAAAGGCTGTTAGTGTACCTAATGTTCCAATTGAAAGTTTATTGTTGTCTGTATTTATTTCCGTTTTCTGTTTCCTTATTTGCGTTCCAAAAGCAGTGAGTGTTGCCACTTCTCTTGATGTGTTTCATTCTGGTTTGACTGCTGTGACTTATCCAGGAGATCATGGCTGAGTGTCATGGCATTACAATATGCATTTTGTCCTGTACCTGTAGACCAGCTTACCATTACCTTTGAAGAAAAACCTGATTTGACCGTCTGGTATGCGCATGTATAATTTATGTGGCAGGTGTGATGTTGGACTACCTGGTGACACAGGTGTGCATGAGTGTCCCTGAGAGTCTGTCCCTGTCGGCCTTCTGCTGGTGTCTGGGACTGGTCATGGGTTGTGTACTGTACAGGTAAAAACTTCACACACACTCACCCTTCCTGACTGACCATGGGTTGTGTGCTGTACAGGTAAAAACTTCACACACACGCACCAACCCTTCTTCCTGACTCTCACCTACAGTTTGGTACTAGAGGCGGTGGCGACTGAGGGAATACTGAGGAGAGAGAGAGAGTAGGGGAATTGTCAGGACTGTTTCATTGCATGGGTTCTTTCTGGTTGCTTGGTTAACCAGGCTTCCAGATCCTCCCTTTGGAGGAATTCTGCCCTTGGACACGTAATTCCTGCTCCTCTCACCACACTTTCTTCCCATTCCTCTCCCCCCTTTTTCTTTCCACTGCAAATTTTAATCTGGAAAAAAAAAATGCTGAACATTAAAAAAAGAAAAAAAAAAGTATTCACACAAGGAGAGATCCAACACAGTAGCTAAAAATGATACGTTGGATGAACCAGGTTGTTCAGATTTCAGCCATTGTTTTTTTCAAAAATTTCAAGAACCCCGTAACTGGTGCTTCTGCAGTCTTCCAACACAAGAGTTTTCTGCATTAGTCATGGTTAATTCAGTGATGTTGATCAAACTTTAGTGTTATTTCTGAACAGCGCTTAGCGTCTGCTTACTTACTATAATCTATATGTAGAAACCACAGACATGACTGGTTAGCTTTGATGGAAGTTTTCACATTTCTGTGGATGAGACAGGACTGCCTCAACAGTTTCTGTTTGTGTCTTTTCTTTCATGCCTCATCACTGTCGTCATTCCCTGGCTGCCCTTTCCAGTCACTATAAACGCAGCCACACTCGGGTTCATCCTGTCGCAGCTCGGGCACTGACAGTTCACAGCAATCAATCAGTATCTGAGTGTGTAATGCAACTCAGAAGAGTGTGACCTTTACCTGCAATACCTCTGTGGCGTTTCTTCATTTGACTTCTGTGTGTGTGTTTATGTGAGTGTGTGTGTGTGTGTGTGTGTGTGCGTGTGTGTGTGTGTGTGTGTGTGTGTGTGTTTGTGCATGTGTGTGTGTATGTTTATGAGTGAGCGAGTGTGTGTTTGTGAGTGAGAGAGCATGTATTTATGTGGTTGGGTGGATGGGTGCACATGGGTAGGTTGGTGTATGTGTGTGTGTTTTATCCCCTGACATGAGCATTATACTCGCTATGAAGAAGGCCGACACTGAAGTGTGTAGCTGACAGCGAGCCAGAGATTTCACCCAGTCATAGAAGGCATTATGCAGAATTCTGTTGCTGTGATGTTCTTTTTATCTGACATCCCTCTCAATTTGTCTACCTTCTGTTTGAGGATGTACTGTATCACTACAAATATTACACACTAATTCACAACTTGGGAAGAGGGTGGGGGGGGGGGGGGGAGCCTGCCAGCTTGTACCATACTTTCCCGTGCATTGATTCTTAGGTTTAGAACAGCTGTGCACTGGCAGAGAACTACTTCAGTACAATCGATTGTATGGTGAGTGTCGAATTGTACTATGACTGTCAAATTGTAATATGAGTGTCCAGTTGTATTGTGAGTGTCAAACTGAAGTCATGTCATGTGAAGTGCATCAGGTTTTGCCTTTTCTCTGTTCCAGTTTCTACCTCTTCTACCCTTTGACCTACGGAATGCAGGGGGAGCCACCAAGCGCTGAAGGGGGAATAATGCAGGGCCTGCGATGGCTGGAGTCCTGGGACTTCTGAATATTATGGCACTGCTGTTATTAGTTGATCAGTGAATGAACTGATTGATCAGTTGCCTTTTTTCTCTATTGTGTCACTGAATATAATGAATATCCTGTCAAAATGGAAACAATGCACAATCATGTATTCATATATTCCATTCTTTCTCATACTCCAAGTTAATGCGTGACTCGCAATATTACCTGAAAATTGCAGTTCAAAAGATTGTGCTCAAACTAATGAACAAATATTTCAATTGTCCTTAAATCATGGGTGAAATGGTAAGAAGGTTGTGTTGAACATAAAGTGTGGAACAAGATTGTATTAATGCTTACGATGGAACGGTGTATGAATTCTCTGATATTTTCTATGATCAAGTTTTAAAAGTCATTTGATCTGTCCACAAAGCAGTATTGCAGCTGTTTGTTCCTGACATGTCTGCTGATCTGAAAACCTGTGACAGTTCCAACAGGTATCAGAAGGCCAATCTGTGTTTTCAATTGTCAGATACTGCGTGGAAGTGCAATTGATGTCTGCATAATATATGTTTACATATCACTGAGATATCGTCGGTATGTAAGAAATCTGCAGCTCTTTTAATGATTGTTATGAGCATCAGTGTGCATATAAGTTTTTGTTTTTTTGCATGTGTATACGAATGGATAAAAAAAAACAGAATAGTAAATTTCGTCTTTTTTATGGAGTACTTGTGTAAACTTGTGTGAGCCAACTGAAAAAAAAAATGACACTTAACCTCATGATGATTATCATAACATGGTTGTCCAATGACTGATGAAAAAGAAGAAGATGACGCTTAACCTCTTAATGATTACCATAATGTGGCGATCCATTTGCTGAATATTGTAATTGTGATATCGTCTCAGGTACATTTCATAGTATTTGTGTTGTGCAAGTTTAGAAATCCTCTATGGGCAAAGTCATCTTGAACCTTCCTACTGGAGAGGTAAGAAGAGAAATTTACTCAGATGGAAGGAAGTGCTTTCTCTTTAAGAAGTGGAGCCAGGCCTGATGTGCATTCTAAGAACAACTTCTAAGTGTTGTTCTTTTTCTTCTGCCATTCATGGCTGGCAACTTCCCTGTTCATTTGTTTCTGCAGTTGGGGTTGGGGGTTGTCATCTTTTTTTCTTTTTTTTTTTAACTCCAACAAAAGTCAACCTTACTTTACTAGGTATATACCGGGTATGTTTAAGAGGGGAGGGAGGATAGTTACAATGTCCAAAAATACTTTGGGAGGGGGTGATGGGGATTGTTTTTTCTCATTTACTGTGCGTAAATGAAGTACAGTGGCCAAAATAAGTTGTTGTCAAGAGGAGGAATGGAGGCAGTCACAGAATTATTCTTTCATTGAATCGAGTGCATTCACACACACACACACACAAAAGTTGAGTGGGTCTGTTGGGAGGGGGTGCAGTGCACGATTTTCAATATTTGCTGATGATATCTTTTTGTTGACAATTTTTTATTTTGCTCTGTGTGTTTGTGTGTGTGAGTGTTTATGTGTGTGAGTGTGTGTGTGTGTGTGTGTGTGTGTGTGTGTGTGTGTGTGTGTGTGTGTGTGTGTGTTGTAATGCAGTGTGTAAGGTGCTTCCAGATTTTATTGGGCCAGAGAGGAGGAGGGCTTTCACACCCAGTCCACTTCCCTCCCCCTGACCAATCCCCATGTTTGGATCTCAGTGCCAAAGCAAAGCTTGGCCTTGATGCCATTTTTTGAATGAGCGTAGGTGATGGCACACAGTGGAACGCAATATGTGTGACACAACTTACTTTGGAGCACAAGGCAGACCTCATCAAGTACTCAAAAAAAAGAAATAGGAAAGTATTGTTCAGGGAATTGTTGCACTTTTACAACTCTAATGTGATTGAAAAATTCTAACACTTTCATTTTGGAAATCCCATAGCAGAAAAATAAACCCTAATGATTCCAAAGTTAACCCATATCAGCATTTGCCAGACTCTTGTCGAATTATGTGAAGGAACCGAGTGTGAATTTTTTTTTATACCTAAAAATTTCCTGCTTATTATGATACCGAACACTTGAAAGGGAAAAATTCTCATTCTGTGTTGCTAGATTCCTTTGAAAATATTTAAATTCACACTCAGTTTTTACGAAGTGACTGTTTTGGAATGTTAAGCTTCGGATTGCCATAAGATCAAAACTAATGAAAATGTTTATTAGTTTTTTTTGTTTGGATTTATTTTCCTGTGCTTTCATAAGTACTGTATTGATACAAAACTCTGTTAGTACAAAAAATGAGTTCTACCTGGTTTTTGCATGCACAGTCTCACATCCATTCTGCACGCTGGAAGTAAATGGTGAATCATAAACAGGAAAGATAACAGTGTCAGTATGTGCCTATACATGTTTCTGGTGTTGTAGCTGTGTGCATTTAACAAGTGAGGATGTATGGGCATGCTTTGAACTTCCTAGCGTGGGGCAGTTTTCTGGTTTCATTCTGCGTGCTTCTTTTCTGCATGTGTGTCAAGGGAATGGGTTCCACAGCAGCAGTGGGTTTGTGTTATGTGCTCTTAAATTGTTCACTACAAGAGCAAAACATACCTTGTATATGATCCTGTGCATGGGAGTAGTTAAGAAATACGACTAAGACGCAGGCAGGTCTGAAAATGTGTTAACATAGGAGACGGGGTGGGGGGGGGGGGGGGGGGGGGGGGGGGAATCAGGCGCTGCCGGAATTTCATCCTCAGACCTCAAATGCCCCCCAAATAGATGTTGGATCCTCAAATGCACTTAACTCTAGCGACTGTCCTTAGGGAGTGTTCATAAAAGCAGTATCACACCAAGCAGTGGTTGTGGTTACTGTTAAAGTCAGGTGAACAGGGTTCCTGGTTGTCTCATTTCTGTCTGCATTCAGAATGGTCTCATGTCATATTCAGGAACTTAGTGTGTGCACCAGTCATTCTCTTTCTCTTATCTATTTTTTTCTGTACCTTTGGATTTTATTGATATTTTAAGATGGATTCATTTTCATGATCTTACGTACGATGATTAGTGGATTGGGAGGGGGAGGGGGGTTATCAATTGTCATTGTCATTTTGGATTTTGCTCGTTTTGTTCAGTTGAAAGTTGTACATTGATTGCATTATGAGGAACGTTTAAAGAATCTCAATGGCTGAACTTAATAGATATCCAAATATAAATGACATCTCACTGGAATGTGTTCAGAATGTAAGATGAACATGGGTTACATTGTTATAGGCTCTTGTATTACATGCACAGCTGTCCATTCCATGGATTTATTTGTAAATTCTACAATCATTATGTATCATTTTCTGTTTCAAAATCATATAGGGTTTTTGTTTATATTGATTACTTACACTTTGTTAATTGTGATCATCAGATAGAATGGCTCATGCAGTCAGCGTGGCCAAGTCTTATCTATCTTAAGTGATAGTTATGTTATTAGGCTGTGAATTGTTGTGTAATTATCCTTTGAGCTACCCATCCACCATTTTCCAGTTGTTGTTGCTGTTGTTGTTGTACCCTGGCTAAAAGACTCCAGGGATAATCTGAACAGCCAAAGTACTTGAACACTATGGTACAAATGTGTCAGCTGGGGATGAGAACATTACGTGTGTGACCGTTTTTGATTACCCTGCCACGTGGGCAGCCACACTCCGACTTCGAGGGATTTTGGAGACTGATGGTGTTATGCTAGGAGCTTGTCATGACTGAAGACAATCCCCGCATAACTATGCAGAGCATAACAACATTTTGATGTGGCCTTGGTGTTTTCCAGTCACTTCAGATCCACCGGTAGAAGATGGCTCTCAATGTGGCTTCCATACAAGTTATTTCGGAAGCATTCAGTTTTAAGATGCAGCGTTATGAGCCATCTGCTGCAGCCCCTGCAGGTGTCGTTTGCAGAGTGCTATCCATATGCCTTTGGTAGATTTTGTATGCCATTTTACTCTGAATACAACAGTACACCTCTCAAATGAAAAATGTGCCAAGCAAAAATTCCAGAAAAGTTCTGTTTTGTGCACAATATTGTACATTGCTTGAATTCTGAATCTGTGGACTCTGACCACGGATATGGTTTATAGGGACTGCACATGCGTGTCCATTCTACTGTTTGTATTCAGCGCCATGTTTAGTCGGTACAGCTAAATCGTATTAGTTTTGAAAACACAAAATGTGGCTAAACTGATGAAAGATTAGATTTTAGTATTCATGTAAACTGTTTCAAAATGAAAACGAAATGCACCTGTTATTTTTTTTCCAAAGTACACCTGTTTATGTGAGTACACCATAGACAGTTATTGGGTAGGCAGGCCTGTGCTGTGTATGAAGCAAAAAAAAAAATGTCTCTCTCTGTATGGAGTGTGACTAGCAAAGGCAGTAAATGACAGTACTAGAGTACAGTCCACCTCAATCGATGAGGACTGATATTGGTGTGCACTTCACAGGGGTGTTTGAAAGGGATTCGGATTTGAGGTAATGAGTCAGGTGACCAAGATCATGTGGTGAGCTGACACTGACGTTCAGCCGTGTCCTGTGAAGTGGAGTGATGACAGTGGCAGTACTGTCTATCGTCCTGGAATATCCAGAATTTGTCCAGGGAAAGGAAACAGGCAGTCTGTCATGGGAGTCCAGTTTTCTGTTTCATGTTCCAACCAGGAAAAAGATCTGAAGGGGACTTTGCATAGGCTAGCATCGACTGATAACTTATGCTACCAGATCCTTGGGAATGACTGGAAGTTGTTAGGAGACCAAAAATGTTGCCATAGTGATGCAAAAGCAAAGAATGGGATGTATATTGTGATGTCAGTGAGGAATCTGCATACAAGAAGGAACAGGAACAGTGGCAAAGTTTCATCACCAGATACGTAGAGACAAGACTGTTTATCAAGCCCGGCAAGATAGATATTTCACAACGCACAGAAATGTCTATCTTTCTGTGTGTTGTGAAATGTATACATGGAAATTTTGCACCAGTTATGGAATGAGAGTCAAAATCCCTTGTTATGTGGCATAAAAAATTGTACATAGTGTGGATAAAGGTAAGCTTTCACTTTGGTTTTGGTGCAGTTGTTATAGCAGACATTGTTAAACGTGTCCCTGGAACTGGTTTTTGTTCCTGTTTTTTTTTAAAGGGTGTCCCTGGAAGTTTTCAAAAGGGGTAAGGAGGGGAGTAGGCAGTCCTGCCATAGTCAGTCGTTAATATCAAAAACACTTAGATACATGCATATCAAGTCGCATCCACAACTAGATTTTTATACAAAATTCAGTATGATTTCAATTTTCATGGGAGGAGGTGGGGGGGGGGGGGGGGTATTTTTTCCTAAAAAGTAGCCCAGTTTTTTGCATTCATCTGGTGCTTTTAAAAATGAATATGTGAGGTTGATATTATTATGTAATGTTAAGAAAATGGTACTTAGAGATGTGTGTATGTTTTTTCTTTTCACAAAAGACAGGACTTATTTTACTTTTTTTTTCTTTAAACACAATAACAACCTCATGTAGTTGACTGGTTTCTAAACGCTTTAGGAAATGAAAACTATGTACATTTATACCTGTATGTGAATGTCCTTGCAAATATAGGAAGCAGTGAGAGAGTCTGTTCCTGTAGTGTACTGTTTTCAGACAAATCGGTTGAAGATGTCAGTCTGTGTGCTAGTCACAGTTACCATGACATTGAAGTCTCGTTGAAACGGGTTTACTGTTCAAGACCTTGAATCGCCAGATTTTCCCAGGTACTGATGGCTTCCTGTATAATGGCAACTCTATCCATCTGCTATCATATTTCAGTGTTAAGGTCAAGGTTTGAAAGTGTCACAGCCTAATGGCAATAAGGGTGGTGAACTGTGAAGGGTTCACCGTGTCTGGAGCACAGCATGATAGAAGACAGTGCTCATCCCTGTCCTTCTGCCACCCATAAGCTTCCCTGAGCTGGATCTGGTACCCTTGCATTGCTGATCTGATATCCTTGCATTGCTGGTCTGCATTGCTGGGTGTAGCGAGAGGGTGTGCATGCTGGGTGTCTGACGCCACGACTGGTTAGAACTCGAACCATCAGCTCCTGTAGGCTAACACTTGAAGCACCTGACTGTGGGGCCCTACTTGAAGGTGCACTGACATAGCACAGCATAAGTCAGATGTGTACTCGCCATAGTTTCAAATGCAGTCATTTGCACGACAAGTCAAATGTAGTCTTGAGGCAGATCAAAGTTTGTTCGCATAGGAAAGATGAATGTAAACGTGTATTTAAGTCATTTGCACAGTAAAGTTTCATACAGACTGGCAGCTAATTGAGAACTTAAGTCATTTGGACAGCAAAGTTTCACATAAATAAGCAGTTAATTGAAGTTAAAATCATCCACATAACTAGGTCAAATGTGGGACCAGTAGTTGATTTCAGTTTAATCATTTGCATTGCGTAATTGAATGTAGGCTTGCAGTGCATTGAATGTTGATGAACTGTACAGCAAAGTCAAAGGCAGCTGTCCAAAGGACAAAGTGCAATCATGTTGATCTTTCCACCAAAACCTCTGAGCAGTATAAGAAATCAGGCATGGTTCTTGTAGAAAATGTGTTCACAGAAGAGGGGTGGATATTCAGGGAAGGATGGGGAGAGGAGGCAAGGAGGAGGGGTATGGGGGAGTAATGACGGTCATGTAGAAACTCGACTGTGCAAAACTAGTCTCTGTGTTTGAACATAATAGTACAGGTTTACTGAGTGTTTCAGACAGGTCTGAGGACATTTTTGTTGACAAAAGTAATACAGCTGAAATGTGTTTTTCTTTTCTTTGTGTTTTGACTGATACTAGCAGTATGACGTTTTTCAGCTGGAGTTGACATATCACCTTGCTGTGCTCCTTTATTTTTGTCAGATGTTAAAAGACTTACACACAAAATATACACACAGGCTACACAGATGGATCTACCATCGGATACAGAGGTTGTAGCTAGACATTGAAGAAAAACTGATTTTTGTAGTGGGCACATGGATGTCCGTGGAACAGTCTTGTTTCCTGTCCATTCAATACACTAATATTTTGATGCACGTGCTTCATATTTGTCCATAACCTGGAGTTGATCGTATTTCAGCATGGTAAATATTCTCATAGATATCTTGTGGTGTTCATGTTGGGATTCAAGGTGTGATTATTTATAATGTGTGGACAAAGCACTGTCATTTTGGGACTACTAGACCTTTTTTCCCCGTCAAATTCTGACCAAGATATCTTATGTTAAGAAATACTGTATTTATAGTAAAATCAGTGTTAGCAACCAACTGCTTAGGCCAGGTCTGCACACTATGACCGGATACATTCAGTATTTATGTCGGCACAGCACAAAGCATCAGCCTTTTCAGCGTGCACATCTACACAGTGCACAAGCACAACAGGCATGCAACATCTGCAGACATAATTAAGATTGACACTAATCATGGGCAAAATGCAACAGTCGCATATGCACTTTGACTTGCGTCATCAGAACTGACAGAAATGCTCGCATACTGACCTTGCCAGTGCATAAGTATCAGCGCTGAACATACAATTTGGACTCTGAGCAGTGTGACTGGAAAAGGAGACTGGCAACCAGAAGACTGTTCTTGAGATGAAAATGAACAGAAAAGACTGTTCAGAAATGGAGAAGTAACGAGGTCAGCCCCAAAGGCCGAAGTAAAAACTGGCTGCACTGTTCAGAAATGGAGAAGTAAAGAGGTCAGCCCCAAAAGCCGAAGTAAACACTGGCTGCACTGTTCAGAAATGGAGAAGTAACGAGGTCAGCCCCAAAAGCCGAAGTAAACACTGGCTGCACTGTTCAGAAATGGAGAAGTAAAGAGGTCAGCCCCAAAAGCCGAAGTAAACACTGGCTGCACTGTTCAGAAATGGAGAAGTAAAGAGGTCAGCCCCAAAAGCCGAAGTAAACACTGGCTGCACTGCTCAGAAATGGAGAAGTAAAGAGGTCAGCCCCAAAAGCCGAAGTAAACACTGGCTGCACTGCTCAGAAATGGAGAAGTAAAGAGGTCAGCCCCAAAAGCCGAAGTAAACACTGGCTGCACTGCTCAGAAATGGAGAAGTAAAGAGGTCAGCCCCAAAAGCCGAAGTAAACACTGGCTGCACTGTTCAGAAATGGAGAAGTAAAGAGGTCAGCCCCAAAAGCCGAAGTAAACACTGGCTGCACTGTTCAGAAATGGAGAAGTAACGAGGTCAGCCCCAAAAGCCGAAGTAAACACTGGCTGCACTGTTCAGAAATGGAGAAGTAAAGAGGTCAGCCCAAAAGCCGAAGTAAACGCTGGCTGCACTGTTCAGAAATGGAGAAGTAAAGAGGTCAGCCCCAAAAGCCGAAGTAAACACTGGCTGCACTGCTCAGAAATGGAGAAGTAAAGAGGTCAGCCCCAAAAGCCGAAGTAAACACTGGCTGCACTGCTCAGAAATGGAGAAGTAAAGAGGTCAGCCCCAAAAGCCGAAGTAAACACTGGCTGCACTGCTCAGAAATGGAGAAGTAAAGAGGTCAGCCCCAAAAGCCGAAGTAAA
>CM065717.1:93977846-93980346 GCA_033310375.1 Conus canariensis
AAGCAAACAGCAGTGAACACAATGATAACATGGAACAAAATTGATGTTGCAGCATCAGCAGAACAGGTTTCACCGAAACATTCAATCGAAGGCAAAACAGACCTCTTACCCCCCCCCCCCCCCCCCATTCCACCACCTACTCTCCCACCCACTCCCCCCTCCCCGCCAACCCTCACCCCTTGTTGCCCAATGTCCCATCCTGCCTGTGATTAAAAAAAAAAAATGCCAAGCCAAATTGTAACAACGTTCTCACCATACTGGTGAACCTCATGTCGCAGATGTCTCTGCCTTTCTTTTCCCTTTTCTTCCTCCCGTCCTTCTTCCTCCGTCCTTTTCCCTCCTCAGTTTTTAGGATGCACGGAGGAGTCTCTCTTCCGAGCCACCAGCCCCGACTCGGGAAGACTGACAATCCTGCTTCTACTGGGGGACTTTGAGGACGTCTGCACGGAGATCATATCGCATTGAGTTCCATCGGACTGCGAAAGGAGCGAGCTACGCAGGGCTTGGATCCAATTATCTCCCTTGCTGGGCTGCATGGAAGCTGACTCCGTGGCAGTGCCGTCGAACATGTTGAACGGTGGTAGGCTGATGGTGTCAGGAGATTTGACTTTCCGCTTGACGGGCTCGGCAGGCTGGTAGGACGAAACGGACTTCTTGTCCGTGTTGTACTGCTCCTCTGTAGGCCGCAGGAGCGCCGAGTCGTCGTCAATTTTGAAGTGGTCGTCGACACTGTCACCGGCGTTGCTGGCTCTGGATTGGAAGATGGGGGACGTGACACCGGAGACCCTGCAGGTACAGAAGATTTGTCCATTTTGTGTTGCAGTCACATGTACAGACCCATCTTGTCTGACATTCCAACTCGGACTGGCAACCACCCATACGCACTCACACTAACACGTGTATAATGTAGGCTTACAGGAGCACATGTTTATGTGCAAGTATGATGTAGAACGAAAACAAATCTCTGCACTTTTTTTTCCATATTCACTTCAGAAGTACACGCAATCCGAATGACTCTAAATCACCTTTTTTGTTTGTTTGTTTTTGCTTTTGTTATAGTGTGTATCAAGTGTTGATGCAAAATCGGTCAATTAAACATTGGTGTGGCAAAATGATGAAAGGTGTCCTATTTGACATTGTTTCTAATATAGGGCATACTACATTATGTTCAAAGGTTCTGGACAAGATCATTCAAGCGGAAGCCACAGACGTAGCTGAGACACTAACAGTTACGTGCAAACAGCTTTAAAGTATCCGTGACACTTCCGGAGATGTATGGAGAGACAGACAATACACGTAGCTAAGACAATGACACTTACGTGTAAATAACTTTGAACTATCCGTGATAATTCCGGAGATGTATCAAGAGACAGACAATACTCGTAGCTGAGACAATACTTCGGTGTAAATAGCTTTGAATTATCCGTGATAATTCCGGAGATGTATCAAGAGACAGACCATAGACGTAGCTAAGACAATGACACGTGTAAATAACTTTGAACTATCCGTGATAATTCCGGAGATGTATCAAGAGACAGACCATAGACGTAGCTGAGACAAAGACACTTCAGCTACAGGCAAATAGCTTCGAAGTATCCATGATCATTTCGGAGATATATCAAGAGATGTACGATCGATTCGACCGCCATTCCACACGCGGCAGAAGATGCAACGCTACCGAGCGAAATCCCATAAGGGTTCAGTGATGTAGCTTACAAAGCTGTTCCACCTTGGTGGAGGTCTTCGCTGTCCCTGAGTGCCTTTGTCATTCATTTACGCAGGATTGATGTGTGTGCAGAACTAACCCGATTCGCCGCCCCCCTCAAAGGGACGCATTGGGTTCCTTCGATACAAATTACGTTCTCTGCCAGCAATTTCCTCTCTTTATCATTCTCTGTAATTCTGCTTCGTGTGTGTTTGTGTGTGTGTGTGTGTGTGTGTGTTGTGTGTGTGTGTGTGTGGTGTGTGTGTGTGTGTGTGTTGTGCGTGCGTGCGTGCGTGCGTGCGTGTGTGCGTGTGTGAGAGAGAGAGCTCTTTCGTTTAACGTCTTTTCACATAGAGCAGAATGTATGTGTGTGTGTGTGTTGTGTGTGTGGTGTGTGTGTGTGTGTGTGTGTGTGTGTGTGTGCGTGTGTGGGTGTGCGCGCGCACGTATGTGTGTGTCTGTGTGTGCGTCTGTGTGTGTGTGTGTGTGTGTGTGTGTGTGTGTGTGTGTGTGTGTGTGTGTGTTCTTTCCTGTTGTCTGCTGTTTTCTTTTATGCCTGTGTGATCCATTCTTCAGTCTTCGTCCTAGAAAGTGTGACAGATTCAGGTCCCAGTTGATACACGCCAGCTTGTTTGCTGTCGCCTATTTTGGCCACACACTGTCCACATCGTCCGGAGTGGATACCGGCTGCCTATTCCGCTCTATCTGTTTGCCCTTCAATTTTTTTTGTTTTTTGTTTTTTATAACCTTCTCATTAATTATATACTCCCTTTTTCAACTAGGAATAGAAAACGA
>CM065717.1:93990346-93992846 GCA_033310375.1 Conus canariensis
ATGAAAGGAAGGGGGCCAAATCTTTAAACTCTTCATCAAGATCTCATCTTGTGCCACGATTGCATATCAAGTGTCATCAGCATGCACGCGCGCGCGCACGCACGCGCACGCACACACACACACACACACACACACACACACACACACACACACACACACACACACACATGCATTCAGCATGATGGAGCACCGACAGGCAAGCAAGCCACGCACACATACTGTAGTCCAAAGACATCAGAAACTTTAAGCTCTCTATCAACACACCAAGTTGCCTCGACGACAGCAACCCATACACAATCGGTCTCTCTTCTTGTGCAATCTCCCACCCCATTCACATCATGACACCAAATGCGTGGTAAAACGATCTATCTACACCCTACTTCCTCCCACTCCTCACTCCCCTCCTTCCCTGCCGTGGCCTTCCAGTTATCCGCCCCTATACTACCCTGCAGGGAACAAATTGCCCGTGGACAAGACTTTCAACTGTTCCTCATCCGTTTTGTTAATATGGAACAAAAACAACACCAAAAAATGTACATCCCCTTTACCAGTTACTACCCTTTCGTCCCCCCCCCCCTCCCCCCCTTCGCCATCTCTCCCACTCCTCAAAGCAAAATAAAGAGGAGGGAGGGGTGAAGGTGAAATGGATACATTTCACATTCGTTATCAGAAACTGTGATGGACCAGTCTATAACGCTTTTTTTCTCTGTTTTGTCGTTTTCTCTGTTGTTTTTCCATGCAATCTTATCGTTGTCTGTTCAAGAGGGGCTGGCACAGAGGCCTAATCTGAGACCTCATCTAAACTCTCGTTGTCTGTTGAACAGATTAGTAGTGGGGCAAAAAAAAAAAAAAAAAACCAAGTGCAGGCGAACAATTCCCCAATGACTTGGCAAAGATCTAAAAAAAAAAAAAAAAAGAGAGAGAGAGAGAGAGAGAGAGAGAGAGAAGGGGGGGGGGGTGAAGGATAGGAAACGGGATATTTGGGCGTTGGATTATAAATATAAAATCATTTAGATAGCAATATACAGGGACTATCGTTGTCCAATCTGAAAACAGAACCATTCACTTTGCCTGCTCAGAGGCCTTTCATCCGCTGATTGGAGCTCGTTAGTGAGGCACGGCTTATTGTATGCAAGTGTCAGTGACCGAAGAAACTGAAATATTATCCCCTTATGATATTGCAAACCCTTGTTGCTGCCTTTTCATTGGAACGAGCGAGGCACCCGAGACACTCGGTTTTTAAGCGGACGGTTGCACGCTAAAAATTAATGCGCCAAGTATTTATACACTGGCGCAATTGGGTTGTTTTGAGAATTTTTATTTTGTCTGAAAGTTGATTCTCCTCATTTTCTTTCATATGGCCATCAAGGTACAAGGCAGGTGGTTCCAAGCACATGCTCTCAAATCAAAGGAATTGAGTTATTTGGGGACTTCAAGCTGGCTCAAAGATAGGGTCACGGATGAGTGCAAAGGCCTGAAATGTGATGTCAACTAAGAGAAAAGTCATGTACTTGAAGACTGCATGTGATTTCATCGGTGTATTTGAAGACTGCATGTGATTTCATCGGTGAAAATCCCCCCAAATCAAGGGAAATAATTGATTAGGAGTTGTTCTTTTGATCAATCATCCGTTTAATATTGAATGCTGGCTCTAACTTATGGTAGGCCTCAAAACGCTGACATGGATTATATAACGTTTTGTGTGTGTGTGTGTGTGTGTGTGTGTGTGTGTGTGTGTGTGTGTGTGTGTGTGTGTGTGTGTTGCGCAAAATCCTAATTGTGGCGTGTGCCCTTTCAAGTCACATTTGCCAGACATCCGGATTCAAACTTTGATACTAAGGGATGAAGGGGAGCAATTTGGCATTTAGCCACAAGAGTTTCTACCCCTTACTTATCTGACTGATCAAGACGCGAGGCTTCAACAGAATATTCTACAACATGAAGTTGCTGACACTTGCAAAACATCATCCGGGCATTGTTCTGCAAGGTTTGATCAACGCTTTCCAAATATGCTCCCTCAATCAACACTTCTTTCGTTTCTTAATTTTTTTCTTTTTCATGTGATTCGTTTTCAGGAATGATTGTTCAAACAGAGGCTTTGTTTTGAAAAAATATGTTGTTTTTATATCATACTATGACATCACTGTAAAATACTTCCACTTTGAAACTACTGGTGCCACAGAAAGAGGATATCATTTAGAAATGTTATCAGCATAACGAGCAGACCTGCTGAAAAACATTGCGCCTTTGTATGTGTGAGTGTTGTGTTATTAATAGTGTGTGTGTGTGTATGAGTGTGTGAGTGAATGCGTGCGTGCGTGTGTGTGTGTGTGTGTGTGTGTGTGTAGGAGAGAGAGAGAGAGAGAGAGAGAGAGAGAGAGAGAGAGAGAGAGAGAGAGAGAGAGCAGGCAAGAGTTTCTCAATGTCATAACAGATAAATGGCACAGAATAAATTACGCAAGATTTAGGTTGAGAACTTTAGGTTTTAATGCGAATAAAA
>CM065717.1:94000346-94017846 GCA_033310375.1 Conus canariensis
GTAGACCAAAAAATCCTTTATCAAGTATAAATGTCATAGAATAAGGACTCTCACAATCAACCTCATGCACATATGGAAGAAGATATTTCCGTATCAAACAAATTATTCCTCTCGAGAGAGAGAAGGAGAGAGAGGAGAGGAGAGAGAGAGAGAGAGAGAGAGAGAGAGAGAGAGAGAGAGAGAGGAGAGAGAGAGAGAGAGACGGACAGAAAGTCAGACAGAGAAGAAACAGACAGAGTGAGTCTTATAGACAGACAGGAATGTTCGTTCAGAAAGAGTGGAGCCAAAATAAGCAACGATAATCAGTGTAATGGACTTTTACCTCCCCCCCCCCCTCCGTCCCCAACTTCCCACTCCTCTCCACACCCCCCCCCCCCCCCCCCCCCCTTCACTAATTTGCCCCACTAGACATCAGGACACAATGGACTGAACAAACGGAGGCTGACAGCTGTCGGGGGCCTGTTCCCTGAATGTGACGGCAGTAAGCAGTTCACCAGTGTTGTCTGGCCTCCTGGATTATTCATCACAGCCACGGGCACTCAACTCTCACCTTCCTCCTGGGACCTCTCTGGATGGTGGCATGGCGTCAAAATCGCTGGGTGACAGCGGAACACATAGGTCACAGGACGACTGGGAATCTAGGACGAACCGTATCTTCACGGAATAGACACAATCTGTTTCTGACCTATGAATGTTCTTTCTTTCTTTCTTTCTTTCTTTTTTGTCTCTGTATTATTGTTGTTATCTCCATCAAACAGGTTATAATTTTGCCTAAACTTGGCCCAGGGACGAAGCCATAAAAATACTTTGTAAAGATCCCAAAATGGGCAGATCTAAAATCCGTTCAGCACTGAAACGAAATACTTTAAAACTGCTGTGTACGAATTAATAACTATCGTCATTTTTGCACCAAATACTAAAAAGTTGAAGTGAAATAAGCATTGGCATACTTTATTTTCTAATCCCATCACGAAAAGACACAGGGGAAATATCGCTTTTGGCCCGTACCCAATATCACATTCTCTGGCGGAATACATGATTCCTTTCAGTCATGAATTTGCTCACAGAAATTTTAAAAATGAATATGAAACAAGATAAAGTTTCCTCAGTGACAATGTATTTTTCTTGAACGTTATGGTAAATGGACTACTTTGTCCTCATATTTTGATAGGGATCTCAATGAAAGGCCGGATCCAGGATCCGTTCAACCATGGCAGAAGACTTCGTTCTCCTGACTGCCTTTCAGTGTGTGTGTGTGTGTGTGTGTGTGTGTGTGTGTGTGGTGTGTGGTGTGTGTGTGTGTGTGTGTGTGTGTGTGTGCGCGCGCGCGTGCGTGCGTGCATGGCGTCGGCGTGCGTGTGTGCGTGTGTGTGTGTGTGTGTGTGTGTGTGTGTGGTGTGTGTGTGTGTGTGTGTGTGTGTGTGTGTGTGTGTGTTTAGCAACACATAATGCATAATAGAATTTTCCCCAATGATCCATAAAACGCAAAGAGATGAGTATCCAAACGCAGTAATAACATCAATCGGAATCGCCTGATGCCATTTACCAGAATGTTACAGGCATAGACACGTGTAGGTAAGGCCATTCCCACTGATTGTCTCACTATCGGCGATGCCACAGCAGCCAATGATATTCAACACTTGCAGTACCAGCTCTGCCGTTCTGACCTCTCACATCAGTATGCCATGAAAGTCTGTCTCTGCCACCATTCTGCTCAGTAGATGCTAGGTTTCAATGAGGGACGTGATGGCCAAGAGAAAATCATCTGAGTTCTGGATCGCACGACTGTCGTCTGATTCAATTCCAGATTAGCCACACACACATACACAAACACGCACCCGCGCAAGCCCCCCCCCCCCTCCCCCCCCCCACACACACACAACGCGCACACACACACACGACACACACACACACACACACACACACACACACACACACACACACACAAGACCATCAGTAAAATGATGTTTCTTTGAGGGGGATACCTCCGGAAGAGGAAGACTGGGAATGGTGACGATGGTGTTGGGAGGCGGTGGAGTGGGGGGGGGGGGGGGGTGAGGGCGACAGGGGTTAAAGGTGGCAATACATAAGGGACATTGGTAAATGAATCTGCACATGAAAAAAAAAATTAAGAACGGGATTTAACTACTGAAGTGCCTGCAGCAGTTTAGCTAACGAAGGGCACAGAGCATGTGTGTGTGTACGTGTGTGTGTGTGTGTGTGTGTGTAGTGTGTGTGTGTGTGTGGTTGTTTGTATGAGTGAGTGAGTGTGTGTGTGTGTTGTGTGTGTGTGTTGTGTGTGTGTGTGTGTGTGTGTGTTTGGGTCTATACGGAGTCAGAGAGAGAGAGAGGGGTGAGACAGTGTAGACAGAGAGAGAAGGGAGAAGGGAGACAGAGAGAGAGAGAGAGAGAGAGAGAAGAGAGAGATGAGGGGGGCAAACTAAAACAGACACACAGGTGTATGCAGAGAGAGGGACAAGACAGAGAGACGAGAGAAGAAGAGAGGGAGGGAAGAAGGAAGTCAGAGAGTGAGACAGAGAGGACAGGGGGGGGGGGGGGGGGGGGGGGGGGGGGGGGGGGGGGGGGGGGGGGGGACGGGAGGGAGAAAGTCAGACAGCGAGAGAGAGCGAGACAGCAATATCCTACGGACATTACAGTCTATTGCACAAGCTATACCTAGACAGTTTAGTATCGGATGCATTGGGTCTACATTCCACATCACGTCTGCCACGAGTGAGCACTACACACACACACACACCACACCACACACATGCACACAAATTTACCACACACAACACACCCTCGCCCCGGCGCACACACACACACACACACACACACACACACACACACACACACACACACACACACACACAATAGAACGGACAGACAGACAGACAGGGGGAAGCTCAGACAGAGTGAGCCAAAATAACAAAAATAATCAGTGAATGGACTTTTACTCCACCCACACCCAACCCCCACATGTTAACCCCATACCCCCACTGCACTCACTCTCCACCCCCACACCCACCCCATCCCTCACTAATTTGCCCCATTAGACATCAGGACACAATGGACTGAACAAACGGAGGCTGAAAGCTGTCGGGGGCCTGTTCCCTGAATGTGACGGCAGTAAGCAGTTCACCAGTGTTGTCTGGCCTCCTGGATTATTCATCACAGCCACGGGCACACAACTCTCACCTTCCTCCTGGGACCTCTCTGGATGGTGGCATGGCGTCAAAATCGCTGGGTGACAGCGGAACACATAGGTCATAGGACGACTGGAATCTAGGACGAACCGTATCTTCACGGAATAGACACAATCTGTTTCTGACCTATGAATTTTCTTTCTTTCTTTCTTTCTTTTTGTACTCCCAGTTCTTATAGAACGAAAAAATGCTCTGTGTGTGTGTGTGTGTGTGTGTGTGTGTGTGTGTGTGTGTGTGTGTGTGTGTGTGTGTGTGTCCGTCCATCCGTGGTCAAAATGTGTTCCACTCGCTCCAGACAAAACTACTGGGCCGATCTTTCTGAAAATTTGTAGGTATGTTCATTATGGGTCAAGGATGATGCCCGATGCGTTATTTTACCGTTATGGCCGTTACTAACGGCCATAACGGCGCATAACGGTTTTCCTTCTTTATGGAATATCTCAAAGTACTTGGCCAATCTCTCTGAAAATTTGTACGCATGTTCATTATGGGTCACGGATGACACCCGATGTGTTATTTCACCGTTATACCGTTACTAACGGCTATAACGGCCCATAACGGTTTTCTTTATTATGGAATATATCAGAAAGTACTTGGCCGATCTTTCTGAAAATTTGTAGGTATGTTCATTATGGGTCATGGATCATGCCCGATGTGTTATTTCACCGTTATAGCGGTTACTAACGGCCATAACGGCCCATAACGGTTTTCCTTCTTTATGAATATCTCAGAAAGTACTTGGCCGATATTTCTGAAAATTTATAGGCATGTTCATTATGGGTCTCGGATCATGCCCAATGTGTTATTTTACCGTTATAGCCGTTACTAACGGCCATAACGGCCCACAAAGGTTTCCTTCTTTATGGAATATCTCAGACAGTACTTGGCCGATCTTTCTGAAAATTTGTAGGCATGTTCATTATGGGTCACGGATGATGCCCAATGTGTTATTTTACCGTTATAGCCGTTACTAACGGCTATAACGGCCCATAACGGTTTTTCCTCTTTATGGAATATCTCAGAAAGTACTTGGCCGATCTTTCTGCACATATGTAGGTATGTTCATTATGGGTCGCGGATGATGCCCGATGTTTTAGTTTATCGTTATATCCGTTACTAACGGCTATAATGGCCCATAACGGTTTTTCTTCTTTATGGAATATCTCAGAAAGTACTTGGCCGATCTTTCTGAAAATTTGTAGATATGTTTATTATGGGTCACGGATGATGCCCGATGTTTTAATTCAATGTTGTATCCGTTACTAACGGCTATAACAGCCCATAACGTTTTTTCTTTTTTATGGAATATCTCTGAAAGTACTTGGCCGATCTTTCTGAAAATTTGTAGGTATGTTCATTATCAGTCACGGATGATGCCCGATGTTTAACGGCCCATAACGGTTTTTCTTCTTTTTGGAATGTCTCAGAAAATACGTGGCCGGTCTTTCTGAAACCTTGTAGGTATATTCATTATGGGTCACGGATGATGCCCGATGTTTACCAGAATAGCCATTACTAACAGCTATTACGGCCCAAAACGGTTTTCCCTCTTTATGGAATATCTCACGCGTATTCAAGATAAACTGGGAGTACGTTTATAAGCTTTGCATCTTGTTTTTTTTGTCTCTGTAGTTATTGTTGTTATATCTCCATCAAACAGGTTATAAGTTTGCCCTCATCTGTGTGTTTCCTTGTTTCAGTTGTTCAACAGTCAGCAAGGTTACACAGAACTACAAACTGATTTCAACTAAACTTGGCCCAAGGACGAATCCATAAAAACGTTTCGTGAAGATCCGAAAATGGGCAGATCCAAAATCCGTTCAGCACTGAAACTGAATACTTTAAAACTGCTGTGTACGAATTAATAACTATCGTCATTTTTGTACCGAACACCAAAAAGTTGAAGTGAAATAAGCACTGGCATACTCTCTAATCCCATCACGAAAAGGCACAGGGGAAATATCGCTTTGGGCCCGTACCCAATATCGCATTCCCTGGCCGAATATATGGTTCCTTTCAGTCATGAAGTAATTTGCTCACAGAAATTTTAAAAATGAATATGAAACAAGAAAAGTTTCCTCAGTGACAATGTATTTTTCTTGAACGTTACAGTAAATGGACTACTTTGTTATCAAGTGGAAGGACTACGTAACGAACATAGAAGTCCTAGAAAGAGCTCAACTGCAACACATCGAGTCAATGCTCATGCTAAAACAACTTCGCTTGGCAGGGCACATCACCCGGATGCCTGACACTCGCATGCCAAAAGCAGTGTTCTATGGGGAGTTGGTCCAAGGCAAACGCAATACAGGCGCACCACAGAAAAGATTCAAGGACCAACTGAAGAAGCAACTATCCCAAGCGGACATCAATCCCAAGACTTGGAAGCAGTCAGCATCAGATAGAGGTAGCTGGAGAGCTTCAACGCTCAGGGGAACCCATCACTTCGAGGAAACCAGACGACAGGACATCCAGGAGAAGAGAAGGAGAAGGAAAGACCCAGGTCCGCAGCCCAACAACGCAGGCCAGATCTACACCTGCCCACAATGCCACAGATCCTGTAGATCACGAATTGGACTAATTAGTCATCAAAGGGCGTGCCACCCATCCCTGGCGGGAACTTCCCACTAATCTTCGCAAGCGAAGAACTAGACAATCATGGTAAATGGACTACTTTGTCCTCATATCTTGATAGGGATCTCAATGAAAGGCCGGATCCAGGATCCGTTCAACCATGGCAGAAGACTCGTTCTCCTGGCTGCCTTTCAGCCTCTGTGTGTGTGTGTGTGTGTGTGTGTGTGTGTGTGTGTGTGTGTGTGTGTGTGTGTGTGTGTGTGTGTGAGTGCTTTTAGTAAAACATTATGCATAATAGAATTTTCCCCAGTGATCCATAAAACGCGAAGAGATGAGTATCCAGACACACTGATAACATCAATCGGAATTCAGATCAGTTTTTCCATCCAAAATGTACCGCCTGATGCCATTTGCCAGAATGTTACAGGCATAGACACGTGTAGGTAAGGCCATTCCCACTGATTGTCTCACTGTCGGCAATGCCACAGCAGCCAATGATATTCAACACTTGCAGTACCTAACTCTGCCGTCTGACCTCTCACATCAGTATGCCAAGAAAGTCTGTCTCTGCCACCATTCTGCTCAGTAGATGCTAGGTTTCAATGAGGGACGTGATGGCCAAGAGAAAATCATCTGAAGTCTTGATCGCACGACTGTCGTCTGATTCAATTCCAGCTTAGCCACACACACACATACACAAACACACACCCGCGCAAGCACACACTCACACAGACACACAGACACACAGACACACCACACACACACACACACACACACACACACACACACACACACACAAGAGACCATCAGTAACATGATGTTTCTCGAGGGGGATACCTCCGGAAGAGGAAGACTAGGAGTGGTGACGATGGCGTTGGGAGGGAGTGGTGACGATGGTGTTGGAAGGGGATGGAGGGGGGGGGGGGTGCAGGTGACAGGGGTTAAAGGTGGCAATACATAAGGGACATTGCTAAGTGAATCTGCCAATTAAAAAAAATGTCAAGAAAGGGATTTAATTACTGAAGTGCCTGTAGCAGTTTAGCTAACGAAGGTGCACAGAACATTGTGTGTGTATACGTGTGTGTGTGTGTGTGTGTGTGTGTGTGTGTGTGTGTGTGTGTGTGTGTGTGTGCGCGCGCGCGCGCGCGCGTTTGTATGAGTTAGTCTGAGTGTGTGTGTGTGTGTGTGTGTGTGTGTGTGTGTGTGTGTGTGTGTGTGTGTGTGTTGTATGTATGTGTGTGTGCGTGCGCGCGTGCGCCCGCCCGCATGTGTTGTGTGTGTGTGTGTGTGTGTGTGTGTGTGTGTGTGTGTGTGTGTGTGTGTGTGTGTTGCGTTTGTATGAGTTAGTCTGAGTGTGTGTGTGTGTGTGTGTGTGTGTGTGTGTGTGTGTGTGTGTGTGTGTGTGTGTGTGTGTGTTTGGATCTATACGGAGTCAGAGAGAGAGAGAGAGAGAGAGAGAGAGAGAGAGAGAGAGAGAGAGAGAGAGAGAGAGATTCATTGCTCGTTTCTTCATAGCATTTTCTTCTTTTCTTCTATTACTTCGCTGGCTGCCTTGGGAGGCAGCTGGATTGGTATTTCCTCTCTGTGCATTATTGAAAGTATGTCTCTGTTGAATGCCATGGATGATGGACACACACAACCTATTGATGGCGTGTCTCTGTAGAATGCCATGGATG
The DNA here is from genome assembly GCA_033310375.1 of Conus canariensis. NCBI lineage: Eukaryota > Metazoa > Mollusca > Gastropoda > Neogastropoda > Conidae > Conus > Conus canariensis. The sequence goes on from CM065717.1 coordinate 94,007,803, forward strand.
GACACACACAACTATTGATGGCGTGTCTCTGTTGAATGCCATGGATGGACACACACAACCTATTGATGGTATGTCTCTGTGATGCCATGGATGGCACACACAACCTATTGATGTATATCTCTGTAGAATGCCATGGATGGGCACACACAACCTATTGATGGTATGTCTCTGTTGAATGCCATGGATGGCACACACAACCTATTGATGCTATGTCTCTGTTGAGGGCCATGGATGGGCACACACAACCTATTGATGCTATGTCTCTGTTGAATGCCATGGATGATGGACACACACAACCTATTGATGGTATGTCTCTGTTGAATGCCATGGATGGACACACACAGCCTATTGATGGTATATCTCTGTAGAATGCCATGGATGGGCACACACAACCTATTGATGGTATGTCTCTGTTGAGGGCCATGGATGGACACACACAACCTATTGATGGTATGCCTGTTGAGGGCCATGGATGGACACACACAACCTATTGATGGTATGCCTGTTGAGGGCCATGGATGGGCACACACAACCTATTGATGGTATATCTCTGTTGAATGCCATGGATGGACACACACAACCTATTGATGCTATGTCTCTGTTCAATGCCATGGATGATGGACACACACAACCTATTGATGCTATGTCTCTGTTGAATGCCATGGATGGACATCATAACCAGGCCAAATCCTACTGATCAGGCTTCCCCAGGGGACGAAACTCGACTCAAGACAGGCGTAACTAACGGTTCTGTTCACAGGACGAAACCTCATGGCTCAGTATGTTCTAGACAAGCTGGCAGTCCACGAGAGAGCAGTGCGTGATTCTCCCCTCTACAGGCCTTTAAAGATGATTGCCCGATTTGATGTGTTTTGTGTATGTGTTATTTTCCTAGTTCAGATCGGAGTACAACTGACGACGAAAACTGACTTATTGATTTCCGATGAGAGAGAGAGAGAGAGTTGAGGGGGGGGGGGGGGCAAACTTAAAACAAACAGGTGTATGCAGAGAGGGGACAAGACAGAGAGACCGAGAGAGGAAGAGAGGGAGGGCGGGAAGAAGGAAGTCAGAGAGTGAGACAGAGAGACAGATGGGGGCGGGGGGGGGGGGGGGGGGGGGGGGGGGGGGGGGGGGGGGCGGGGGGGGAGAAAGTCAGACAGTGAGACAGAGAGAGATAGAGCAATATCCTAGCGGACCGCATGTACAGTCTATACCGCCACAGGCTACTATCCACTCAGTTTCAAGTATCATGGATGCATTTTGGGTCCTACATTTCCACAAACACGTCCTGAGCACGTGTGACGTGGCTCACACAGACACACACACACACATATACACAGACGGCCGACACACACACACACACACACACACACACACACACACACACACACCACACCACACACAGATAGAAAGGGCAGACTGACAGACAGACAGACTTCTTCTTCTTCTGCGTACGCAGGCTGATACTCCTGCGGACACTCCCTATATAGACAGGCAAGTATTAATACCATCTGCCCAACAAAGGGAGTGGAGTTTTGTGTGTATGACCGTTTTTTATCCCGCCATTAAGGCGGCCATACTCCATCTTCGGGAAAGGTGCATGCTATGTGTAACGTGTCATCCATACCAACGGCCAAACCGGCCTTCTCTTCCAAAACTTGGTGATGGGATTTTACGTGTGTGCAAGATGTTATGCGTGCGTTCACACACGGAACCTCGGTTTATAGTCTCATTCGAAGGACTGTATGGGAAATGGAGTCAGAACCAATGTTAACTCCGAGGGAAAAATCCCCCTGTACCGAAACGGCCCGGCGGAGATTCGAACTCGCAACCCTTGCATTACGAGTCACGCGCTCTACCACCTGAGCTATTCCGGCGTGGCCCCCAGACAGACAGGGATGGAAGCTCAGACAGAGTGGAGCCAAAATAAGCAAAAAATAATCAGTGTAATGGACTTTTCCCGCACCCCCCACCCCCACCCCCACACACACTGTTACCCCTACCCCCACTGCACTCCACTCCCCCTCCCCCTCACTAATTTGCCCCACTAGACATCAGGACACAATGGACTGAACAAACGGAGGCTGAAAGCTGTCGGGGGCCTGTTCCCTGAATGTGACGGCAGTAAGCAGTTCACCAGTGTTGTCTGGCCTCCTGGATTATTCATCACAGCCACGGGCACACAACTCTCACCTTCCTCCTGGGACCTCTCTGGATGGTGGCTCGGCGTCAACTCGCTGGGTGACAGCGGAACCCACAGATCACAGGACGACTGGGAATCTAGGATGACCTGGATCTTCACAGGACAGACACAGTCTGTTTTTTGTCCTATGAATTTCCCCCCTTTTATTCTCAGTAATCATTGTTGTTACCTCCACCAAGTGGCTTATGATTTTACTCTCACCTATTGGTTGGTTTGTCTGTCTGTTTGTCTGTAAGCAAATAATACAAAAATACTCAACTGATTTCAACAAAACTTGCTGTAAAGAGAGAATATGACCCAAGAACGTTTCCCATAAATTGTCGTGTAGATCAAAAAGAAAAAGAACAAAATGGCAGGGGGGAGGGGGGGGGGGGTCCAAAATCCGTTTAGCACTGAACATGGATTCTGTGAAACTACAGTTTACTAACAAAAGACTATCTATGAAGCACCATTTTTGTACAAAATATTAAACCTTTATAGTGATATAAACTTACAAACTTTGGCATTACTTGTTTTCCAATCCCATCACACACACACACACAAAAAAAACTCTGGGGAAAGTAGGCCTACCTGTTTTGGTCCGTAACTTGTATTACTTCCTCTGGCAGGGCGTATAAATTGTTTTCAGTCAAGAACTAACTTGCTAAGTTGCACACAAGTTTGAAAAATGAAAACAAAACATCACATGTTTTTTAATGATCCATAACACGCAAAGAGATCGGTATCCTAGCGCGCTGATAACATCAATCAGAATTCCGATATGTTTTCTGTCCAAAATGTATCGTCTGATGCCATTTTTCGGAATGTTACTGGCATAGAAATGTTTCCCTATGCCCCATTCCTACTGGTCTCTTCGATTGGCAGCCAATGATATTCAGCAGCATTGGTACCATCTCCGCCATTCCGAGCTCACAAATGGGTCTACCGAGAAAGTTTCTTTCTGGCACCATTCATTGTCGAAAACCAATGCTAAGTTTCAATGGGGGAATTAATGATCAAGAGAAAATAATGTGAAAATAGGGACTGATGCCTGAGCCAGGCAACCGTTGTCCAATTGAAGTCTCCACGACCTTTCAGAAGTGACAGTCCTTTCGCTGGACACAAGCATGGTAGCTTATATCTGACTAAAATCACAGCATCACATAAATCAATAGAAGGTAACGAAACTTACAATCTTTTCTTTTTAATATTCTTTGCCTAATCATAGGATGTAAATCAATCATGACGTTTTTGCACAGAACTAACGTCGCCCTGTTACAGTAACAGCACAGTTTATTCTGCCCTCTGGCTTCCTGTTGGTGCATCGAAAAGTCAAGTTTTTACGTTGACCTTATTGGCTGATGCTCTGACTACTCTGACTACAATGAAAAAGTCCTCAAGTTTACACTGCACTTTAGTCTGCAAAAAACATGAAACATCCCCTCATATCGTCAAAACGAACGTATAATAATGTATAAGTATTGATTTCAATGTCATTTAGACAGACACACCAGGCCAGAGCCCAGCGCACATCGTTTCCAAGCCAACACGGGGGGCAATTTGAGTACGTTTCCTTCGATCGATTCCCGACAAACCCAAACACATGTACGCACGCACGCACACACGCACGCACGCGCGCGCGCGCGCACACACACACACACACACACACACACACACACACACACACACACACACACAACACACGCATGCATGCACGCACACTACGCACACCGACACAAAAACCGACGCACGCACATACAGACACGTGCACACATGGCACGCACGCACACACACACGCTTACACGCGCGTGCTCGCGCGCGCGCGCGCACACACACACACACACACACACACACACACGAGAAATTAAATTTTATAAAATGATGTTCCTTCGAGAGGGATGCCACCGGAAGAGAGGGACTGGGAGTGGTGACGATGGTGTTGGGAGTGGTGACGATGGTGTTGGGAGGGAGTGGTGACGATGGTGTTGGGAGTGGTGACGATGGTGTGGGGAGGGAGTGGTGACGATGGTGTTGGGAGGGAGTGGTGACGATGGTGTTGGTAGGGAGTGGTGACGATGGTGTTGGGAGGGAGTGGTGACGATGGTGTGGGGAGGGAGTGGTGACGATGGTGTTGGGGGGGGAGTGGTGACGATGGTGTTGGAAGGGAGTGGTGACGATGGTGTTGGGAGGGAGTGGTGACGATGGTCTTGGGAGGGAGTGGTGACGATGGTGTTGGGGGAGTGGTGACGATGGTGTTGGGAGTGGTGACGATGGTGTTGGGAGGGAGTGGTGACGATGGTGTGGGGAGGGAGTGGTGACGATGGTGTTGGGAGGTAGTGGTGACGATGGTGTGGGGAGGGAGTGGTGACGATGGTGTGGGGAGGGAGTGGTGACGATGGTGTTGGGAGGGAGTGGTGACGATGGTGTGGGGAGGGAGTGGTGACGATGGTGTTGGGAGGGGGTGGTGACGATGGCGTTGGGGTGAGTGATGACGATGGTGTTGGGAGGGAGTGGTGACGATGGTGTTGGGAGGGAGTGGTGACGATGGTGTTGGGAGGGGGTGGTGACGATGGCGTTGGGGGGAGTGGTGACGATGGTGTTGGGGGGAGTGGTGACGATGGTGTTGGGAGTGGTGACGATGGTGTGGGGAGGGTGTGGTGACGATGGTACTGGGAGGGAGTGGTGACGATGGTGTTGGGAGGTGGTGGAGGGGGTGCAGGCGAAAGGGGCTAAAGGTGGCAATACGCATGGGACCTTGTTAAATGAGTCTGCCCATTTAAAAATGTTAAGAAAGGGATTCAATTTCTGAAGCGCCTGTAGCAGTTTGGCTAACAAAATGTGCAAGCGCATTGTTTGTTTCTCTGTGTGTGTGTGTGTGTGTGTGTGTGTGTGTGTGTGTGTGTGTGTGTGTGTGTGTGTGCGTGCGTGCGTGCGTGCGTGCGCGCGTCCGCACGCATGTCTGTATGTATGTGGAGAGAGAGAGAGACAGAGAGAAGAGAGAGAGAGAGTTGCTACTTATTTGTTCATTCAACTTTCTTCTTTTCTACTATATTACTGTTCACTGGCTGCCGTAAAGAAGAAAGATGGTGGAGTGAGTGAGCTTTCCAATTATTGTTCCAAATATTAATGAGTTTAAAATATCTGTCTTCCAATTTTAGAAATGATTTTTTTCACAGCTCATTTGCTGACAGGTTAATTATCTTGTTGATTAATGTCATTGCGTCCAAAGATTGATCTGACGCTAAGCTGGTTTCTCTCTCTCTCTCTCTCTCTCTCTCTCTCTCTCTCTCTCTGTGGGTTATGTGTGTGTGTGTGTGTGTGTGTGTGTGTGTGTGTGCGTGAGTGCGCAGCGCGCGCATGCGCGCCTGTGTTTATGTATGTGTGTGGTGTGTGTGTGTAGTGTGTGTGTGTGTGTGTGTGTGTGTGTGTGTGTGTGTAAGCCAGTGCGTGCGCGCCCATGAGTGTGTGTGTGTGTGTGTGTGTGTGTGTGTGTGTGTGTGTGTGTGTGTGTGTGTCTGTGTCGTGGTGTGTGTGTGTGTGTGTCTGTGTGTCTGTGTTCAGTCTACCAGAGTCGATGTGTTTACACTATCTGCGTGTGGGGGATGAAATGGGAGGGGTGCCAGTGGGGAGGGAGTACAGATGAGCGTGAGGGGGATGGGAGGGGGTGAAGCGACGTAGAGGTAGACTTACGTATATCCCAAACCCCCACCCCCACTCACTTTCTTTCATTCTTTCTGCTTTCTTTCCTTTTTCTTTTTTTCTTTCTTTCTTTCTTTTTTTCGCTGGTGAGCGAGTTTTCCCACACCAACAGATGAAGGCACAGTTCACTTCTGAGGGGAAGTAGAAAATTATTTTTTCCCACAACAGGCGCAGGTGCAGACAGCCAAAGACAACAATGATTTCTGATCTTTTCTGGAAATGGGAGGCAACCCTTGCTGAACTCCCACAGCTAGAGTCGTGCAAAGCGCAAGGAACAGGTTTGCTGTGCCGCTTAGCGGGGGAGTGAGAATGCCGCGATCTCCATCTACCAATCAGTGAGCCTCACTGTCTTTCAGTGGTGCATGGCGAGGACAGAAAAAAATAATAGTTTAAAATAATTCGGAAAGATTTCCTCTTTTTTTTTTTGAAGCCCTTTAAACATGTCTTTTATTCGTTTTGGAAGATGAGGTGGAGTTTACACGGAAAGATTTTGAATTAGACTGTAGATCGCTTGAAACTTCGTTTGTGTCTCTTTCATTCGTGACTGTGATTGCATATGTCGGTCTGTGTGATTCGTCCAATTCTAGTTTCAAAGTATGTGGATATTGAAACAAATTTTAAAAGGAATTGTTAGTGAGTTCACCAAACAAACGGGGAAGATAAACGGGGAAGATAATCGGGCAAGATAAACAACATTCAGGACAATGAAAACGAAGAACGAGCAATCACTTATCTTCTCAAATTCGGCACAAGATCTTGCGACGAATTCAAGAAGATAAGTGATTTCACGATCTTGCGACGATTTCAAGAAGATAAGTGATTACTCGTTCTTCGTTTTGACTGTCCTGTCTCTCGTTGACCTTGCCTGAAGAAGATCTAAGAGGTCGAAGTTATGTCTTGTAATCTCTTTGGGCATGTTAATCGGCGGAATTACTTACAAAATTTATTTCACTTTCCGCCTGCATTCATCTCATTTTGAAATATGATTATAATTCTTCATGGTGAGGATAGCTCCGTCTCTATTTAAAGTCAAGGTCAGAGGACTAAGGTCAAAAACTGCAACACAAAATAAATAAACATGAAATCATGGTAGATCTGGATGTCTTGCGTCCGGTCTCCATAAACCCAGGACAGTGACCATGGCCAGAAGACAACTCCTGTTAAAAGTGTAGTGTTTTGTTTTGTCCCCGTTTGCTTGGCGGACTCACAAACAATTCTTTTACAAATTCGCCCCATTCTGTTAACTTGCTTCTGATTGGGAGGTGGGCGCGGCAGTATACACCTGTTGAACTGCAAAAGGAGAGGGAGTGGTGTGGGAATTATGACTAGCGGCACTCGAAAAGGGACATTTCACGGGGAAAAGATTACGACCGGCGTGAACTCACCACAGCGCGTGTATATGCGTACACATGCATGCACACAAATACTAAGAAATCCCAACCATGTGGTGAAATGTTTAGTATACTGTAAATGTAACCGCCATTATATTGTCAATGTTACATTTGAGCACAGGATAAGCTTAGGGCTTGTTGTTGCTCATTTGTCCAGATAATTGTGAGGGTGTTTTGTTTATTTGTTTCTTGAATAAGAATTATTTGAACCCAAATGCTCATGTCTTCCCTTCCCCCCACTCCCTCCCCTCACTTGCCCCACACGAACGTCATATCATGACCTCGCGCCGAAATTGAAATTACTCAGCAGCAGCAGCAGCAGCAGCAGCAGCACAATGTCTCCTCTAGAGGATGACCTCCGTGGCGATCCAATTTGGACTGTTCCCTACGGGTTACTGGTGGTGTTCGAACTCTGCCACAGGATGAGCTTGGGTGTGCACGGAGGAATCACAAAGAACGGCATGGAGATGTAAGAAAAGCAAAGTGGTCGGCTACGGGCCCCACGCCACAATTAGACTTTTGCACTACAACACTATGTCATCCATTCGCTGGCTGTTTTAGGGGTGCTGTTGGATTCTTTTTTGAACCCTTGGTGGTGAGAACACCGCAGAATTACGGACTGTGGTGTGTCTCTATTTGATGCCAAGAGCACAGACACAATCAGCCGTGTCTCCCTGATGAGTCCAATCCAGCAGACAAAAGGCCTAGGAGCAGGCGATACATATAGATCTGCCTTCAAGAGGGATTGCAATGGTTCCCTCAAGCAGCTAGTGAAGGTTTTAATATTTATAATATACATTTTCCCATTTTCTTCATCCTTCACACCCCCCCCCCCCCCCCCCCCCCCTCCTTTTTTATATTATTAAATTTCAAATCTTTGCCAATTCATTACTATAATGATGGAAGAATTGTTAACCTGCACTTGTTTTCCCCCACTACTTAATTGTTCAGCACTATATCATCCATGTAAGCGTTTTGAGGCCTACCTTAAATTTGAGCCAGCATTTAATGTTAAGACTGATAGTTGATCAAAAGAACAACTCCCCACCAATTATTTCCCTTGTTTGGGGGGATTTTCACCGATGAAGTCACAAACAATATTTGACTTTCCCCATAGTTGACACACTTTACAGGCCTTTGCACCCACCCGTGACCCTATCTTTGCGCCAGCTCGAGGCACCAAAATAATCCCATCCCTTTGATTCTAATCTGTCTGCCTGGAACCACCGGCTTGTACCTTGATGGCCATATGAAAAAAAATGAGGAAAATGAACTTTCAGACACACACACAAAAAAAATTCTCAAAACAATCTAATTGCGCCAGTCTATAAATACTCGACTTCTTAAGCAAGGCCTTGGGGCATTAATTTTTGGTCTGCAGCCACATGATAACATCAACGCACATGGTACTGACGTGAAAGCAGCCTCAACACGGCACAGGCCTTGCCTTTGATGGAAAAACGAAAGAACTCGACCTTCCGTACGTGGCCATGACCCCACACCACGAGGGGTTCAACTTGTGACTGGAGAGAACTCCGTACTGACGATTCAACTAAATGAAGACCTCCACCGACAGAAATTCAGTGAACAGAAAACAAGACAATAAACAGTAAACAAGTGGGGTAACCTTTGCTCCCATAAGAAAACCTAACACAGAATAACTTTTATTCAAGACTGGCACAGCCTTTTAAACTTGAATAAAGTCAGACAAATACATAGACGAACAATCTAATAGTGGGGGAAAAAACAAGCGCAGGCCAACAAATCAATTGTCTTCATAGTAATGACTTGCAAAGATTTGGACTTCAGGATGGGGGAGGGGGGGGGGAGGAGGGGGGAATTTGAAGATTGAGAAACTGGGAACATGATATTAAGAAAATATATTACAAATATGAAAACTCTTCACTAGCTGCATAAGGGAACCATCTGCCTTCAAAAGGGATTGCGATGGTTCCCTTATGCAGCTAGTGAAGAGTTTTCATATCTGTAATATATTTTCTTAATTTCATGTTCCCAGTTTCTCCATCTTCAACACTCCCCCCTCCCCCCCCCCCCCCCCCCCCCCCCCCCCCCATCCTTAAGTCCAAATCTTTGCCAAATCTGTGCCAGTCTTGAATAAAAGTTACTCTGTGTTAGGTTTTCTTACGGGAGCAAAGGTTACCCCACTTGTTTACTGTTTATTGTTTACTGTTCCCTGCCTCATTTCATGTCCAATTAGAAAAGAAGACAGTCAAGATGCACCAACGACTATTAGAGAGAGAGACACACATCCAGAGAGAGAGAGAGAGAGAGAGAGAGAGAGAGAGAGAGAGAGAAGAGAGAGAAGACAAGACAAGACAAGACACAATTCTTTATTTACGAGGATAATAGATAAGCACTGATGTCCTCGCCCTGAGTAGGGTCAACAATGCAAAATAATTACATCCAGTCCTCGCCCTGAGCAGGGTCAACAATGCAAAATAATTACATCCAGTCCTCGCCCTGAGTAGGGCCAACAATGCAAAATAATTACATCCAGTCCTCGCCCTGAGTAGGGTCAACAATGCAAAATAATTACATCCAGTCCTCGCCCTGAGTAGGGTCAACAATGCAAAATAATTACATCCAGTCCTCGCCCTGAGTAGGGTCAACAATGCAAAATAATGACATCCAGTCCTCGCCCTGAGTAGGGTCAACAATGCAAAATAATGACATCCAGTCCTCGCCCTGAGTAGGGTCAACAATGCAAAATAATGACATCCAGTCCTCGCCCTGAGTAGGGTCAACAATGCA
>CM065717.1:94022846-94030346 GCA_033310375.1 Conus canariensis
CACACACCCTACACCACTACACTAGCACTGCACTGCACTACACTACACTACACTACACTACACTACATTGCACTGCGCTACACCACACTACACCACACCACACCACACCACACCACACCACACCACACTACACTACACTATACTACATTACACTACACTGCGTTTTACTGCATTATATTGAACCACACTGCACCACACCACAAAACACCATACCACACCACACCACACCACACCACACCACACACCACTACACGACACTACACTGCACTGCACTACACTACACTAAACTGCACCGCACTACACTATACTACACTCCCCCACTCCACACTGCACCACAATACACTGCACTGCACTGCACTACACTACACTACACTACACCGCACTACACTATACTACACTCCCCCACTCCACACTGCACCACAATACACTGCACTGCACTACACTACACTACACTACACTACATACACTACACTACACTACATACACCGCACTACACTATACTACACCCCCCACTCCACACTGCACCACAATACACTGCACTGCACTGCACTACACTATACTACACTACACCGCACTACACTATACTACACTCCCCCACTCCACACTGCACCACAATACACTGCACTGCACTGCACTACACCACACTACACCACACCGCACTACACTATATTACACTCCCCCACACCAAACTGCACCACAATACACGACACTATGCTACATTACAGTACACTACACTGCACCACACCACACTACATTAAACCACACCACACTACACCACACCACACAACACCACACCACACTACACACTACACTACACCACATCACACCACACTACACCACATCACACCACACTACACTACACTATACACTACGCAACACTTCACTGCACTACACTACACCACACTACACTATACCACACCACACTACACTACACTACACCACACCACACCACATCACACTACACAAAACTGCACAAAACTACACTACACTACACTACACTACACTACATCTACACTACACTACATACACTACACTACACTTCACCAGGTTACGTTGGATTTCATTTCCATAGTAAAGCGCATTGTGCCAGCATGATCGTACCTCCCCATCCTCACCCCCACCCCCACGGAGGAAAGTCTGGGAGGAAGGAGAACAGATATAGTGGGGATGAGGGGCAGGGAGGCTGAGAGGGAGGGCACAGAAGGATGAGGCACCTTGCAGTCCCGGTATTGATCTATCTGGGAATAATAAACTTAACGACAAACAAAAGATCACAAAAACGTGGGCCTAAATGACCAGCTATGACATACAGAGAACCAAAGCACTGTCTCACAGGGAAACAGCAACAGACATTTTTTTCAGAGGAGAGAGAGAGAGAGAGAGAGATTCAAATGATTTATCCCGAAAATCAAAGCCAAGGGGCGCAAATGGAATGTTACAGCTTTTACAATAAGTATTGGAGTAAAATTCATAATCCATTACAATCATAGGTTACGACGGAAAATATGATAGATGCTTTAATCTTCACTGAAAAGCTCAGAGAGAGAGAGAGAGAGAGAGAGAGAGAGAGAGAGAGAGAGAGAGAGAGAGAGAGAGAGAGAGAGATACAGACAGACAGACAGACAGACAGACAGAGACAGACAGACAGACAGACAGACAGACAGAGAGAGAGAGAGAGAGAGAGAGGAGAGAGAGAGAGAGAGATTTTATTGACAATAGCCAAAGCCCTACTGACACTGGAGTACTAAAAGCATAACAAAACTCAACACCAACGAAAAAAAAGCGTCACTGAAAAGCAGAGTCACTGACAAAGTCGAACTTAATTTGCATTTCTGTACGCTTACCCACACTGAAATCAAATGAGAATAGAAATAACTGACTCGCCAAACATAAAGCGAAAACAACAACAAGAAAAATGATCAAAGACTGGATAAAAAATACATTCGTCTCCATTGAATTACTCAATACAATTACACAGCTCACATGGCAGCTGAGCCGGCAGAACCAAAGATCCACAAACATCTCAAGCGAACCAGTGACTGACGAAGATTAAAAGCTGAGAGAGAGAGAGAGAGAGAGAGAGAGAGAGAGAGAGAGAGAGAGAGAGAGAGAGAGAGACAGACAGACAGACAGACAGACAGAGACAGACAAACAGACAGACAGACAGAGAACGAATTTTACTCGAAGAGGGTAATACATTAAGCATAAATACTTTTTTATATCCAGCCCTCTGGGCAAACACACACCACACACACACACACACACACACACACACACACACACACACACACACACGTATGTATAGATAGATAGATACATAGATAGATAAATAGATAGATAGATAGATAGACAGACAGACAGATAGAGAGATAGAGAGATATGTATATAAACAGAGAGAGAGAGAGAGAGAGTAAGGAACAAAATCATACAATATGCCAGGAAAAACAGATGCAACAATGCAGTTAGAGAGAGAGAGAGAGAGAGAGAGAGAGAGAGAGAGAGAGAGAGGGGGGGGGTGACAGAAGTGTATCTGGAGCATTAGCACCCTCGGGAGATTGGTGTACTGAGACAGCAGGATGAGAGTGGCTGATAAATTATTTGTGAGCACCGCCGGCCCTGGCTCTCAGGAACTGTTTTGCTGTCCTTGGCTTGTGCTGTCTGGCTGCTCCTGCGTGGCTGTGTTCACTGGGAGCAATCCTGTTGGTAAAGGGTTTCGCAGGACAAGCCACTTTCTCTCTTATATGATCCTCTGGACCACAAAGTCTGCTAGTGGTCATACAGTCTTGAATGGCCATGGGAATCCGGACGATTTGCTTTTCGAATCTGGATAACTTTCTTTTTCATAGAAAGTCGTATTTCCCTGTCATAGGGTTCCGTCAGAACTTAGGAATTGCGATGTAACTCTTAAACTAAGGGCTGGTAAGGAGGAAGCCTGTTCAAATCCAAAGAATGCTACAGAAGGTGCCAAGTTAATCACTCCATTAAAAGAACATCTTCTCGTTTCACTCTTTCTGTAACGCAGGACCAGTCCTGGCCAAAAGACTTTCCCATCCACTCTCCTAACCAACGCTCCTCCTCACACACACACACACACACACACACACACACACACACACACACACACACACACACACACACACATCACCGATTCATCCTCTGTCTCTTCAAATACCCCTCTCCCTCTGGTAGGGCAACGTAAAATGTAGCAGCAAAACTCACCACTGATGCCTCGCAAAAAAAAACCCAAAAAACCCACACACAAAAAAAACACACAAAAAAACTATGTCATGTTCTGGGAGTCGACCTAAACGTTTATGAGAATTTCTGTTCTACTGAAACGAAATCATATCGTTTCACCAGCAAGCAAGATGATGTCATCCTTGTCCATCACATTACTTGTGCATGAAGGGTCAGCTCAAGCCTGGCTGGAACTAGCCGAAGGCACTATTCACATACACAGAAGCACAAACGATCAATGGAAGAGTGGGGTACAGGACAGGAGGCACCAAGAGGTTGACGAACTCCTTCAAGGACGCAGCAGCCCCGGGTGATCTATAAGCCAAATGACAGTGGGCAGATGAAGGGGGACAGATCATCTACATAACAGTTCCTCTCTTGATGAGATGTTTTATAGTCCACTGCTGCTGGTGTTTGACTCTCTTTACTGGACTCAGTGCTTTCACGGGACAAAACTCTTCCTCGCTACGTGGGTCAATATGTCCTTTGATGATAGGGTGCTTCTGAAAGGTAATACACAACTCACCGATGTTTTCTTGTGGAAACATATATTTTTTCTCCTATATTTCTTTGACAGTGTTATAGTTTCAAACTAATCTTCGATTGAAGTCCTGTTTGACAACAATTTTTCTTACAAATGAAAGAATGTCACGCAAAACGTGAAATACAAATTCATTTCTTTAAAATTCCATGTTTCATTCGTTCATATCTAACAACCCCCCACCCCCAACCCAGTGTTTTTCTTTTTCAGAGTATTCAGCAGAGAAACACAAAGAAACTTATCTTGAAGAATCTTTCATCACAAACTGTGTGTCATGCCCTAAAGGTGAAGCGTTAGCCATGAATATTTGTTCTTTGACTGATGTCCATTGCGTTGTTAGCTCGTATAAAATGTGAGCTGATGTCTGGCTGCAGCGTGACCAAAGAAATACAGAGGCAAGATGATCGACTGACGGGGCTGACACGAGGGAGAGAACACAGAGAGAGGGCCCACCACTCCGCCAGAATCATTAGCTTCCCCGGTAGACACACAAAGTGAGAGGGGTGAAGAAGGATGATAAATTGTTTCCACTACACCTCCTATCCTGCATGGCTCCTGGAGTCTGGCTGTTTCTGTAACCGATTCCGCCGGCTGATGCTTCGCAGGACAAGACCCGTCTTCCTCATTTGCCTAGCACAGTAGCAGAGCGTACACTGTCTGGTCCAGCCATATCCATCCACTGGTGTAGGGTGGTTTTAAAAGGCCATGAGGCTACGTTCAACTGATTTATTTTTCCTTGGAAATGAGATCTTTTTCTGTCAAACTTTCGCGTGGGAGTGTGGGGGCTGCAAACGTAAATCTTCAACTAGATGCTGGTTGGGGAAACCCGGTCTTTCGAACAGACAGCTGTCATACAATGTGGAGAGAGACAAGTTGGCTTCATCAATACATTGTTTATCTTTCCATAGTTCCCAACTGTCTCTAACTGGAACTAGACTTCGAGGTCCAGACTTCATTACGTGGAGAAAAAGTTTTTCATTCCTCACAACCTGTGTGACCGACTCTGAGAGTCAAGAGCTGGTGCTACATCTGTTAGAAGATTCTTTTTATGAAGGAAATCACATTGACGAGCAAGAAAAGGGGTTTTGTCAGTGTGTTGATTGTATGACGTGTAAGCTCAGGGCTTTCTATACGAAGTCGAAGAGAATTTCGACATGGACAGAGAAATCGACAAAGCAGGTTAATATCAGAGAGAGAGAGAGAGAGAGAGAGAGAGAGAGAGAGAGAGAGAGAGAGACAGAAGACAGACAGACAGACAGACAGAGAGAGAGAGAGACGAGACGAGAGAGAGAGAGAGAGGGAGAGAGAGAGCGTAGCTTCCTCCTTAGACATTAGCATTCCCTCGTAACATGTTATCTGACAGAAAGTGGAGTGAGGAAGAATGATAAATTGTTTGCAGTTCGACCGCTCTCCTGGCGAAAGGTTTTGCTGTTCTCTGCGGCAAGATCTGGGTGTGTTTACTTGAACCAGTCTCATTAGCCAATGCCAGACCTTTCCTCCTCCATTGCTTGGCATCACAACCGTCTGACGAACAAAAATTGCCTGATTACACCCCATGTTTACACGCCGCATCGATTTTCTGGACTGCCATCATTAAGAAAAGCTTTGAAAGCTGCACTTTCATTTCTTTTCATTCTGTGCAATTATGAAAGTGAATTATGTTCTAGAGTTTGCATTCACAGAATTATCGATAAATTTTCTTTCCGCATATACTTTCCCCCTTTTTTTAAACGAAGAAAATGCCTTTAATCAGATATGCATGGGGGAAACACGAGATATGATGAAACGTGGAAAACGGAGCTGACTATTGTAATGGAATGTTTTTAAAGGGCATGTTGTGTGCAACTCGTTTGATTTCAGGGACAGATTTTTTCCCCTTTCATACTTTAATTCCAGAGAGAATGTGAGGATTTCAGTTAATCGTTCAAAAACTGCTACAGATACACAACAGTAAATTGCTGTTCACCTTGTTTATAAGTACATCTTTTTTCATCCCTGTTCCTTTAAGTATAAACAATCCATTTCATTTTTCTTTTTGTTTTAAACCTTAACCTCCTTTGGAACCTGTCAGAATCTTGAGAAAAATATGCCCAGCCTCAAGATCATTTCCTTTTTTTTTCTTTTTTTTTCTCTCCTTTTTCTGTACAAATGATGTTAAGAGTTCTAATATAGCTCTCTGTGATCGGTTGGGCTTTGAACACCACTGTCTCAAAATGGAACCAGCCCTCATTGCCACTGGTTTTGCGTGACAAACCTTCTGGTCGCATCCTGGTGACAGAGACATAAATCATCCACATTTATTCCCAAAAGTTGAAGCCCCAGCGCTTTTCATTCATTATCTCGTGACAACGAAACCAAAATCCCCCCATCTGCTTTTTTTTTTAATCAATAACATCCATTACAGCATAAAACCTCAAATCTACCGTGTGACCCACGGTTATGACTGTGGGTGCGTCCCCTTGCGGAGGGAGGGGGGGGGGGGGTGGGGGAGGGGGTATGGGCAAAAAAAACCCCAGCAAAACAACAAACTCCTTCAGACATTACAGACTGTACAGACTGTACCAGGTCAGGTTTTGAGAGTCAAGCCCTGAAGCTATGTGCTTATAGTGATGATTTCGATGGACACATTCGTATTGATCGGCCAGGCAGCATTGGGAAATGGTCCATGATTGATGTCCACCGTGTTCTTCTTCGCCTCATGAGTTACATGCTCCCACGTCGTTCAATACACGGGGCGATCGCCACTGTTGTCCAGCTGGACAAACAAGCAGTCATCGACCCGGGTTCTGATGATCTTTTGGAGATCTCTAAGGACGGGTCTGGTGAGCAGGGTCATTCTCGGGCACACTCTCCTCCTTTCCCCGTGGGGTCCATCACCCCACCTGCTTCCCCGGTCTTCATGCAGGAACACGCGCGGTGTAAGCAGGTCGGTTCATGTGGCTTGCTGCTGCTCAGCTTGTACAAAACGTCAGCTCGAAGAGCGGTCAAAGCAGAAGATTATTGACAAAGTCTGTGTAAGCAAGAAGAGCGAGCTGGGTCGGTCGATATAGTAGCCAAGGAGAAGACAGAAAGGGAGCCGACAAGCTCTCCTGCCTGGAGCGCCGACTACCCTCCCCCTCCCCCCGGAAGATTGGTAAGCTGAGAGACGGGAAGGGTAAAGGTGTGTGAAAAATGGTGTGCACTGTGACCACTGAGGGGAGGTCACACTGTCTGCCCGTTGCTGTTGATGTGTGGTATTGGTGTTGCTGTTGGTATTGGTGTTGGTTGGTATTGGTGTTGGTATTGGTGTTGGTATTGGTATTGGTGTTGGTATTGGTATTGTGTTGGTATTGGTACTGGTGTTGGTGTGTGGTATTGGTGTTGGTGTTGGAATTGGTATTGTATTGGTGTTAGTGTTGGTGTTGGTGTGTGGTATTGGTGTTGGTATTGTATTGGTGTTAGTATTGGTATTGGTGTTGGTGTTGGTACTGGTATTGTGTTAGTGTGTGGTATTGGTGTTGGTGTTGGTATTGGTACTGTTGTTGCTGTTGGTATTGGTGTTGGAATCCGTTTCCCAGGGGCCGTTCTGTGGGCCATAACAAGACTCGCACTGTCCTCAGTGGGGAACGAAAATGGCACATACCAAAATGGCACATGTCAAATTGCACGAGCTAAAAGGGTACGAGCGACAATGGCGTGGACAAAAGCAACACAAATGACGAGAGGACGAAAACGGTCAATGC
>CM065717.1:94035346-94049743 GCA_033310375.1 Conus canariensis
TTGATGTTTACGTAGACTGGTATGTCATTGGGTTTTTTGTATGGTTTGTACACATGGTCATTGAGGTCTAATGTTATGTCTAGGTAATTCACTACTTTTTTGTTTGCTTCTATTGTGATTTTTAAGTTGTGGTTTTTAAAGATTTTACATAATTCTTTTTTCTTGTTTTCAATGGTTCTTGGATTATTGTTTAATGCAGCGAGGCCGTCATCTCTGTATAAACCGGCCTGTTTTCCAAGTTGTTTTTGGATGTTGGATAGCATGAATAGTCCGACTAGTTCACATGTTTCGGCACCATCATACGATCCCATGGTTACATCAAATGTGGAGTTTTTGCTCGTTTTTTTAATCCAAGTTTCATTTCTGCTATGGAGTAAGGTTTTTTTGGTGTGGAAGATAATCTCCATTTCTGACTCTGTTATGTTTGTGTATTTGTTGGCAAATTTCAAAGCTTTGTTGAGTAGTTCTTCATCTATGGATGGATAGAAGTCTACTATGTCAAATGTAATGAACATTGTATTTCTCTGTTTGTTGAGTTTCTTAAACCATTGTATGACTTCATAGCTGTTTTTCCAAAGGTTGTATTCGGTGTTTGATTTTATATCTTCTACAGCCTTTTCCAAAATTCTCTTGCTTATTTTGCCCAGTGCGGATTTAGATGGGTTTATTAGTCTACATGTTGGGTTGTTTTGGAAGTTAGGCTTGTGGTCTTTAAGCGTTATGAAGGCTTCTTTTGTTGCTGTTGCCTCTACCCTATCACTTAACTCCATGCGGTGTGCAAGCTCTTTTTCTTTTTTGCGGATGTTGCTATGTGTAGTTTTATCAGTTTTCTTGTAGTTTTTCTGGATGTTTTTGTTTAAGAGTTGAGAGTATTCGTTTGGTTCCATTTTGTAAAAATTGCTCGTTTTGTCAGCCTTTACGAATATCTTTTTATCATTTTGGATTTGTTTTATATCATTTGCTAGTGATGTTTGAAAGTTGTTATTTGATTTTTTTTATTTAATATTGGCTATCAGTCCCTTCATTTTGTCTTCAAAAGGTTTCATTTCATCTATTGTCGGAGGTGATCGCCATGATTTGAATCCATATGTATTTTTGTCTTCATTCTTTGCATTTGGGTTTAGGAAGAAGAACGCCTTCCATCTCATGTTGCGCACAAATTTCTCGGTTTGTTCTATCAGTTTTTTAGTGTAAGTTTGTGGGTTTGAAAATGGTATGTTTTTAGTGGATTGCCTAAAGTTGATTTTCTCCATTTTAGATTTTGTCAGACCACAGTGCTCAACGTGAGGAGCGATTATTATGAACAATATAAAAAAAGTCCTTAAAAAATCTGAAGGTGCTCAACCCCTTGGGGAGCAACATCTGTTAAAAAATATTTTTAAAAATGAAGTATTAAAATCTACAAGCTTGTTTCTAGCGTTGCTATCTTCAGGATGTCTTTTGGGGCACGCCAACGGTCTTTTATGGCGTGCGGGACTTGATTTCAACTCTGTGTGTGCCGGCGGATCTTATTTGCTGCACGTGCGGCCTGTGGTTCTTATTGGGGCCTGTTCAGATGGAATGTGCTAGCAAAGATTTCCACTTGTGCCTGCAATTGTTTACAATTTCTACTTTTGTGTTCAGAGTTGCTAAGTGTGGTTTGCATAATATTAACCATTTTTCTGTGGAGCATAGATTGCATCTTTTTTTTAGATATTGTTGTATGGTGTTGCTCTTTTTATGATTTTCCATGATATGTTGTAGTCTATTTTTTTATCTTTGAGTCTCCAAATGTATTTACTCAGCTCTGTTTGATTTTTGTATTTTTCATTTTTGAATGACTGTTTGTGGTTTGCGTATCTGGTTTTGAAAGTGTTTTCAGTAATCCCTATATATGTTTCTTTTTCATTTTCTGATGTTACCGTAGCTTGGTATACAATGTTGCTGTGAAGACATTTATTGCTTAGGGGCCACTGTTCTTTTTTAGTGCAGTTGCAAGATGTCCTTTCGGCACCCTTCTCTTTTATGTTGCTTTTCATTTTGGTAGATGAGTCAATCATGTTTTTGAGGTTGGGCATACATGAGTATGATAGTTTAATGGTGTTTTTGTTGAATATTTTGGACAGTTTGTGTTCTTTTGGGAATGATGTTGCCAAGATTTTAAAGAATTCTTTTCCTACATTTGTTTTTACTTGTCCATCGTATGGTGGGTTGTACCATGTGATCTTTCTTTTCCTATTTTTCTTATTTCTGTTCGTGCTGTTGTCTGGACTGTATTGTAGTTTGTAATTGTAACCACTTTTTTGTAATGCTTCTTGATATTCTGTTGCTGCATCATTGAATGCGTTTTCATTGCATGACAGGTTGGATAGTCTCTTGTTTATACCATTGGGTATTGTTTTTAGTATAGATGGTGGGTGGTTGCTTTTGATGTTTACGTAGACTGGTATGTCATTGGGTTTTTTGTATGGTTTGTACACATGGTCATTGAGGTCTAATGTTATGTCTAGGTAATTCACTACTTTTTTGTTTGCTTCTATTGTGATTTTTAAGTTGTGGTTTTTAAAGATTTTACATAATTCTTTTTTCTTGTTTTCAATGGTTCTTGGATTATTGTTTAATGCAGCGAGGCCGCAATCTCTGTATAAACCGGCCTGTTTTCTAAGTTGTTTTTGGATGTTGGATAGCATGAATAGTCCGACTAGTTCACATGTTTCGGCACCATCATACGATCCCATGGTTACATCAAATGTGGAGTTTTTGCTCGTTTTTTTTATCCATATACATACACACATATACATACATAGATACAAACATACATGCATACCTAGATACATACGTACATGCATACATGCATACATACATACATACATACATACATACATACATGCATGCATACATACGTACATACATACATACATACATACATACGTACATACATACATACATACATACATAAACATACATGCATACATACATACATGCATGCATGCATACATACATACATACATACATACAGACAGACAGACAGACAGACAGACAGACAGACAGACATCATACAAGCATGCATGCATATTCGCACACATACATACATACATACATACATACATACATTCATACGTACATACGCACGTACTTGCGTGCGTGCATGCATGCATGCATGTAGACAGACAGACAGACAGATAGCTATTCTCCAATTTCCAACTCCTCAACGGCTCACTATAAAAAAAAAAAGTCTATGGGCGACGAAATCAAACTAAATTCTTCTTCTGGCACATTCATCATACAATGGAGTGCAATATCCCCAAAGATTTCTACTTCACTTTCAGTTTGGACTGCATCATATACAGCCCAGTTGGCCACACAGTACCTTTTAAAGGCTGTCGCTACGTTGAAAAAAGATGTCACTTATGTTTTCGAAAAAAAATGCTTACAAACACATGATATGGAACAAGTCCTTCTAATATTCATTTCAACTCTGGAATTCTGCAGGCGGATAAATCTGACTCGCACTGGGTCTGCCAGCCTTTCTCCGTAACTTTTCGCCATCAGATTTTCTAAAAAGCTTAACTATTTCATTTAGAATCTTTTAATGCAACAAAGAAGAAGGAACAAGAACCAGAACAAGAAGAAGAGCAAGAACAAGAAGAACAACAACAAGAACAAGAAGAAAAAGAACAAGAAGAACACGAACAAGAACAAAAAACAAGAAAGGGAACAAGAACAAGAACAAGAACAAGAAGAAGTAGAAGAAGAAGAAAGAAGATGATGATGATGATGATGGTGATGATGGTGATGATGATGATGACAGAAACAAACCAACAAACCAACAAACAAACAAACAAAGATAGAAAGAAGAAAGAGAACAAAACCCCACCCGCACACACACTTGGAAGCAGTATTACTATTAGCTGCGAGTGCCAGCCTTTTCTCTTAGTTTTTTTGCCATCAGATCATAAAAAGAAAAAGAAAATTGGTTCAGAAATATTTCAATGAAACACACACACACATACACACACACACACGCGCGCGCGCGCGCGCGCGCGCACTAAGCGACAATATAACCTCACATATACACACATTAAAAGACCGTATTACGAAGCACCAGGTTAGACCATGAACACTCCAGTGTAAAAGTCTCACTATACTGTCATCAGATTTGAACATGAAATTAGCATGTTTCTGGTAAATAACGGTAATAAACTAAAAACGTGTTAAGACTTTCCAGTCTAGAACAATGACAAATGAACGGACCATGAAGATAGAAAACAGAAACCAATTCAAGTGAAAGAGACAGAGTAAGAGGGAGGGGGAGGGAGGGGCGGGGGGAGAGAGAGAGAGAGAGAGAGAGGAGAGAGAGAGAGAGAGAGAGAGAGAGAGAGAGAGAGAGGTTAAAAAAAAACGAAATCTAGGAACAGAAGACAGAAAATTATTAGCATATAATTTCCAGAAGGTGGTAAAACACACGTAATGAAAGACCACTACCCTCACCCCATCCTCATCCCTACAGGAGAATTGGAAGAAGTTGGGGGGGGGGGGGGGGGGGGTAGCTGGAAGAGGAAGGGGGGAGGCGAACAGCACATAGTATATATAAGGAATCTAAGACCAAAAAAAACACTGTGGCTAGATTTGCTTAAATACACAATCGATGAAAATGCATCGGCTGTTCCACAGCAAAATCTGAAGAAGAAAAAAATGGTAGCCTAGCTGACTCGTCTTGAGACCCTTCGATCGTGAGCCGATCAGCAGGTCTGTTGTCAGACAGGCAGCGATTTTCCCATGCCAGACTAAGCTTTCGTCCGGAGCCAGGTCAGTCAAGCCTGCCAGCTCTGTCTG
This sequence comes from Conus canariensis, assembly GCA_033310375.1. Lineage (NCBI taxonomy): Eukaryota > Metazoa > Mollusca > Gastropoda > Neogastropoda > Conidae > Conus > Conus canariensis. Next base: position 94,040,162 of record CM065717.1, read on the forward strand.
CTCTGGAGTGTATGTAAGTTCCTGCTGCATGTGGCCTGGTGGTTCGATTATGTTGATGGGGTCTTGGCTAGTGTCAGAAGTTTGAGCCCTGAGTCATCGTGATCAGGATGACTAAGAGTAATCGATGTCATGCACTGCTTTAAATGGGCGTGCGCAAGTGCATGTGCGCGCGCATGCGTGTGTGCGTGTGTGTATATGTGTGTGTGCGTGCATATGCGCGCGCGCGCGCGTGGTGTGTGTGTGTGTGTGTGTGTGTGTGTGTGTGTGTGTGTGTGTGTGTGTGTGTGTGAGTACGCATGCGCGCGTGCGTGCATGCAATCGTGTATTTGCTTGCGTCTGCGTACTGTGTATGGGCGAATGTGCGCCCACGCAAATGAGCTTGTGCGTGATTATTGATGTATGGGAATGAGTGTGTATGTGTGTGTGTGTGTGTGGGGGGGGGGGGGGGGGGGGGAGGGTGCGCGCGCGCAGTACAATCTATTTTTGTCAGGCCTACAACCTTGGGTTAATCTGACAATAAATTGGTTTCAGTCAGTGCGCGCGCATGTGTGTGTGTGTGTGTGTGTGTGTGTGTGCGCGCGCGTGCGTGCGTGTGTGCGTGCATGCGTGTGTGCGTGTTTGTGCATGTACGTAACACATATTCTGCTTATGTGTGTATATGCGCACACGTTCAACACTCATGTGTATGTGTACATGTACGACGTGTGCATGCATATCCTCGCGTGTGCACACCGCGTATGGATACACGTGGGATTGCCTCGTATGTGTACGTGTGTACACGAGTGCGCTTGCTTTTTATACAGATTGAAAGGGCTTGAAGAAAAACAATTGAAGAATTAAAGACAGGAAAAGCAATCATTTTTTGACTCTTTGCAGCAGAGAAGTTCGTTTAGTCCTGTTACCGATGTTAAGAAGATAGAACATGTCGATTTGGAGTAAAAGAATCTAGATCTGTCTTGGTCCAGCCCTGCTAAAATGATGCAATAAATGAATAAGAGAGAGTCTGTCCTACATCTACAATCCTTGGTCTCATCTACGTCATAATTGTCTTAAATATTATACCCGTACATAATACAAAAAATGGAAGAACAAACAAAAAGACAACAGGGGCATTTCAAAGGGGATAAAAGAATACAGAACATGATCTTTTTTTTAGACAGAAATGACAGAAACAAAAAAATGAAATAAAATAAAAAGCACGTCGTGCCAGATTAACAATAAGCAGACGACATTTTGAAAATCCCAAAACAGCTGGAATAGATCTAACTGCCCATTGCCAATGATCTCACCTTGTGTCGTCCATATTCAGGAAAAACCACAGCCAGATAAAAGAGGTGATGGCCACCAGAACCCCTTCAAAGGTGACCAAATCACACACCTCTGCCTTCCCCCACGTCGTGCCGGAGGTGACATGCACATCGGTGTGCTTACTCCCTTTAATGGTGATCATGCGAAGACTGACATTGGCATAGAACACACAGTTGCCCTGAAAGCGTTTGCCAATCCTTCCGAACAGGAGTCCACTGACGAATCCAGCCACCCCAGCTGTCAAGACAAGAGAAAGTTGAATGATTTTGATCCGTTGGTAGGTGAAGTACAACATGTCTGGTCCAGGAGCACCCACCACTCGATCGGCGGTGTGGGAGTGTCAGTTGGACGAGGCTAGCCCAGCGTCGCTGGGTTCCCAAGCTGATTGCAGAGATGCTCGCGTCAAACACGCCTGCCTCCTCGTGCGGCGCCGCCGGGATCGACCATGCACGTGCTCTCTCTCTCTCTCTCTCTCTCTCTCTCCCCGACATATGTGGGTTTGTCTGTGCATGTGCGTATCAGTGTACGTGTGTCTGTCTTTGTTTGTGAGTGCTCGTGCGTGTATCCGTTAATGTCTGTGCTTGCACGTGTAAGTGTAAGTGTTTATTACTCTCTCTCTCTCTCTCTCTCTCTCTCTCTCTCCAAACAAGACTTCCGTCGCTAAAGGAAGGGCAACCGAGGAATATAAATGAATGTGTATTTAAAAAAAAAAAACATTGCATGTGGGTCACTCTGGACATTGCGCAGTTTCACTAGGCTACCAAGTCGCTAGATTGCAATGAATAAGTAAATGAATACACAGATAAATAAATGAATGAATGAGTGAATGAATATATTGTCATTGATTATGATTAGAGAAAAAAAAAAAAAAAAGTGCACAAAGACGAAAGAATGGGCCACCTAGGCAGAAAATTCATTAACAAAAAGGAAAAGACAAAGAGAATGGACGAAAGGGGAAATTACTACCACTGAGCTTCCGGAGGACGGGACACAGTTTGCTCTGAGAGAGGCCCCAACATCCCTACGGGGGAATGTCCCAGCCAGTCATTATTCATGAAGTCACAGAACGCACATTAACTAACATCATGTGCGTTGTGTGTTCGCTTTCTAGGTTCTAATGTTTTGTTTGTTTGTCGTCTTTTTTTTTTTTTTTTTTTTTCAAACATCGTGATCAAGGTGTTGATCCATGCGCGTAGTCTGACTCAAGACTTCTGATTATTACTTTTGTGTGTGTGTGTGTGTGTTGTGTGTGTGTGTGTGTGTGTGTGTTGTGTGTGTGAGCGTGTGTGCGTGCGTGCGCGCACGCGCGCGCGCGCGCGCGTGTGTGTATGTGTGTGTGTGTCTGATTGTTATTTCAATCCATTGGTCGAAGCGGTTGCCTTGTGTGTCAATGTTTTAATGTCTAAAGTGAAGGCGACCCACATGCGTGTGTGTGATCAGTTTATAAAACAATATTAGAAAGTAAATATATGCATAATAATAGCCCCCCCCCCCCCCCCCCTCTGTCTCCGTCTCTGTCTCTGTCTGTCTGTCTGTCTGTCTCTCTCTCTCTCTCTCTCTGGCGGAAGAGAAAACGGGAAAACGGAAGGGAGGGGAGAGACTTCAGTTGAGGAGACACATTGGTAATTTTCTCCCTTGATTACTGTTAACCACTGCTACTTACGACGTCACTTCAGCTCCACTCTTGGTAAACTGTCTCTTAAGGTACCGTTGTCTTCTGGATCCAAGGAGTTCTGCATGCGATATGGATGTTTCGTGCTCTGTTTTGCGACCTTCAGGCTGTTCAAGCGGGCAAGAAACCGAGCTGCCATGCAATAGAGGACATTGAAAGTTCGGAATGTAGCAGACGGTGTGATTATTGGATGCCTACCCAAGTATTTGTTTGGGGGGAGTTGTGTGTGTGTGTGTGTGTGTGTGTGTGTGTGTGTGTGCGTGTGTGTGTGTGTGTGTGTGTGTGTGGTGTGTGTGTGTGCGTGCGTGCGTGCGTGCGTGTATGCGTGCGTGTGTGTGTGTGTGTGTTGTGTGTGTGTGTGTGTGTGTGTGTGTGTGTGTGTGTGTGTTTAAACTGCAGTACGGTGATGTTGAGCAAAACCCTGGGCCATACAAGAACATTCCATGACAATCCCGTCTGACCAGTAGACCAGGACGAGTATGGACAAATCTGAAGGCATCTCATCCAGCTCTCTCCAACCCCAGCCTCATCTCCAATAGAACCCACCATGGTGGATGTCACGTCCACGCTTTAAACGCCCAACGCAAAGTTCGACCAGATGAAGGCAGAAATGAAAGAATTTCGTAACGGTTTTGCTGCCCCACATGCATGCTGACCTGGAATCCCTGAAGGAAGAGGAGAGGGACCTTCAACACGAGAACGCAGACCTGCGCCGCGCTAACTACAACTTGAAGAAGAGAGTTCAAGACTGAAAGAGAAAGGGAAAACGATCTGGAGGGACGGTCTAAACAAAACAATGTCATCAGTCATTAACTTTCTCGCCGAGACGACGAGACACTGCAAGAATGTGAACGTGCTGTGAAGGGCTTGCTAGAGGTCATTCTTGAAATCAATGGTGACATCCAGTTCGACTGCGTTTATCGCCTGAATTCTAGTCCGAAATCACTGGTTATCGGACTTCGTACCTTTCTACAAGGACAAGGAAAGAATGTTAAAGGCAAGACACAAAAAAAAAAAAGAAGAAAGGAGGGAAAGAATGAAGAGTACTCAGGTAATTCTTGGGAGGGAACATTTCGTTTCGGGTAAGGGAAATGAGGAGACAGCTTACTCCTCATCTAAAGAAAGCTTGCAATGAGAAGAAAGCTTGCCACAGTGGTGTGTGACCATTTTTTTCATTGATGGTGAAAAAGAACGAAGTGGCCGATGGACAAAATCTCCGGGAAATTCAACAGAGGGGGGAGGCCTTCCCGTGGACGCACTGGCGACACCGGCAGTTAAGCTATGCACGTAAACTGCTCGTGCAGAACGGACACGGAATGATGATGATAGGGAATCGTGCACCGTGAAATATGAACACGATGACACTTTTGGCAATGAGTTGTCTGGGGTGAAAGGGCGAGGGTTAGGTGAAAGCATGAATGACACGATTTTTTTTCAGTGATTCTTTTAATAATACTACAATAAGTGGAGGAACTGATGGGAAGAAAAAAAAAAGCTATACATCTTTACAGTGAGTTGAATATTGATTTGTTTCCTAAAGCTGATGTAAGAACAGAAGGTGGTATGAGTTTGTATCAAAAGGAAAGAAATGACATAACTGTGAAAAGTGATGATTGCGAGAATCTACATGAAGAAACGGATGGTCACAGAACAAATAATGTCAATATGAATGAAAATGAATTATCGGTATATTCTAATTTACATGCTTTTTGCTGGAAATCATAGCAGTCATTCTTCATTGATGCACTGGAATGTAAATGGACCCTTTTCTAAAATTAATCATGAAGGTATTCTGTTATGTTTATTCAACTTCGACTTTTACTGTTTTCACAAATTATACAAGCTTCATAAAACCTGGCAGAAAACTTTCAAATCAAGGGAGGCGATCCGGGGATTAAGGTGTCTTGTCAGAAACGAGATATGCTTTTCATTCATGAAATCAAGGTAGATAATCCCAATGTACTTTTGTTTCAGATTGAAAAGAATTTATCCGGTTTTTCACAGAACATTTTGCATGCGTGTTCGTATGTGCCGCCAGGAAGCTCGCCTATTTATACCTGCTTAGATATTGTTAACGGCATTAGTTCCCTTGTAAAGTATATTATTGACTGTATACTTGAATATGGTGGTGTGCATGTCATCTTTCCCGGTGATTTAAAAGCAGAAGTGCAAATTCTTCTACTGATATTCAAAATGATTTATTTGGTACGAATATTGGAAGTCGCTCTGTATATTATGATAGAAAATCAGTTGACCAGGTACTGAATAACTACGGAAGGAGTTTGAGGTACATGTGTACTGCGCTAGGTTTCGACGTTCTTAACAGTGTAGGAAATGGGGACCTCGGTGGACGTTCCACATTTGTGTCGCAGCGGGGAAATAGTATTAAAGAGTTCTCGCTATCTAAGAAATTGTTCTTCGTTGTTTCTTTGTCTTGTCGATTAATAGTTTCAGAGAGACAAGAATCCGATAACTTATCACTTGAATGACAATGAGAATGTTGTTGAGAATACTACACTTTCTTCTGGAGTTGAAAATGCAAATCGGTGCATTGAAAAGTGTGTGTAGCATGGTGATGACGCACTGTTTTATTTGGGTGCAGTGCATTCTTCTGAAATGCTAAGCTTCCTTCATTTTGCGTCCGAATTCACTGATTATGATTATAATGAAGCTCTGAACGTTCTTGTTCAGTTGTGGAAATTTAAAGAGCTGATGTTTAGAAACGAATTTATGATAAAAATTTCAATTAAAACAGTGACTCTTATGATAAAGAATGTAAATCAAGGAAGAGAAAGTAAAGGGTTTATTAAGAGTTTTTCGGCGAACGAAAGATCCAGTAGACGGTGGCGCTTAGTGCACAGCAATAAGAGAATGTAAGAATTTCCTAAAGTGAGAGGAAACAACGCATAATGATTTGATACTGGGTAGATTAACTTGGTCTGTGAATGATGAAAAAACTTGGGGGAAACAGCATAAAAAATTTTCCATGGAAAACAAGCAGGTAACAATTTTACAACCGATGCATGGCTTTAACACTTTCAAAGTTCACTTGAAAAAGACACGGTAACAGGAAAAAAAATATGGTAGCTGTTCATAAAATTAACGACGAAGGGCAGGAAAACTACTTCAATGAATCGTCTTGTGTCTCAGGAAGAGGAGATACTGTTCGCCAGAAGAAAATTAAAGAATGGAAAAAACGCCGAACCCAACAAGATTAACCTGGACGATCCAAACAACTACAGAGACATGTCTTTGTGTGATGCAAGTAGCAAAATGTATTGTACTATAATAAACAACCGACTCTAGGAATAGAGAGAAGAGCAAAACTTGAAGGGTGAACAGCAAGCATGATCAGCTGAAAGAAAGGTCTTCCACTATCAATCAGGGGTTCACGCTGATAGCCTTAATACAAAAACAATCAATCAGGGGTTCACGCTGATAGCCTTAATACAAAAACTATCAATCAGGGGTTCACGCTGATAGCCTTAATACAAAAACTATCAATCAGGGGTTCACGCTGATAGCCTTAATACAAAAACTATCAATCAGGGGTTCACGCTGAGAGCCTTAATACAAAAACAATCAATCAGGGGTTCACGCTGATAGCTTTAATACAAAAACAATTTCATATGAATCGTAAAATGCATGTAGCTTTCATTGATTGTCTTTACAGAAAGGGAATTTACCATGGCCTATTCTTCTTAAAAAATGGAATAAAAGGGAGGCTTTGTTGTTGCATCAATAGTATGTACGGTAGTGTCAAAAGCAGGATCCGATGTGGGAATTACTTAACTGATTGTGGTTACTGTACAAGTGGTGTGAAACAAGGTAATGTTACTATTCCGGCATTGTTTTCATTATTCAAAAATAAACAGGATGTAAAGTAATTAGGCGAGGAAGGCATGTATGATTGTTTTTTTGATAATTCTTATTGCCATTCACAGATGATGTAGCTTTATGATTGTTTTTTGATAATTCATATTGCCATTCACAGATGATGTAGCTTTATGATTGTTTTTTGATAATTCATATTGCTATTCACAGATGATGTAGCTTTATCTGAAACCATTATTGGCCCCCAACGCGGCTATGTAGTCTACATTACACAGGATCAGAACTTCATTTGAATGTAAATATCGACAAAAGTAATATAGAGGCGTTTACTAAAGGTGGGTATTTGGTTGCCAGAGAAAGATGGACGTATAATGGGGTCTTAATGCCCGTGATAAATGTATACAAGTACTTAAGAATTTGTTTTCCAATGAAACTAAGTTTTACTGCAGCATAAGCAGAGCCAAAAAGGCCGTATTATATGTATTGCAAAATGTGCACAAAATGAAGAATGAATTTCTTGCTCTTTATTTGAATTTTTTTCTGGTCAGATACAACAGATTGCTCTGTGTGGTGCTGAGATATGGGGTCTTGAAAAGGCAGCTCTCCTCGTCTTGCCCACTGTGCACTTTCATTTGACATCTGTGATAGACAACTTTTCTTTTAAGAAAAAAAGAAGAAGAAGAAGACATTCCTTCTTTGCCTCTCGCCTCCTTTTCATTCTCTCACCCACCTACCAGTGCCTTCCCTCTGTGCGGACCACATACATCCACACACACATATATGTATCCACACACACATATATGTATCCACACACACATATATGTATCCACACACATATATGTATCCACACACACATATATGTATCCACACACATATATATGTATCCACACACACATATATGTATCCACACACACAAACACACATACACGATTATACATCCCCTTCCCCCTCCGTGCACACACACACTAAATATTCAGAGGAGAATACAGAGAGAAAAAGACGCAGACAGACAGCCAAAACAGAGACAGACAGAGGCAGAGACAGGAAGAGAGAGACTATGGTTTGTCTCTTCATCCGTATATGCATAACAGACAGAAAAAAAAATAACTAGAAGAACAGCTGGTCAGACTAAACGCTGGCATGTAGCCTACTATTTACACTGCGCAACGGTGTGCCGCGGGCAGCTGCTGGCCCCTTCAATATGGCGGCGGAGAGGAACACAATCGCTCAACTCTCCTTATACGGCGTGCGGGATCCAGTTTTAACGTCGATGGTCTGGATGCGTTCCTCCGGCACAGCTGCAGCCGGCTGCAGTCGGCAGTAGATGTGGAACAGATCATCTGGTTCTTAACATAAGTATAATCTAAGCCGGTTGTATCAAAGCTGAAAGGCGTGGAAACTCCTTCGATATAACCGGCATTCCTCATAACCGGTGCTGTAGCGACACGAAGAGTTGATTAAGGGTTTCGACTGGAAAGGGAAAAAACAAACAAACAAACAAGCGGGAAGGATAAAAAAAAAAAAAGCAAACAAACAAGCGATAGTTTTGACAGAAGAGACTTTAAGTACAGCTGAACTCACTTTCCTCAATACAACATGCCTCCAGAGGAACATGTTTGACTGCATTTTGATGGATGTAGTGCGCATGTACAATGTGAAAAATTGTGGTTGTTGTTGCTGTTTTTTTGTTGTTGTTGTTGTTGTTTTTTTAGTGCACATACAGAATGTAAAACAAAATCGTTAATGTTGTTGTTGTTGTTTCTGCTGTTGTTGTTGTTTTTTGTGCACATATACAATGTGAAAAATCGTTGTTGTTGTTTTGTTGTTGTTGCTGCTGCTGCTGCTGCTGCTGCTGCTGCTGTTTTTAGTGCACATATACAATATGAAAAATCGTTGTTGTTGTTGTTTTCGTTGTTGTTGATGTTGTTGTTTTTCGCCTAATCGGCCAGCGGAGGTAAATAGCCGACGAAAGCGACGTCACAGATGGGGACGCTGAATAAGCTGAAGCGCAGAAGAGAAACGATACGGTTATGACTGGCAACAATTTCATGTAGGCGCCACATCAAAATACTTTCGTTTCGTTCGGAGCTCATGCCAGATGGACCGCCGAGTGACTGAGTTTGAGTCTACCAGGCCACTGGAACAACAAACGTCTTCAGAGGCAGGAAGCCATCAGAAACAGCTTGGAATGGGATCATACTGTTGCGCCACAGGAAGGGAGCTGTGCTGCCAAAGAGATTCCGCACAACCAGGCGCAGATGACGTCATCTGTGGTATCATCATCCACCCCCTTTTTTAACGTACAAATGTTTTAGTGCAAAGTACTCTACTAAAATGCATTCCTAAAACTTCCACTGAACTTCTTCCTGAACTGGTACGTAACAGTGTTCTTACTTCAAAGAATACATTGCATTGTCTCACAAATGTTAAATAAACAAAAACAAAAAAAAAACGTATATTGTTTTGCTCATTTTTTTTCGATGCTAAAGAACAATCCCTCTTTTCTTATCCAGTAACTGACTACTTATGGTTTTCGCTTTCTCCCATTCCAACTGTTGAAATCTTAATTTCAAGAACAGAAAACAGTTTTTGTCGATTAAAAGATTCATATAATTTTCAAATCCCCTTCTTTTTTGCTGGTGTTTTGTAAGGTTCTCCTATCTACTTTCATTTTTCGTTAATACTATTCATAGGTCGCATAACATGCGCAAACAACCAGTGAGTAAATTTAGTGTTTGAAGTTAAACTTATATACAAAACAGTTTTGT
>CM065717.1:94049843-94059843 GCA_033310375.1 Conus canariensis
TCGGTAAATTCAAAATTACATGCTTTTTGCTGGAAATCATAGCAGCCCATTTCTTCATTGATGCACTGGAATGTAAATGGACCCTTTTCTAAAATTAATCATAAAGGGTTTATTCTGTTATGTTTATTCAACTTCGACTTTTACTGTTTTCACAAAATTATTACAGCTTCATAAAACCTGGCAGAAAAACTTTCAAATCAAGGGAGGCGATCCGGGGATTAAGGTGTCTTGTCAGAAACGAGATATGCTTTTCATTCAGGGAAATAAAGGTAATAATCCCAATGTACTTTTGTTTCAGATTGAAAAGAATTTATCCGGTTTTTCACAGAACATTTTGCTTTGCGTGTTTCGTATGTGGCCGCCGGGAAAGCTCGCCTATTTATACCTGCTTAGATATTGTTAACGGCAATTAGTTCCCTTGTAAATTATTATTGACTGTAAACTGAATATGGTGGTGTGCATGTCATCTTTCCCCGGTGTTTAAAAGCAAAGTGCAAATTCTTCTACTGATTTTTCAAAATGATTTATTTGGTTTACGAATATTGGAAGTCGCTCTGTATATTATGATAAAAAAATCAGTTGACCAGGTACTGAATAACTAGGAAGGAGTTTTGAGGTACATGTTGTACTGCGCTAGGTTTCGACGTTCTTAACAGTGTAGGAAATGGGGACCTCGGTGGACGTTCCACATTTGTGTCGCAGCGGGGAAATATATTAAAGAGTTCTCGCTATCTAAGAAATTGTTCTTCGTTGTTTCTTTGTCTTGTCGATTAAATAGTTTCAGAGAGACAAGAATCCGATAATTATCACTTAAATTTGACAATGAGAATGTTGTTGAGAATACTACACTTTCTTCTGGATTTGAAATGCAAATCGGGTGCATTAAAAAGTGTGTGTAGCATGGGGGATGACGCACTGTTTTATTTGGGTGCATTTCTTCTTCTGAAATGCTAAGCTTCCTTCATTTGCGTCCGAATTCACTGATTATGATTATAATGAAGCTCTGAACGTTCTTGTTCAGTTGTTTGGGAAATTTAAAGAGCTGATGTTTAGAAACGAATTTATGATAAAAATTTCAATTAAAACAGTGACTCTTATGATAAAGAATGTAAATCAAGAAGAGAAAGTAAAGGGTTTATTAAAGTTTTCCGGCGAACGAAAGATCCAGTAGACGTGGCGCTTAGTGCACAGCAATAAGAAATGTAAGAATTTCCTAAAGTGAGAGGAAAAAAACGCATAATGATTTGATACTGGGTAGATTAACTTGGTCTGTGAATGATGAAAAAACTTGGGGGAAACAGCATAAAAAATTTTCCATGGAAAACAAGCAGGTAACAATTTTACAACCGATGCATGGCTTTAACACTTTCAAAGTTCACTTGAAAAAGACACGGTAACAGGAAAAAAAATATGGTAGCTGTTCATAAAATTAACGACGAAGGGCAGGAAAACTACTTCAATGAATCGTCTTGTGTCTCAGGAAGAGGAGATACTGTTCGCCAGAAGAAAATTAAAGAATGGAAAAAACGCCGAACCCAACAAGATTAACCTGGACGATCCAAACAACTACAGAGACATGTCTTTGTGTGATGCAAGTAGCAAAATGTATTGTACTATAATAAACAACCGACTCTAGGAATAGAGAGAAGAGCAAAACTTGAAGGGTGAACAGCAAGCATGATCAGCTGAAAGAAAGGTCTTCCACTATCAATCAGGGGTTCACGCTGATAGCCTTAATACAAAAACAATCAATCAGGGGTTCACGCTGATAGCCTTAATACAAAAACTATCAATCAGGGGTTCACGCTGATAGCCTTAATACAAAAACTATCAATCAGGGGTTCACGCTGATAGCCTTAATACAAAAACTATCAATCAGGGGTTCACGCTGAGAGCCTTAATACAAAAACAATCAATCAGGGGTTCACGCTGATAGCTTTAATACAAAAACAATTTCATATGAATCGTAAAATGCATGTAGCTTTCATTGATTGTCTTTACAGAAAGAAATTTACCATGGCCTATTCTTCTTAAAAAATGGAATAAAAGGGAGGCTTTGTTGTTGCATCAATAGTATGTACGGTAGTGTCAAAAGCAGGATCCGATGTGGGAATTACTTAACTGATTGTGGTTACTGTACAAGTGGTGTGAAACAAGGTAATGTTACTATTCCGGCATTGTTTTCATTATTCAAAAATAAAAAGGATGTAAAGTAATTAGGCGAGGAAGGCATGTATGATTGTTTTTTTGATAATTCTTATTGCCATTCACAGATGATGTAGCTTTATGATTGTTTTTTGATAATTCATATTGCCATTCACAGATGATGTAGCTTTATGATTGTTTTTTGATAATTCATATTGCTATTCACAGATGATGTAGCTTTATCTGAAACCATTATTGGCCCCCAACGCGGCTATGTAGTCTACATTACACAGGATCAGAACTTCATTTGAATGTAAATATCGACAAAAGTAATATAGAGGCGTTTACTAAAGGTGGGTATTTGGTTGCCAGAGAAAGATGGACGTATAATGGGTCTTAATGCCCGTGATAAATGTATACAAGTACTTAAGAATTTGTTTTCCAATGAAACTAAGTTTTACTGCAGCATAAGCAGAGCCAAAAAGGCCGTATTATATGTATTGCAAAATGTGCACAAAATGAAGAATGAATTTCTTGCTCTTTATTTGAATTTTTTTCTGGTCAGATACAACAGATTGCTCTGTGTGGTGCTGAGATATGGGGTCTTGAAAAGGCAGCTCTCCTCGTCTTGCCCACTGTGCACTTTCATTTGACATCTGTGATAGACAACTTTTCTTTTAAGAAAAAAAGAAGAAGAAGAAGACATTCCTTCTTTGCCTCTCGCCTCCTTTTCATTCTCTCACCCACCTACCAGTGCCTTCCCTCTGTGCGGACCACATACATCCACACACACATATATGTATCCACACACACATATATGTATCCACACACACATATATGTATCCACACACATATATGTATCCACACACACATATATGTATCCACACACATATATATGTATCCACACACACATATATGTATCCACACACACAAACACACATACACGATTATACATCCCCTTCCCCCTCCGTGCACACACACACTAAATATTCAGAGGAGAATACAGAGAGAAAAAGACGCAGACAGACAGCCAAAACAGAGACAGACAGAGGCAGAGACAGGAAGAGAGAGACTATGGTTTGTCTCTTCATCCGTATATGCATAACAGACAGAAAAAAAAAATAACTAGAAGAACAGCTGGTCAGACTAAACGCTGGCATGTAGCCTACTATTTACACTGCGCAACGGTGTGCCGCGGGCAGCTGCTGGCCCCTTCAATATGGCGGCGGAGAGGAACACAATCGCTCAACTCTCCTTATACGGCGTGCGGGATCCAGTTTTAACGTCGATGGTCTGGATGCGTTCCTCCGGCACAGCTGCAGCCGGCTGCAGTCGGCAGTAGATGTGGAACAGATCATCTGGTTCTTAACATAAGTATAATCTAAGCCGGTTGTATCAAAGCTGAAAGGCGTGGAAACTCCTTCGATATAACCGGCATTCCTCATAACCGGTGCTGTAGCGACACGAAGAGTTGATTAAGGGTTTCGACTGGAAAGGGAAAAAACAAACAAACAAACAAGCGGGAAGGATAAAAAAAAAAAAAGCAAACAAACAAGCGATAGTTTTGACAGAAGAGACTTTAAGTACAGCTGAACTCACTTTCCTCAATACAACATGCCTCCAGAGGAACATGTTTGACTGCATTTTGATGGATGTAGTGCGCATGTACAATGTGAAAAATTGTGGTTGTTGTTGCTGTTTTTTTGTTGTTGTTGTTGTTGTTTTTTTAGTGCACATACAGAATGTAAAACAAAATCGTTAATGTTGTTGTTGTTGTTTCTGCTGTTGTTGTTGTTTTTTGTGCACATATACAATGTGAAAAATCGTTGTTGTTGTTTTGTTGTTGTTGCTGCTGCTGCTGCTGCTGCTGCTGCTGCTGTTTTTAGTGCACATATACAATATGAAAAATCGTTGTTGTTGTTGTTTTCGTTGTTGTTGATGTTGTTGTTTTTCGCCTAATCGGCCAGCGGAGGTAAATAGCCGACGAAAGCGACGTCACAGATGGGGACGCTGAATAAGCTGAAGCGCAGAAGAGAAACGATACGGTTATGACTGGCAACAATTTCATGTAGGCGCACATCAAAATACTTTCGTTTCGTTCGGAGCTCATGCCAGATGGACCGCCGAGTGACTGAGTTTGAGTCTACCAGGCCACTGGAACAACAAACGTCTTCAGAGGCAGGAAGCCATCAGAAACAGCTTGGAATGGGATCATACTGTTGCGCCACAGGAAGGGAGCTGTGCTGCCAAAGAGATTCCGCACAACCAGGCGCAGATGACGTCATCTGTGGTATCATCATCCACCCCCCTTTTTTAACGTACAAATGTTTTAGTGCAAAGTACTCTACTAAAATGCATTCCTAAAACTTCCACTGAACTTCTTCCTGAACTGGTACGTAACAGTGTTCTTACTTCAAAGAATACATTGCATTGTCTCACAAATGTTAAATAAACAAAAACAAAAAAAAAACGTATATTGTTTTGCTCATTTTTTTTCGATGCTAAAGAACAATCCCTCTTTTCTTATCCAGTAACTGACTACTTATGGTTTTCGCTTTCTCCCATTCCAACTGTTGAAATCTTAATTTCAAGAACAGAAAACAGTTTTTGTCGATTAAAAGATTCATATAATTTTCAAATCCCCTTCTTTTTTGCTGGTGTTTTGTAAGGTTCTCCTATCTACTTTCATTTTTCGTTAATACTATTCATAGGTCGCATAACATGCGCAAACAACCAGTGAGTAAATTTAGTGTTTGAAGTTAAACTTATATACAAAACAGTTTTGTGAGAAAATGGGCAAGCAATCATTCATGATCAAAGATGCGTCAAAGATATAAACTTCGGGGCGAACAATGCAAATTTGCAACTTCATGACCGTGAAGCACAACCAGTTCTCCTCTCGGTTCTCCGTATTTTGTAAGGTTATTCCTTTCTTAGCAGTCACTGTTCCCCTGTCCCCCCCCCCCCCCCCCCCCCCCAAACCATTCTTTCCCCTCTCCCTCTCCTTCCTATCTCCACCTTCATGGAAGCATCACTCGATCTAATTCCGTGAGAAGCAGTTATTGTTTTCAGTCGGGGGACGCGTAGTAGGTAATGTCAGTACACAGATCGGCATCACTGAACACTACTGAAATAACTCAACCGACAGTGCAGGGCTCCCACTTGTGGGTATCCCTGTATTGCCCTGATGTAGACTGTTTCCCGTTGACTGCTTTCATCTAGGGCTACACCAGGAAGAGCCTGGAAGTGACGGTTGCCACTGGCAGTGCGTGGACGTCATGCCATTGCTAGGGCACTAAATGATCAGGGGAAATCGATGGGTAGACCACAAGCATATAAAGAGACACAAGCAACCCAGCCACTATATTGTTCCTGGTGACACTTGCAATCGGAGAGATGCAGCCGTTTTCTTGCTGAGCGATCCAAGCCAGGGAGCGCAAGCTCGGTTTACTTTCAAGGAATCTTGTAACTATTTCAGTTTCTGGGAAAGTCCTGGACTGAAACGATCCAAACGGTAATGACTTATTCGGTTTCTTGGTCCCCCTCACACGCGCTGATATGTTTTGGTAATTCTGTATACCAAGGTCCCCTTTACAGAGGCGTTGGAAGATGTTTTGCGTTGGATAGGCCATCTTGAACAGACAAGTATTTGGCGAAAAACATGACAGCAGTAAGTGCACAGGCAACTCTCCTAAATGTTTATAAATGTAGTGGGGGGGGGGGGGGGGGGAAGGAAGGGAACAGGGGGAGGGGAGGGCAGCAGCTGGGAGTTAGGTGGGGAGTGGGAGTGAGGTTTTAATCTTACAAACTCTTCTACAAGGAAGGGGGTGGGACAGGAATCTCAATTTTTAGCAAAGTAGCTAAGGGAGGAGGGGAGGGA
Organism: Conus canariensis; assembly: GCA_033310375.1. Lineage (NCBI taxonomy): Eukaryota > Metazoa > Mollusca > Gastropoda > Neogastropoda > Conidae > Conus > Conus canariensis. The sequence goes on from CM065717.1 coordinate 94,055,869, forward strand.
ATCCCATCTTCCAATCCTTATAAGAGATGTGGCAGACGGCTCTTATCTCCAAATTCTTGAAAGAGCGCGCGCGTGTGTGTATATGTATGTATGTGTGGAGGTGAGTGGGTGAGAGGGAGAACATTCAACTTCCATCAAGTCGTCTCTTAAAAATATCTTTCTCTCCTTTGTTTTTCGAATAGAGATAACACTTGAGGGTACCAGTGGAACAAGACAATGTACTGTCCACAAATGCTCAACCAGCCAGTCGGGAGCAATCCTGCACCACTCTTGCAAATCTGTGATGTGTGCACATAAGATGCAGGCGCGCGCAGGGCAATCTGTTAAGACATCAAGGGGCATAACTGCTTCATGGCAGATACCATAGTGTAACCTCCAGGCGCGACACAACAGAACCTCCGTGAAGGCGCCCCGTATTTCAACCCATCGGCGAAAGACGCCAAGCGCATTGCTGCGCGCATCCTGCATCCCCCATTCATTGCTGTTTCGCAGACAGGTGAAAACGGTACAACTCCCAACACAACTAAGCTTTCACTACATAGTCTTTCGTGTCCTCTATTGCGAAGAGAGCAGAGGAGAGAGAGAGAGAGAGAGAGAGAGAGAGAGAGAGAGAGAGATGAGAGAGAGAGAGAGAGAATGTTGCTTATTGCCCAGCCGACTGCAAAGGTCCTTACCATGGGAGGGTAAGGTAATTCCCCCTCCCCTATATTTTCAAGGGAGGGGTGCCCGTGTCTCCCTGCCCCTCCTCCTCCCTCCCTCCCACCCTCCCCCCCCCCCCCCCCCCCCCCCCCCCCCCCCCTTCATGCTACTGCTTTAAAATGACATTGTCCGGCAGATCTTGTCAGATCGCGTTCTCTCTGTCCGTCTGTCTGTCTGTCTGTCTGTCTGTCTGTCTGTCTGTCTCTCTGTCTCTGTCTCTCTCTCTCTCTCTCTCTCTCTCTCTCTCTCTCTCTCTCTCTCTCTCATGCTTTTGTTGTTGTTTTCAAATGAAGTTTAAACCTAACGCTCGCTTGAATCTCACACTCAGCTGTCGCCACGGTACATGCTGTGATATACCAGCATGCCAGGACTGGGTCTTATAACATACATGGGGAAACATCTCTGGCAGTTATCTGAAAAATGAGACAGCCTGCTGTCGACAGCCATAGTGTTTCTTTCATGCTCGTGTTTCTTTATCCGTTTATAGGCCCATATGATAACAAGGAAGATGCCTCTTGTGTCTGGTATTAAATCGCGTTCAAGACAACATCCTGCTGCAGACGGCAATATAGATTCCTCACCGCATGTCACATCCATTCTCAGGGGCTTACTAGTCAGCACAAGCTGATGAGCTCACGCAGAGTTCTGGGCGGAATTTCTTTGATACAGGTAGGGCAGTTTCCAAGCTTTGGAGATCGCCTGCCTGCGTGTGTGCGCTGCAGTTTTTCTTTACAGTTGGCAACCAGTGTTAGCAAACCTAGAGAATAGTTCCTGGACGCCTGCCCTTTGCGCTGATGCAATCACAGATTACCTCCCGAGAAAACTGTCCCTAGACCTGATAAAAAAAAAGAAAAGAAAAAGAAAGCAGAACAGCCCTTCAGGATTTATTTTCAGTTATTTTACAGTAATTCAAAGTTTAGTTTCTGTCTGTCCAGTTGGGAAGACTGGGACCACACAGTCGAGTTTCATCCACTTAATGGATGTGTCTCTGAGAGTGTTGCTCAAATTTCCCGACCAACACTGCAGGTGCCTGTATCTCTCGGGCCTGGTTGACGCCGGGATATATACTCAAAGGCATAAAAAACGCGAAAAAATAGAGACAGTGCACGATTGTTCACGTTGTGAACAGGACGTAAGCAATGTCGTTGGCACGTGCAACATTAGCAGTACGTGGTGTCTTGGCCGGTTGTAACCTCGTAACAGTGGGTGAATGTTGCCGGGTCAGCGTTTTTGGCACGAGGAGTGCATTTGCCATGTGGACTACCTACGCCACGTGCATCAATGTGAATTGCAACTCAATGTGGCCCCGATTGTGGGGCTATAAATGTCCAAACCCTAAAAAGTTCAAATTATCCCTTCCAGCGGCGCCAACATAATGCCGAGACTTTCTCGTCAAGATCGTTGCATAGCAATGGGGCAACTGTAGGTCGGGGTTCCAATGAGGCAGGTCGCTATCGCATTCGGAGTCCACATTTCCACCGTCTATCGCCTTCTGGACCACTTTCAAGCAAGAAACACCACTGATGACAGACCGAGGAGCGGAAGACCAAGGGTCACCAAGGCAGCCCAAGACCGCCATCTTCTGCGTCAGCATCGACGGGAGCCTTACCAAACCGCTGCCAACACAGCCAGGAACACCGTCGGCAACCATGGCAGGCCAATCAGCAGCAGGACTGTGCGTCGCCGACTGAACACAGTTGGTCTCCAATGCAGGCGTCCAGCCCGGCGACCTATCCTGACACTCCAGCATCGCTAGAACTGTCTGCAGTGGGCACAGATCCACGTACATTGGCGCCATCGGGACTGGGGCCGAGTCCTCTTCAGTGATGAAAGCGGGTTCTGCGTCGACCCAGGCGATGGCCGCATCCGGATCTGGAGAAGAGCAGGGGAACGCTTCATGGATGCCAACATCACCGAAAGGGACCCATGGGGTGGTGAAAGCATCATGATCTGGGGGGCTATCAGCATGAATCGCCGTATTGGGCCAGTCATCTTCCAGAATGTGGGTCCAGGACGTGGTAACGGGGTCACTGCTGTTCATTACATCGACCAAGTTCTGAGGCCCCACATCCTGCCGCATTTCCAGCGGCATCCACAGAACCTGTTTCAGCAGGACAACGCAAGGCCGCACACTGCCCGTGCTACGCAGAACTTCCTGAGGCAGAATAACATCAATCTGCTGCCTCACCCAGCCCGTTCTCCCGACCTTAACCCAATAGAGCATTTCTGGGATGCCCTTCAGAAGCAGCTGAACCAGCTCAACCCCAGACCCCAGACAGCAGCTCAGCTTGCTGTCGCTGTGGGCCAGGTGTGGTGGCAAGTCCCCCAGAGGCAGACCAACACTCTGGTGCGCTCGATGTACCGAAGGTGCACAGCTGTGATCAATGCTCGAGGTGGTCACACCAGATACTGATATTCTGCTGTTAACACAGGGTCAAGGTCAAGTTCATGTGACCTTATTTTCTACCAGAATGAACTTTGAAAAGACACTTTTTCGGAGTTTGATTGCTTTTTCTCACTTTCTATTACCAGTTCAAAGGAATCGTTGGCCAAATGACATCAAAATTTCTATACAGTTTGTTTTCGCGTTTTTTATGCCTCTGAGTATATTATGAAAGGAAGCGTAGAGTACAGCCCTGTCATGTAGTCTCAGACCAAAATGGAAATCCGTAGCATCATCTTAATCATCCTCATTCTCATCGATCAGCATAAAAACAATGTCTCAAATTCTGTGGCCCTTCATGCCCTGTTCTCATGGTGACCTCAATTTAGATGTCCTCTCCACGTCTGTGGCCTTGGTTTGGTTCCGTCGGGGTCACTGGTATCGGCGAGTCCATGGGGGCTGTCGTTGGACGGACGTAGTGGCGCCCTCCGGAGGGAGAGCTCACTCACGCCGGCTCCGCGACTAAGCAATTATTGCCGTCAGTAGGGGGCTTAGTAGATGGTTGTCCTGCGTATGTTAGATCAGAACAGGTGCCACTGAACACCACCGAAGTGACTCGGCAGCAGTGCAGTGTCTCCTCCAGTGGGTTGCCTCTTGACGACTTGACATTGACTGCTCCCTGTGGATTGCCGGTGCCGGGGCTGCGGCGGGGCCGACCGGGCTGTGGCTGTGGACGGGGTGTCAGAATGAGCGGCGTGGGTGCACTGCCTCTGAGGTGTCGCAGAGGTTGGGACAGCACAAAAAAAAAAAAAAAAGCTAGTTGCTATTTAAGGTCTACTACCAGGGTACTTGGCCACACTGCCATACCAGCCTGAGATCATTACAATTTTATT
>CM065717.1:94069843-94099843 GCA_033310375.1 Conus canariensis
CAGCGTACACGCTCAGCTACAGTGGCAGAGAGGATAGCACAAAGTGTGCGCAAAGCAAAAAAAGAAGAAAACTTTGTCGCCAGACCTGTTCCAAAGTCAGTCTACAGCAATAGCCCAAGAGAAAAACTTATGGAAGAAGAAGAGTACAGGAAGATCCGGATCAAAATGCGAGCTAGAGAATTATTACATGAAGCTTCCCTTCCTCCAAACATGCAGGCTCACCAGAAACTGAAAGAGCAGAAGGAAAAAGAAAAGCTACTGAAAGCCAAGCAGAAAGCTCGCAGCAAGCGACGACCAAAATCAGCCTACCATGTACCAGACTATGATCAAATGTACCGTGAATTTCAGAAGGAGCTTGCCCGCAGGAAGCAGTTCAAAGAAGCAACAGTGGTAGAACCGTTTTCCTTTGAAACAAACACTCTGCGCTCTAGTCGCGAACAAGTCCTACGAGACATGGAGCGAGATGAGAAACTCATGGGCGATACAGCTTATGGAACTCCTCGTCTCAAACTAGGTGAGACCATATTAAGAAAGTTTAATTACACATTTTAAAAACAAATTGAAGAAAGTTGCTCCAAGTTTTGTTGTTGTTTTTAACGTTTTACCCTATTTTTGTTAAAAGAAACTGGTCCATTGTATCAGACTTAGGAGTGAATAAAACTGAGACTAGTGAGGCAAAACAAAATAACTGATTTTGGTGGGGTTTTGTTGTTGTTTTCCAAAATCTCAAAATTTCAGTTTGAATTTCGTTCAAAATGTTAATGATTCAAGCCAGGTTTTTTTTGTTGTTGTTTTTTTTTTTTAAATCTCCTTGATCAGTGTCTTCCTTTGACTATAACACACTCTTCAAAATTATTTAGTTGAATTCATTTGTTAACTTATTAATTAAAGCTATTTTTAAACAAATCTTAACTAAATGTTGGGAACCGCAAAAAGAATGTCTACAAATGAATTACAAGACAAAACATGATACGTTTTGACCTCTTAGGTCTTCTTCAGGCAAGATACAAAACAATTAGGACAACGTAAATGAAGGAGCAATCACCTATCTTCAATCACTTGAGCGCAAGATAGGCGCTGAATGAAAACAAGGCTGTCAAACCTAGGTCCACCTGCAGTCGTCTCACTTTGCAACGAAACCTACTTTTGTTTTGCTGTGGAGAGGTTAGGGAGAAACAAGCTTTAATAAAGATATTAGATTTAATATAGCATACACTTGCTGAATCAGCTATGGCTGTAGATGTGTCTAGGCACATGTGTGTGACTGTGAGTGTGTTTGTGTGTGTGTGCACTTTTGGGAATGCATGCGTGCTTCTGTGTGCATGCATGTGTGTGAGTGTGTGTGTGTGTGCGTGTGTGTGTGTGCGGTGTGTGTGTGTGTGTGTGTGTGTGTGTGTGTGTGTGTGTGTGTGAGAGCTGAAGGAGAAAGGCTGGATATATTAATTTATTACATCTCTAGAAAAATTCTCATTTTTGTTAAAGTCCTTATTCTTCTTGTTCTTGATTTAGTGACAGAGACATTCCAATTTGCTTGCTTGTTTGTTTGTCTGTGATCATTTATTAATTGTCATTTTCATTATGATGAATTGTAAGCAATAAAGAAGTGTTAGTTGTATCCTGCAGGTCAGAGTCATCAGTAATTATTTGAAATTTCTGTAGTTCCCTACCATTTAAGAAGACATGATCTGATCCTGTGTCAGATCATAATTTTTGCAGTTCTGGTATGATTTTCTTTTTAGACACAGACAGTGAACTGGTGTATACAGTCAGATGTTATTTGTACTCTCTACACATGTCTGTGGTCATTTAAAGAAACCTTATCTCACTGGAAACTGAACAATATTGCCAGTGTAAAGAATCACAAATGAACAACAAGACCAAGAGGTCAGAAACTTTGTGTGTTTCTCGGTAGCTGTTTTGTTAGTTTGTTTGTTTGCTTTATTTTCGATCCCATCCTTTGCAGCATTACTCCTGTGATGTTTATTCCTGCTGCCCTACGCTCAGCTGCATCCAGGTTGTCTAGTTTCTTCCTCAGCACAGTAGTCCTCAGAGATCAATAAATCCAAGGTCATCACAGACCAACCCATAAAAAAGACACTGCACTGCTGCCAAGTTTTGGTCGGTAATGTTTTAGTGGTGTCTGTTATGATCCATCATGCAAGACATCACCTGCTAAACCCTGTACTGATGCCAGTAGGCTGCCTGGCTACCTGTTTATCAGTTTCTTTCAGATTTAATGATGCCTGTCTCCTCATCCACCTCCAAGTCCAGCCCACCCTGTGTGCAGTGATGGGTACTCTTCAATAATTATTGCTTTTATTTTTTCAGGTGCTATGTCTTCATCGATGGATTCCATACCATTGAGGCTCAGTACTTCAGCAGAACTACGCACAGGGCATTTCAGGTAAATCTCACTGTTTTGTGTGAAAATATTTACTGTTGTCATTGGTGTCCTGTGACTGTTGGCCTGGAGGGGGAGGGGGGGGGGGGCCTTTGCAGGTCCAGACTCATTTTGGTTGTCAGAAATCACCATAGTTCATCACTCATTTGCAATAAAGTAGAGGTGTATATACAGAGAGAGAGAGAGAGAGAGAGGTAACTGAAGTGAAAAGACAGGATGAGCAGTGTAAAAAATCTATTCCAATATCTCCAGCGTCTGAGTGCACATCAAAAGTGGAGTGACATCATAGGGTTAATGTTAAAAGAGAAATTGTGTCATGACATTCAGGAGTCTAAAACATCATCCTGCAGTGATTAGTTTTTCACTAGCTCACCCCACTCGAATGATCTCTGCCAGATTGATATTTGGCATTTCATTACCTGTCTTTCAAATGATTGGTATTTCACATCTCAAGCAGTTACTGAGGCAGCCTGTGTCATTATGTCTGGCTCAGAGAAAATCTCCAAAAATGGAGTATTCTCGATTCAACAACGTCACAATCTCCAGGTCAAACAAACAAGTGACAACGGTGGGATGTACATTTAAAAGCAGTCACACAGATCACAGCACAAACAACAGACCTATCATCCAATTCCTCTCCGCTGTCGTCACTGTCTGTCTGTGCTTTTATTTGAACTGCTGGTTTTGTCCTCTTTGCTCAGTGGAAACAAATTACATTATTTATTATCTGTCATTGTTTAGTGTACAATTCCTGTGGAGAAAACTGATCCAAATTAGAAATGTTCCTACCTTCCTAATTCCATGCACATGTGTTGGGTCACAAATACCTCTCATATTGTGCCACACTGACAAGAATAATGCTGACTTCTTACAAAAGCAGAGAGGGGATAGCATATGTAGGAGAAGGGGTGGGGGGTATCTGGCTCCCAGTCCCTTTATAAACAGTGCCAGGTGAATGACTTGGTCAGAAACAGATGACATGATGATGAGGTGACACACACAAAGTTCAAAGCTTTTATCATGGGAACTGAGTTTCCTGGCTGCAGAAGAAAAGGAGGTATTTTGTGCAGTATGGTTTTCTACCCAGAAGGAAAAGATTTCTGCAAAGTGGAAAACCATTGAAAGAGTCAAGAATGTCAGTAGACATTAGCCTTTGGCCGTTGGTATGGATGACACATTACACATAGCATGCGCCTTCCCCAAAGTTGGAGTATGGCTGTTCTAATGGCGGGATAAAAAATGGTCATACATACAAAACTCTACTCCCTTTGTTGGGTAGATGGGATTAATCCTTGCCTGTCTATACAGGGAGTGTCCGCAGGAGTGTCAGCCTGCGTACGGAGAATAAAAAAAAGAAAAAGAGGAATTATGTCATACAAGTATTGCTTATAGTTGTAAATAGTGGTGTTTGTGGTGTTTTTTTTACAGGACAAGATCAGCTTAGTAAGAGTTCTAAAATGAACTGGTATGGTTGGCTAGGCTATAACAATAAGATTTACGAAAATGATGATAATAAACTTATATTTCCTCCATGATATCTTTCTTGTTATTTATAAAATAAATTGCTTGTACATTGAATATGGTAAAGTCAAAATTTCAAGTTTTCCTCTTGAAACTTCAAACCCTGGTTTTAAGCAGACCAGTTACATGGGCACAAGCACAAACAATTTTTTCTTCTGTCTTCAGGTCACTGAGGGAGCGTGAACTGCGGCGCCAACAAGAGAGACAGGAAGAGGAACGACGGAGGAGAGTCAGGGAGACAAAACTGCGCAAATACATCCTGGACCGTGGTGCAGATACGCCCGGAGTGGACGATAGACTGAAGGAGAGACTCAAGCGTCACAGGTAATCTCCCTTTCTACTCATGTCAGTTTTAGTGTACTTATGAAAAAAGTCCCTGCGATATAATTTGTTCCTGCCTTTAAATCTGCACTGTTCTTCATCAAAATGTCAGTGTGTGTGTGTGTGTGTGTGTGTGTGTGTGTGTGTGTGTGTGTGTTATTGTACAAATGCCATCAGGAATGATTGAAACAAGAGAGAAACAGGAACATTGATTTCTTGACTCACGAAAGAAAAGATGTCATCCAACTAGTGGATATATACAAAGCCTTGTTTTAATGGGTTTGACCCAGTTCATATGTCTCCTGTGTACTTTTGTCAAATAACTGGTTGCCATGACATTGAAACAAACCTAAATAAAATGTAAACTTTACATGATGATTGTATCATCATATTCATTATACCTAAGAAGACAATGGAGGTGAACACATGCAGTGGAACTTACCTGTATGCGAACATACATGTGTCTGTATATGGGCAGTTCGGTTAGTTTCAAAGTGAGATGACCGCAGGTGGAAATTGAAAAAAATTAAAAGAAAAATTACTATTCCACCGAACAAAAAAAGACAGCGCAAGACAAAACATGACACATTTTGATCTCTTTGATCTTCTTCAGACAAGACAAACAACATTCAAGCCAATGAAAATGAAAAACAAGCAATCACTACTCCTCAGATTGGACACAAAATGGATGTGTTGTAATCTATTTGTCTCTTTGGTTCGGTGGAATAGTAATTTTTCTTTTTAAGTTTAGACAGTGTGGTGGCTTGCATTACAGGGAAGCAGAAATCGAACGTCTGGAGCGGTATGAACGGGATCTGGAAGACATGCAGAGCAGAGTGGAGAAACGCCCTCTACTGTTTGAAAAGGAGACTCAGGTAGGGATTCTCATGGCGTAATATTTCTATAAGTTAATACCTATGGCACATACTGTATTGGGGTGCTGAATGACCAATGCATGGGTTTAACGCATCCACCAGGTGTCTGATACGTCTTGTCCATGAAGGCACCTTAAACTGACCCCCATCCCAACTGTTTGTTTACTTATTTATCTTTAAGCACTGCATAGCAGATATAATATACATGGATTAGTCTACATGCCGTGATGCTTCATTGACAGAACTGAAACAGCAAAATATTTCTGGCCCTTAAACTCTGAAGCACACTCAGCCTGTAATATTTGTGCCTGTTCTATGTAGAACAGACATGATGTTTTCAACTTAGAATTTTGATATGTTAAAAGAAGTAAGTCTTCCAGGCTATGTGTTTCTAAACGGACGGTCTTTCTTTATATACTCAAAAAGACTAGTCTGTGGCTTTTGTGTTGTGTGATTTTGGCTGTGGGGGGAGGGGTGGGGGAGGGACTATGAAAGAAAAAACGCTAACGCAAGCAGGCATGACAGCAGGAATGGTACTGTGCAACAAAATAGGGCTGAGCATTTGGTTTCAATTCACATTGGTTTTAACTAATCCAGCCATGGAAGCTGGTTTTCTGGCGGTAATTCAGCTGGTATGAAGTATTCTTTAATGTGAATGTTATTGCTTGGTATGATTATTTTTGAGGCCAGTGCCATAACTCTTCATGAAGTATTCATTATTGTGAATGCCACAGCCTGGTACATAACTTTATAAGTTGCATATTGTGAATCTGTAGTTGGCTGTAGCCTGCCATAAGTTATCAGTGTAAGTGAACGCTGTTACTTGGTGTAGGCTGTTCATTATTGTGAGTACTGTAGCTTGCCAAGTCATTCAATAATGTGAACACTGTAACTTGTCATAACTTACTCATTTATTGTGAGTGCTGTGGCTTGGTGTAAGTTATTCATTGTTGTGAATTATGTATCTTGGCATAAGCTATTATTATTGTCAATGCTAAAGCCCGGCCATAAGTTATCAATTATTATGAATGCTGTAGCTCAGCATAAGTTAATTAGTGATTATGAATGTTATATTTTGGCATAAGTTATTATTTCAGATGTCATCATGGTTGATATGAGTTATGAATGCAGAAAGAAATGAGTAAGCACATTGGATGTACCAGTGACATTGCCACTGTCCCAGAAGGATCTGTTAGTGCCACTCACATATATATAGGAGTGCCACCTGTCAGGTTCAGGTCAGAAATCTGTTGGACAAACGATCTGAAATTTGACTTTCAGGCTCCGCAAAATTTTGTTCATTCAGTTCAGGCCTGGGAAAATTTCCCACTGGCTCTTTCTGCCCAAGGAGTATGACTTTCAGGCTGAGGCCGGAAATCTGGCCAAGAAAAAAATGTGAAGATGGACTTTGATTGGAGTTACCGATAGTTGACAAACTGCTGTCAGTGTGACCCTTTTGAGGGCCTGGTTTTTCTCAACTTTGCAAGGATTTTCTTGTGAACAACAGACAATGCGTTGACTTGTGTGCCACATCAAAAAACAATATCCCTGTTTGTATTGGTCAAAACGCCATTTAAGCATGATCAAGACAGCTTTTCTTTGCAACATCTGCTATGCACTCTATTGTTCATTATGTCGACAGGTAAGCTCATAACCACATCTAGAAATCTAGTGAGACACGATGTTTCAACACTCTGAGTCAAGCATGAAAAAGAAGGGGAAGTAGTCTTGCCGCAACGAGTGTAATGATCAAGGAATGAGGAACAAATTTGGGTTAGAAAATCAGGCACATTTTGCACATATGTGGAAGATCAGGCCAACCCCCCCCTCCCCTCCCCACACACACACACACACACACACACACACACACACACACACACACACACACACACACACACACAAAACCCCACTCTCCACCTACTTCCCACCCCTGGGCTTACACTTTCCGACCAGGAAAATTTTTAGAATTGGTTTTCTAGCCTGGAAAGGTAGTGCCAGAAATATGGAGGTGTGTGCGTGTGTACGTATGTATTAGTGCAGGTTTAGTGTCTAATGTTCAGACAAATTCCTGTTTTTACAAAGTTGATTGCTCCCTGTGGAATGCTGTAAGTGCAACAGAGCAAACCTAGGTGCGGTTGTGTATGGGGGATCTGGAATTTCACAGTTTGGGAGCACTGCCATTAAGAAGCCAAAGAAGAGGAGATAGGGAAAAAAAGAGTTTTTCCCTGCAAAGTACATGTTCTTTCACTGGCTGTAGTGGTAATGAAAGCCTGTTAATGTGATTTCATCACTTCTGTAGATTTTGGTAGAACAACCCAGGACTGCAAGTTTAGCCTTGGGGGGTATAGAGGGAGGGGGTGTTGTTATTTTTTAAGAGAACAAGTCTGTGAAGATATTATTTATCATATTTCTCATTGGTTTATTACACTACTTGTTTGTGTGGACTTTCATGCTATCTTTCCTCCCCATCTCCACCTGTCCAGCCTCTCCTCTCCTACTCCTCCTCTCTCCTTCTCCCACCCCCTACACACACACACACACACACACACACACACACACACACACACACACACACACACACTCACATACACATACACACACACACACACACACATACTCACTCACACGCACACACGCACGCACGCACGCATGCACTCACACACGCACGCACACACACACACGCACACACACACACACACACACACACACACACACACACACACACACACACACACTTTTTTTTAGGAGATCCAGCTCACTTTTCACCCTTTCCCATCCACCATTTTCTTCTCTCTCCCTCTGCCGCTCTATTTTTGAACTGTTCTCACGTTTCCAACTCGTATATCATACAGTGTCATTCTCATACTGACCGTAATCATTGGCTTTTGCATTTTTTATATGTGTTATTTGAAGATATATTTTGTAGAAAATCCATATGCATATTTTGTAATTGCATATTGAATTAGTGTAACAGTGTACCCGTTATAAAGTGTTCATTTGTAGAAGTGTTTTGCCTTGTTTTCTGGGATAATACACCTTTTTTTTTGCAACATTTCAGGCCAGTGCCGGCAAGGCAGCTGAGAGAAAGTTCCAGACCACTCTGAAGACAGCTGGCATCGATGAAGAGTTCCTCCACACTCGAAGCTCTGCAGCCGCCTCAGTGCCCAGTGACAACGACTATGAGGATGACTACGAAGAAGACAACTGATGACCTAGGACGCAGGGTCAGACCAGGCTTCAAAGAACTGCGTGTGTGAAGATACATCCACTTCTTCTTCTTCCACTCTGCTTATAACTCAGGTCTAATGAATTTCAAGGATGTATTTTTGACAGATTAGTCATGCAGTGTTGTTTTGTTTTTGATGGTCATGAATGTATTCGGATGTAATGTCCCATGTCTGTGAGTGTGCCTCGTTTCTTATTTATGTTCAACCCTTGTGCAGACTGAAGATGTATGGATTACAGCAGAGATCAGCCACTGTGGGACAGTGGTTAGTGTCATAGGCTGTGGGATTGGGGGGTCTTGGGTCAAATCCCATCGCAGGCATTTCTTTGTCATGTTAGGCAGCCCCTGCCAGCCCTGCCCAGCTTGAACAGTGCAGTTGTCTCAAACAGGAAGACTGGAACCAAACAATGAAGGTTCATACGTTTGAACCAAATGGTGATTTGATGAAGCAGGAACTTTGAGGCATCGCCGACAGAACTGTGATGTGCCAAAGTTATAACATCGGCAGGACACAGATTTTTAGATTTTTTTTCTTTTTACTTTCCTTGTCATTAGCTAGATAATTGGCTGCAGGCAGTTGTCTCCTGTAGAAACAGCATAGTGTTTACTCTGATAGTGTTGGTTTGAAAAAGGAGATAGATTGCTCTTTTGCCAGACAAGATGGCTAAATGAAGATAATTGTAATTTCGAGAGGATCTCAAACTTGTGATAGATAAAGGATCTGATGTGGAACATGGCCAAGGGAGCATTACTTTGATAGAAAACAGTCTTAATTCTTCCTGATGCATTTGCTCATTGACAGAGAAAATATTCTTAAGTAAGCACACATACTTTTCCCACTTCTTAACCTACTGTTTAGAATGTATAGACATAATTTCCAAAGTTGGAAAAAATTTTGTGAACAATATTTACAAAAAATCTGCTTGGACCTTTTGAAAACAAACATAATAAGCTTTTAAATTACACAAGGATTGCATGCTTGGGTCAGTTCATGAAAGTCCGTTGAATATTTGAAATAAGGCCAGAATGCTTTGGCGTGAGATGATGGCAAGTCTGTTTGTACCATCCCCTTTAAGTCAGTGGATGCGTCTCTGAGAGTCTTTCAAATTTTCTGACTAACACTACAGGTGTCTGTCTTTTGGGCCTGTGTGACTCTGGGTTATAACTTTTTTTTCTTCAATTTGGCTGTCTTTGCTGTTCTTTTTATTTCTTTTTTTTTTTTTTAATTTATTTGATTATTTTTTTAACTGGGATATGTTATAAAAGGGGGTGTAGAGTACACCATGTCATTTAATGTCTGACCACAATGGAATGCCATGGCATCATCTGAATCACACTCATTCAAATTGAAAAAGAAAAATCACAATTATTGGTCCTTCATATCCTGCTCAGCTGTGAGCACAGCTGTGATTTCCCCTCCATGTCCATGGCTGTCAGGAGTTCACGCCAGAGTCGTCAGTGTTGGTAAATTCATCATGACTGTGGTTGGACGGACGTGGTGGCGCCTTAAGGAAGCACATGCTAACTCACTTGGCTTCATGGTGAAGCAGTTCTCGTCATCAGCATGGAGTGTAGAAGTTGGGTCCTGCTGATGTGGGATCAGAACAGGCACCACTGAACGCTATTGAGGTGACCTGGCAGCAGTGGGGTGCTGCCTTCAGTTGGTGCCTAATGATTAACCAGATGTTGCCAGTGCATTGGTCATGTTGATGCAGTGACATGATACTATGACGTGTGGTTTGTTTGTGGGAAGGTCAGATTGAGCAGTACAGGAGTGATGCTGTGGAGAGAGGGGACAAGACAGACAAAAAGTTGTCAGTAGATCCATGCCAAAAGTGTTTGTGCATGTGTGTGTTCTACGTCTGGTAATATTACTTTATTATTGTATATAACTAAAGTGAGACATCTTGCACTCTTTTTTTGTATGGGGTGAGGAAGATAGTATATGGGAGAGGTGGCATATGCTTTGTATTTTTGATGTATGCATTCTAGGAAAAACAAATTCTCTTCACTGTGTAAGCCTACAAAAGCATAGAGTTACAATAACATGTATTGTTAGAATTCCTGTTCTGCTTTGTTGAACACAAGAAAGGAGGACAGTAGTGACTATGTTTTATGCTGAACATTTTACTTTTTAGCACTTTAAACAGATCTTTTTTCCTAATCAGTGATAGACCTAAGCATAGTATACATTCTTTTGAAATAAATCATGTAGTGTTTTAAAACAAGGCAACTCCAGCCTTTTCAAACATGTGTCAGTGGTGATGCACAGTACATTTGCCATCAGATTTGACCCAGTCTCCTCAAGCACACATTGTAAACAGTGTGGGTGTCATAGCTTTAGCGAAAAGAAAATAGAGGCCTAATGAAGGTGTTTATTGGATAAGACATTTCCTTGATAAGGACAGAATCCTGAGTCCATAGTTTAAAGTGAGTGCTTTTTTTCTTCCCTCTCTCTCTCTCTCTGGTGCTTCAAGTACAAGTTTTTTTCCTGTTCCTTTTTTTCCCCCCATTTTGTTGAGGAGGGGATTAACCAAGATCCTGTGTCTGCAGGTACACACTGTGCATGTAAAAGATCCCATAGCAATAAGGGAGTTGTCGCTGGAAAAATCCTGCAGAAAAATCCATTCCAGTTGATAAACCAAAACACAGAAGAGAAAAAAAAAAGGATGCCGCTTTATCATGAAGTACTGTCGTTCATGCAGAGAAATCTGTTGCGCCAAAAAACAATAAATACAAGATAAAAAACAAAAAAAGTGCCAGTCCCCTCACATCACTTTACTCACTTTTGACTTTTTTTTATTTTTCTCACTTAGCACCATCATCGAGATTCCATATGAAGAAACTGTCATTCGTTCCAAATTGTGAAATCTCTGACAATATATAAAATACAGTATAGAAATAAAGTGCCAGTGTAAAAATATGGTATGGAAGTAAAGTACCAGTGTAAAATATGGTATAGAAGTAAAGTACCGTTGTAAAATATGGCATAGAAGTAAAGTACCAGTGTAAAATACAGTATAGAAGTAAAGTACCAGTGTAAAACACAGTATAGAAGTGAAGTAAAGTACCAGTGTAAAACACAGTATAGAAGTAAAGTACCAATGTAAAATGTGGAACAGAAGTAAACTACCAGCCCCTTCACTTCACTTCACTATCATGTGACTGATGTTCTCACGGAGCGCCCATCTTGTGATTGGACCTGAAGACATTGTTCTTCATTGCCAGATGAGGCATCTTTGATAGATGTGTGAAACGTACCTGCCAGTGTTGCCTTTGAGAAGAACTTCCGATCAGGCTTACAGAGAGCCACGTTTTACATACATGCCTTACACCGTGTGTCAAAGGGTTCTGGGTAAGGGGAAATGTGTATTTATATGTGTCTGTTTCTAATTATAGTACATGGCTTTGATAAAAAAAAAAAAAAACGTTTTGCACATGTATGGTATTGTTAACTCTTTCAGTTCTTCCAAGTGATTTTTCTCGCTTATTCCTTTTTTTTCTTCTAAACTTTGACACCATACAGGTGTACAGGTATTTCTTGAGTTCAGTCCATAGCTTGAAGTTGATTTGAAAGTAATTAGTGCCATTATTGAATCGTGGAAATTGTCACTGAGTTTTTACATCACGACGTGTGACCTTGACCATGAACCTGAAGAAATGACCCAGAACATGTCAAGGCCTTGCGTTTTCCTAACTGCTTTATTTATTGTCGTTTTTCATCGAATAAGCGAAATAGGTCTGGTAGGTAGGTGTGTGTGTGTATATGTAAACCAAAAAGAAAGGAACACTTAGAAAAAAAGTTTCAGTCTCCACGATATTTTATGTCATGAATTCATGCTTCTAATGTTTGTAAATAATGCATTCATTTTTAGAAAATACATTTAGGATCATTGTTGCTTGTACATTATTGAATGAATGAACACCATGGTAGGTATGTTGAATGTTTGATAAGCTTTTGATTAAACTGCCAGCTATTTAGATGTCCTGACATAGAAATGAATACATTGTTTCCCTTTCATTGTTTTTATCTGACAAAAAAGAATAAGAAAGAAAATGTTTATGACTTATGTAGCCTGCTAATGTCGTTTTTTTTTTTTTTTAAGGATCATGTTGGGTATTATCAATATGTGTTTTGTTCATTGTTTTTAGGAAAAATGTTTGATCAAGATGAATATAAACATGCATTGTATTAAACTTTCAGCTGTTGTGTAGACATGAAATTCCCATCGTAATCATTTATGAATCATCATTCATACTTACCCCACCAAGTTCCAAAACAGTGTGACTGAGGATGGAAAATGAAGCAAAATTTAGAAAGAGAGGGGGTTAGTTACTGCAACAGACATAGACAAAGTACAGGACAAGACACAATGCATTTCGACCTCTTGGGTCTTCCTAGGCAAAAACAAATGATATTTAGGACAGTGAAAACAAAGAACAAGAAACCACTTACCTTCTCATATTCGGTCGTTGGCGGTAACTAACCCCCTCTCTTTCTAAATTTTACCCCACCAAGTTGATACATTTCCAAAATCATATAGCAAGATTCCATTTGTTATTTACAAGAGAAGATCTTGCGGGATTATAAGTCATCTGTTGTTTATAATGACTGTAAACATGCTAATGCGCAGTGTTAAGCATTCAGTTCGGCTGGCAAATTCATGGTTCAAGTCCCGAGATATGTACAACATGTTAATGTTTAGCTTTGGACATACTGTGAATTTATTTAGTAGGAACACAGTACACATGGATTTCAGTGTTTGAATGATTAGGTGAGCAACTGCTCTTGGAGTCTTTCAACTGGAGTTGTGAAGTATTGTTCAGTTTTTGTTTACTAGATTCTTTTCATTCATCTTTTGTGTTGAAAATTTGTGTGAAGTTGTGAAGGCAAATGTTGTACCTCATATACTCATGTGCTTTATGTGAAAGTTGTCTCAACATGCATTTGAATAGAAAATGTAGAAAGAAGTTGTTTGTTTTATGCTAGTGTTCAATATGATTGATAACGTGCAGTTTGTGTTAACAAAATCTTTTGTTTTGATATTGATGTATCTTAACAAAGAAGGTGAGGGAGAGAGTTTGGGAAGGAGAGGGGCAGGGGAATAGTGCTGGGAGAAGAGGTTTTGGGATGAGAATCATTCTGATCAGAACATTGAAAGGAAAGTACCAGCAGGTGATAGTTTGTATGTTTAATCATCAGTACAGTGATAAAGATTTGTGTTGTTAGATCATACAATATCACATCAAGGGCTTTTCTTTCAATTGAACAGCTGCATATTGTTCATTCAAGGAAATTTTGGAGAGTATAATAGTATAACAGCTTGTTACCAAAGGAAACTTTTAAGTGACCTGTGTTAGTTCAGCAAGATTTTATGCAACAGAAGACTTCACACGTCTGCTTTCAAATAAGAGTGTAACTAAATTTTACTCAGGGGAACCAGGTGCAGTGGTCTGCATAGCAGATTTCAGGCTGGGAGGTCGGGAGTTCGATTCCCATTAGACTTATTTATTTGTGGATTTTTTGTCCTGTCTGGCCACTACCCAGAGTTGAATTTTCTCTGGGCTCCATTGGTAAAATTGGAAGCACACAATCGAGCTTTGTCCTCTTAGCGGATGTGTTTCTGAGAGTGTTGCTGAAATTTTCTGATCAACACTGCAGGTGTCTATATCTCTGTATAATCTCTGTATATCTCTGTTTTGTTAGTACAACACTATGTTAATCTGACAGTATATGGTTTCAGTCAGTCAGTATCTCTGTATCACTGAGGTACATTATAAAAGTAAGCATGGAGTACAGCCCTGTCATATAGTCTCTGGTCAGAATGTAATGCTGTAATGGCATCCTCAAGCATTTGATCAGCATAAAAAAAAAGAAAAGAAAAAAAGGAAGTTGCAAATTCTGTGGCCTTTCAAACCAGGAGTCTGGAAGAGTGGCATGTAGGAAATGCCACACAGAGAATGAGATAAAAAAAAAAGAAAAAAAAAAGGCTATATGGATATATATATATTATTATGAATACTTATATAGCGCTTGTCCTCGGCTAGAGACCAAGCTCTAAATGCTTTACAATCTACACTCGTTTACACAACGGGCTGCCTACCTGGGTAGTGCTGACTGAAGAGCTGCCAGCTGGTGCTTCATTCAGTCGTTTTCCGTGTCATCCAGTCAATATCGTTCAATATGGTTCATTTCCTTCATTCAGTCGTTTTCCGTGTCATCCAGTCAATATTGTTTACTCAATTTCCTTACTTCCTTCATTGTTTCCATTTCTCAGGCAGGGTGCATGCTGCGTGTAACATGTCATCCACACCAACGGCCAAACTGGCCTTCTCTTCCGAATGTTGGTGATGGGATTTTACGTGTCTGCAAGATGTTATGCGTGCGTTCACACACACAACTTTGGTCTGTAGTCTCATTTGAAGGACTGTATGAAAAATGGAGTCAGAACCAATGTTAACTCCAAGGGGAAAATCCCCCTATACCAAAACGGTCCGGCGGAGATTCGAACCCGCAACCCCAGGATCACCAAGATTATGAGTCTGGCACTCTACCACTGAGAGAGAGAGAGGGAGATTCTTTACTTAGAGGAAAGATTACCGTCAAATAGCATCGGAGCGCCAAGTCAAGGCAAGTCATGTTGTTTATATCCCAGCTGACAACAGAGGCCATGGCAGTGTTGTATCAGGGCACTGGACAATAGACTGTATGACAGGACAACTGTTCAAAAGCACAGGAAAAGACAGTAGTGATAAATAACTGTTAATTCCTTCAAAGTCTATGATACACGTTTTTTTTTTTCTTCTACTTATGCATATTGTATACATGAACCATTCACTTTTGTGCATAGCCATCATTTAAAGACAAATGACACACACACACACACACACACACACAAATTAAGTTCCGTTATGATTTCTCTGGTGATGGATTATTACAGTGATTTTAGATGATGTTATTAACTCAAAGCATTCAATCCATTTAGTGCAAGATGTTGTTTCAACACCCATCATCAAATTGATAATTATATCAAACGAAATTTTTAATATACTGTATGCTTTGCAATCAACATCTCTCTCTCTCTCTCTCTCTCTCTCTCTCTCTCTCTCTCTCTCTGTGTCTCTGTCTCTCTCTCTCTCTCTCATACACGCACATGCACATGCACACACACACACACACACACACACACACACACACACACACACACACACACACACACACAAGCAAAGTATGCTGTCAAGAATGACACTGTGTGCCATTTCTGGTAAGTAATTAGATGCCAGAAATGAACTTTTTTGTTTGTTTAAGTTCATTCAGACAGTAAGGCAATGTGTTTGATTTTTCAGATTAATACCAGGTGTGTATAGGGCATCTTATTTTCAAACTGTCTGTATGATAACATGCCTGTGGTGTCTCAGTGTCTGGTGTTGTGACAGTTTCTATTTCATTTCACTGTATCATTTTGTGATCAATTCCTGTCTTTTAATGTTCATGTTATCTACGTTGTTCTTCAAGGTTGTCTTTTTTCTCTCTTCCTTTTTTTCTTGCTTGCTTATTTGTTTTATTTATCAATTATTACCTGGCCGACACATTTGCTTGTTAACACATGTAAGCATTTTCAACATGGATCAAGGGAAGGGATGAAGACTGTATCTTTTTGCACTGTTAATTCAGAAAATGGTGTATTATCTGGTACTGTCTGTATCTTCTGGTACTAAGGATTTGGAATCTGGTGTGTATAGTTCTGTCTGTGATAAAGAGAATTTCTTTGTTTTAAGAGGTTTTTCTCCTTTTTTTGTGCTTCTTGAAGTACTTGAGCATCTGTCCTGTGTATTAGTCTACAATTATTAATTCATTAATTATAGTTGTACTGAACATAAATAAAAAGAAAATGATGATAATCATTGTCTGGGGATTTCCTTTATTCTCATTCCAGGTGTGTCTGAACTGGCATCACCTGTGCTGCAGCACTATACTTTCAAAGATTCCCAGATGCAGATCATGACACTGATTAGACAGTATGTTTTCTTGGAAAGCTTTATTTTTGGACTATGTATATGTACATTCTCTCTCTCTCTCTCTCTCTCTCTCTCTCTCTCTCTCTCTCTCTCTCACACACACACACACACACACACACACACACACACACACACACACACACACACACACACACACACACACCACTCTTAAAGCACGCACGGACAGGTGGAACCTCCACAGAATCACCATCGTGTGACCACCCGTTTCTCCATCATCCGTGGTGCCGACCGCTCCGGCTGGCTGTACTGACTGGGGGCACGACTGCCCGCCGGCGTCTCTCTCTCGGACGCTGGGGTCATCCCGCCCACGCTCCCCCTCCCCACGTCCCCTCCCACGCTCCCCCTGGTCGCCACACTGTTCCCAGTCATGGTCCTCGCCCCAAGCCCCAGGCCAATGCCCTCTTTCTTCACGTTCCAACGGTCTAT
The DNA here is from genome assembly GCA_033310375.1 of Conus canariensis. Taxonomy (NCBI): domain Eukaryota; kingdom Metazoa; phylum Mollusca; class Gastropoda; order Neogastropoda; family Conidae; genus Conus; species Conus canariensis. Next base: position 94,086,654 of record CM065717.1, read on the forward strand.
ACGTCTCCGGAAGTCGGGCGTGATTTCGAACTCGTAAGACTCTTTCGTCACTGAAATGCAAACAGAAAGGCAGAAAGTTAATCAGAAAGTGAGGCGACTGCAGGCGAAGATCTAAACAAATGTTAAAAGTTATTATTATGACTTCACCGAACAACGTCGACGAACGAATCACAAAACTAAACACGTCGCGTTTTGACCTCTTAGGTCTTCTTCAGGCAAGATGAGCGACACTCAGGACAACGAAAATGTAGAATGAGCAATCATTCAACGCCCATCTTACGCCGAATTCGACAAAAACAAGTTATTGCTCGTTCTTCATTTTCGTTGACCTGGGTGTTGTTTCTCTTGCCTGAAGAAGACCTAAGAGGTCGAAACGCGTCATGTTTTGTTTTGTGATTCGTTTGTCTACGTTGTTTGGTGGAGTCATGATAATTACTTTTAGAATTTGAAAAGGCAGAAAGATCTACCCTGAATTGATTATTCATGATAACAAGACACCAAACAATTACATAAAAAGACCGTATGTAAGTGCTTTAAAACAAAAATCTGGGAGTTCACATTAGTGAAAGTAAGAACTGATGGAGTACCTATATCCCAACTTATAACAGTAGTCAGATAGCTATGTACGTTAAATCGTCTGTAACAAAGCGACCTGGCCTTTGAGGTGTTCGAGCGTCCTGGGAGTGAAGGTTTGAATCCTAGCAGCCCTACCCCACCCCCCTACCCGCCTCCCGAAAAAAAGTAAGTAAATAGATAAATAAATAATATAAAATAAACCAAAAAGGCGACATCAGAAGGGTATTTAGGAATTATTACCTGGATACAGCCCCCCTCCCCCCTCCAACCACCCCCCTCCACACACACACACACTCTCCCTCTCTCTCTCTCTCTCTCTCTCTCTCTCTTCCCCTCCATCCGCAACATCCTCCAAACAGTATATAAGGAATGAAAGGCAGAAACACTGATACGTGTACGAGTGGACTTCTTTCTGAAGCCGCTGTCCACCTCTGCCTTGAGTGTAACTAATGTGCTCTTGTAAAGGTCTGTCCAAGGCTTCTTCTTCGTAACCAGGACTACTGAGCAGCGCAAACAGAACCCTACTATGTAGCAAAACTGTAGCACCAGAGTGCCATGTAACAACAAACTTGGCCAAGGCTTGCCCACATCTGCTTTCTATTTCGCTTGAGAACTCTGTAGCTGTTTCAAGTCTCGGTTCTAATGTACTTACCACATACTGTTAACCAAGCACGTTTCTTGAGCTGCGGAGAAGTGTCCAGTCGAGTTTGACGCATTATGTGTGTGTGTGAGAGGCAGGGGGGGTCTTTCATAGGCTGGGGCCGAGACACTAACAGGTATCTCTTGTACACGGTCATGTGGTGCACGTTTACAGATACCCCCACTCCAACACACACACACACGTATGCACGCATGTGCGCGCGCACACACACACACACACAAACAACGTGCACACTCTCTCTCTCTCTCTCTCTCTCTCTCTCTCTCTCTCTCTCACACACACACACACACACACACACACACAGACGCACGCACGCACACACACACACACACACACACACACACACACACACACACACACACACACACACACATGCCAAACTCTCGCCCCTCCCCCATCCCTCCAGTTCTCCCACCTTCCCACCACTCTACTCACCCGGGTCGTAGTATTTCCCCTGGAAAGTCCGGTGCAACGTGCGGGGCTTGAACCGCACAGGAGTTTTCTCCCTTTGCCGTTCTGAAGCCTCTGAGTACAGGGTCCCCTGCGAGGCAGGGGTGATGGGGGGCAGGGAGGGGGTCCTGATGGGACTGGGCTCAGCAGTGGGGAGTCGACTGCCCGCCAGGGAAGGCTCCGGGGAGAAGCCAATCCGGGGCAAGATGGCCTCCAGGGCGGAAGACGGTTTAGGGGCGGTAGATGGCACTTTGATCGATTCCGGGGTACCCTGCCTAGACAGGAGGTTGCCCTCGCTGTCGTACATTCTGGATGGGAGACTCTCCTCGTCCTCAAAGTAGTGGTAATCGCCGTATTCGTCGTAGTACCCATCTCTCTCCGGTTTCTCCTCCTCCTCGTCTTCTTCCTCTTTTTCTTCTTCCTCTTCTTCATATTCGTCTCCTTCTTCATCCTCTTCGTCGTAGTCGCCTTCTTCCTGTTCTTCTCCATCTTCGTATTCTCCATCTTCATCATACTCTTCGTCGTACTCTTCGTCCGCATCTCTTTCCTCGGCGTATTCGTCGTCTCCTTCGTAAGCCTCTTCGTCGCCTTCGTATTCCTCGTCTTCTTCGTCGTCCTGAGCGAGGGTGGGTCGCTGGTCCGGTTCGTCCGCCTCGACGAAGACAAAATTAGGGTAGCCCCACACGAAGCCCTTGTTGGGCATCAGCCGGTCGGCCAGTTTGGGTCGCAGGGTCGACTCATGTCGGTTGTCCCAGTTGTCGTCGAAGCGGTAGACGCCCAGATGAGCGTAGCCCTGCAGCTTCTGCGTGGGGGAGGAAAGCAGATAAGATGTCTTTGAGGATGTGTAAAAATGTTATGTGGGGGCACAGAGTTTGGGGAATAAGGACGGGGATGGGGGAAGAGGGATGGGGAAGGGGAGTGGGAGCCAGGGAGTGGGGGGAGGGATGTGAGAGGTAGACATTCATGGCAGATTTGGACGGGGAATATGAGGGAGATCATGAAGGTCTGGAAGAGGCAACAATCTATGTGAACTGTGCGGACCCTGTCCTAGAGTGTCTTCGGTTAACTCACAGGAAGTGGATTTCATCATTCACAATCTCGCACGGATAGTTGAAGTAGAGACAAGACAGACGATGGCGCGCATGAAATACAAAAACATGCGCACAGACGGGGACATTTTTTTGTCTTCACTGATTTAAGAAGAAAGAAGATAACGGGGATTTTTATAAAATTCCAGACATGTACAAACGTGACACATGTGACACATACGCGCGCGCGCACTCACACACACACACACACACGCACGCACGCGCGCGCGCGCGCGCGCGCCACACACACACACACACACATTTACCTCATGTTCGCAGTCAATCTTGTCGTACAGCATGGACGGGATGTTGCGATTGCTAAGCGAGGGGAAACAACTGCAGCTCTCCGGTCCCGTGGCTATCACGGCCCGAGGTTCGTCAGGATCTCGTTGCTGGTAACCGTAAGGTCGATACTGGAACGTGCTATAATCAAAAGGTTTCTCTTCCTCTTCCTCGTCATACTCTTCTCCCCCTTCCTCTCCGCCTGCTTCCTCGTCACCCTCTTCGTCATATTCACCATCCTCGTCATATTCTTCATCTTCGTCATATTCTTCATCGTCGTCGTAGTATTCGTCGTCATCGTACTCTTGGTCATCTCCCCCTTCTTCCGCAGCCTTGTTGTCTCCAACGATGATTTTCCCGTCTTCTCCTACCACCGCTAGAACTGGTTCTCCTGCCCGGGTGGCTTGCCGGGTGGGTGCCTTGCTCCCTGCCTTGCTCCCTGCCTTGCTGGGTGGCTTGCTGGGTTGCTTGGCACCGCCGGACGTGGCTGGAGGTTTGGTGGTTCCAGCCCTGCGTTGGAGCAGAATGAGCATTGAACATAGGACTCTTTCAGGAGTTCTGTTGAATGTCCTGTTGGGTTTAGCATGTACAGCGAGCAATTTGGAATGGGAAACATAATTCTTTGTAGAGAAAAATTCAGTACATGTTGCCCCCATTTGGAATGGAGAACACAATTCTGATAAAATGTCTACCGAAGGTACTTTTTTTTTTTCATCATGTAGGCCTCCTGCAGGCAATCTGGAATGGAGAACATAATTCTGACAAATGTCTACCGACGATACTTTTATTTTTCATCATGTAGGCCTACAGAAGGCAATCTGGAATGGAGAACTTAATTCTGACAAAACGTCCCCCCCCCCCCCCTCCCCCCCTATCCTCCGAAGGTACCTTTTTTTCATGTGGCTCTACTGCAAGCAATTTGGAATGGAGACCAACATTCTGGTAAAATGTCTGCTGAAGGTACCATGTGTTTATCCTACGCCGCAGGCAGTTTGGAGGGGAGAGCGGAATTCTTTCCCTTGGTATGTTCAATGTACATTGTGTGTATTGTGTGCAGCGAGCCATTTGAAAGGGAGAACATACTTTAAAACAAATGTCCGGTGAATGTACCTTGTGTTTATTGAATACAGCAAACCATTTGGAATGGAGAAAATAATTGTGACAAAATGACTGCCGAATGTGTGTTGTATTATTATGTACAGCGTGGAATTGAAAATACATATTTCTGACAAAATGACTGCTGAATATTCCTTTGTGTTTATTATGCACGAGAGGAAATTTGGAACGGACAACATAATTGTGACAAAATGTCTGCTGAATGTACCTTGTGTTTATCACGTGCAGTTGTAATTTAGAATGGAGACATAATTTTGACAGATCTGCTGAATATAGGGCCTACCCTGAGTTCATCGTGTCAGTCTGGCAGTCTGAAAGGGACAACATCATTCTTTCTAAAGCTATGTTCAGGTTCAATGTGATTTGTGCATGTAATATGCCACGGGTAGTTTAGTACTGAGAAACATTCTTTCAAAAGGTCTGTTGGTGGCAACCATGGAGTTTTATGGTCTCTCTCTCTCATTCACACACACACACACACACACACACACACACACACACACACACACACAAGAGAGAGAGAAGGAGAGAGAGAGAGAGAGGAAGAAGAGAGAGAGCGGCTACAAAACTGACCGACCAATACTGACAACTTGGCAACAATACAGCAAACTGACATAATACAGACTTTACACGACCAGTCTACACCCAGGATCGATAAAGAAGAGTCAAGCGCACAGCCATTACGTCATATGGGGTATGCAGAAGGATTCTGATCACAGCACCAACCTGGTCTTGTTCCGTGAAGCCGCCTGGGTGGCTGCCCTTGATTTGGCTGCTGCCGCTGAAATAATGATAATTAGTAATGATGATGATTATCGGGATGATAACAACAAATAACAACAAGAATAAGGGTAATAATGATTATGATGAACATAACATCAACAAGAATCATGTCTGTACACATTTCAAAGAAAACAAGAATATCTTACAAGAACTTGAACTTTCAAAATATGACACACTTTTTTATGTGGTGGATTTTTGTTTGTTTGTTTGTTTGTTTTTATTGTTTTGTTTTGTTTTGTAAATTCATTTGAACTTTTCAAACTGGCTATTGCTGTTCACTAAATGAATCAGATTACAGATTCTACGTTGGATGATTTAGGCGAGGATGGGTGGAGTGGTGAGAGGGTAATATGAAAAAGGTATTGAACATTAAAATCTGCTCCAAACAACACAAAGTATGCGCCGCCCCCCCCCTCCCTCCCCATCTCCCCCCCCCCCCCCCCCGCCCCATCCCCCACCACCGCCCTTCCGATACACACACACACACACACACACACACACACACACACACACAGATCATTGTAATCTCCATCGAAGTCCTATTTGTCATCATTTTATTGTTGAGAGTGGTGTTGTTTTTTGTTTGTTTGTTTGTTTGTTTTATCCCTACTTACTGGTATTAATATTACGTTTTAAAATTCCTTCTTGCAGTCTGTAGGTTAAGTTAGGTCAATTTCCTTTTTGTTCCCCCCCCCCCCCCTCTCCCTCCCTGTCCCCCGCCATTTTGTCCAATACCGCATATTGTTATGAAAGACAGTTAATTGAAGGACATATATTACAGTGTGAGGAAGGGGGGAGGGGGGGGGGGGGGGGGAAGACGGAAGACAAGGTGACAAAATACATACATAATCTAACGAGAAGATAATTCGGGAGAATGCAGACTCTCTCCCCCACCCCCCACCCCACCAAAGTTCAAAGATTCAGACAGGATCCTGCATCCACCCTTTGATCCGGACCAGGACGGATCCGCACCAAATTGACCTTGATTTGACGGGGCAATCTCGGAGTCCCATTCCATGTCCACCAATTTCTGTCAAATCAGTTCAGTAGTTTATGCGTGATGGTGCTAAACAGATCCTGGATCCCCTCTACATTTTTGTGCGGATCCGCCCTTCTACCCCTAATTTCGATGCGGATCTGCGTTGAATATATATATATAATATAATATATAGATAGATAGATAGATAGATAGATAGATAGATAGATAGATAGATAGATAGATAGATAGATATGTATTACTGCTATACCAGAATTTCCTGCAGTACCTCCAATGCCTCCTTGGGAGCACCTAAATGCTTCTTTTGATTACAAGTACACTATCTAAAAGAAAAGTGATAATGTAAATATCTTAACAACTGAAGTTCGTGAACATTTAGAAAACAGCTATCCAAATCATTTAAAAGTGTTTACAGATGAGTCGGTAATGGAATCCTCTGACAGTGATTCTGGTTTTATGATACCACTTTTAATTGTCAGTAAAATCATATCATTTAGGAAAGGGGTTTTCAATCTATACCTCAGAATTATATGCAATTCTGAAGGCTTTGACTTGCATATATGGTACACCAATTCCTTTCTATAAAATTTTACTGTGTGTTGATTCCAAATCTGTTTTACAATCACTAGAGCGTTGGGACTGCAAAGCAACAAAAGATTTGTTTTTTGAAATAAAACATTTCCTGCATTGTTTTATAACTCTAGGCATAAGAATTGATTTTTGTTGGGTCCCATCTCAATGTGGTATAAAGTGAAATGAAATAGCAGACAGTCTTGCAAAAGAACGAGCAAACAGAAACGTTGAAAATTTATTAAACAATCCCTTAGATTTGTCCTCTTGTGAATTAATCCAAATTATGGACAAGTATATATATATGCAGAATTTTAGTCAAAAGGTGGCTACTTTACCATCGTGCCCAAGGCACATTGTTAGATTAATTCATAAATGAAGACTGAATACATGGAACAATAAATATTCTCATGGCATTACTTGTGTCTGCAGAGAAAACATTTCTGTACATCATCTTTTGTTTGAATGCTCAATGTTGACCTCGCTCTGTCAGCAGAAAGGTATTGAGATGAATAACTTTGATAATGTCAATACTGTCTTGTATGGTCCATATGCTGCTGAAACTGCGATGGTTATTTCGCAATCACAAGTTGCAACATTTTCATAAAGATCAACAATTCTGTGTACACGAGGGTATTTCACTTATGTAAATATGCATAAATCAGATGTGGTTTTGAAAGTACTTACATGGATGATAAGTTGAGTGCGGAGATGTTTTTTTTTTTTTTAATTAAGTGTCTAATATCATCTGGCGATGAAAAGACATGAAATAAACCGCTAAACTAAGCTGATCTGTGTTAAATTTGAATGGGTTCGTTTTTGATCCACATTCCATCTTCATACACACGGACTTTCGTGAAAATAAGTCCAGCAGTTAACGAACAAATAGCGTAACTCTTGCTCCCATGATGAAATATTTACACGGCCCAAACTCCAAACGAACGACATGTCTCCTTCTTTGTTCTGTGTGCCCTGTGTTGGCATTTTTGCTGCCTGGGCAATTCTGGTGTCGTTAGCACCATTCGTTCGGGAGTTAAGGGCGTGTAATTAATTATTCCATCATTAGAGCAAGGGTTACCCTACTTGTTCGTTGTTCACTGTTTGCCACTAACTGCCTCATTTAAGATGTTCCCTTTCCGTGCAGCAATGCTGGAGTGATGTTATTCACTGAGCAAGGGGCAAAGACTGAAAGCAGTAGACGAGGATGAAGACATAATCATCTTGGCGGGGATGATTCTGACTAGGTCGGAAAGACTGGAGGAAGGAAGACAGAATGCCAGTGGTACCTGTCGCCTGGCGGCTGTTCTTTTTGGAGGCTGCTGCAGCAGCCGACGGCTGGACAGACCGAGCGGCAGCACGGGATGCCATGGTGACGGTCTACGTCGTGGGTAATTCACGTCATCAGTGGTCACACTGTCGTGAGACTGTGCGTGGAGAGAGAGTACAGGGTGGGTGGATTAATTCCCTTTCTGATGCTGTTACGGCCGTTGGGGTTAGGTCGTGGTGTTGTCGCTTGCATGCACGCACCCACGCATGCACGCACACGCTCTCTGTCTGTCTGTCTGTCTGTCTGTCTGTCTGTCTGTCTGTCTCTCTCTCTCTCTCTCTCTCTCTCTCTCTCTCTCTCTCTCTTTCTCTCTCTCTCTCGCATGCACGCACACACATACACGTTTGCTCACTCGGTTACTCATTACACACATGCGCGCGCGCGCGATTATACACATGCGCGCGCGCGCGCGCACACACACACACACACACACACACACACACACACACACACGCACACACACAAAAACACACACATACACACACAGAACGAGACAGACAGACAGAGATACAGAGGTGGATAGAAACAGAGACTCAGTATCAATTTTTAAAAACATTTTGTAAAATCACACACACACACACACACACACGCGCGCACGCACGCACGCACGCACGCACACACATTTGCGCACGTATACACGCTCGCGCGCTCAAGCACGACAATACAGAGAGGCACAGAGAGAGAGAGAGAGAGAGAGAGAGAGAGAGAGAGAGAGAGACAGACAGACAGACAGACAGACAGACAGACAGTGAGGCCTAGGGACAGACACACAAAGAGACAGAGAGACAGACAGAAGCAGACACACACACACACACACATACACACACACACACACACACACACACACACACACACACACACACACAGAATGAGAAAGGTGGGGGGGGGGGGGGGCGGGGGATGGGGTAAGGGGGACGGAAGGGGGTTCACAACTGTAATCCCACTACGAACCTCATCACACTTCATGCACGTTGTTCACGCTGTCGTCTGCCATACCACACGTGCATTCCGTGATTCCTTGTCGCTTTCTGAGTGATAACACTTCAAATGTGTGGGTCGCATACATCACACAAACCTAGTCCGTTTTGGGGGTTCACTTACGACCCAGTGCACGATCAGTTCTCTCTGGTCTTGCCACGCGCGGGCTACAAAATGAAATCTTTTCCCAGGTTCTTCTTTATTACCTACCCACAGCAGTGTGTGCAGTCCACGAAAAAGTGAGTCAGTGTTGTTACTTCTTTTAAACAAGGTGAAAGAGCTGAAAATCATTCCCAACCAGCCTACCGCCCCCCCTCCCTCCCCCCCCCTCCCTCCCCCCCTTCCCTTTCCATCCTCATCTTCCCCACTTGTCTGAGGTTATATTTTTCAAATTATGACTCGCCTGGGTTTTTGTTGTTGTTGTTGTTTTCCTTTTCCAAATATATGCATTGTCAGCTAACCACTAAACATGGGGAAAAAAAAGTTCAAAGTTATATTCTTTTAATCCATAGTTGATCATTATATACAGTTATTAGAATTAGGCAAAATTAGATTATTTAAAAGTAGAATTGGATCAATTTAAAAAAAATATATTTACACTGTTCAGATTTTAGTCGTTCCGTCTAGTCATTAATCTCCGTCAGAACAAGATTAAAAGTAAAATTACCGTCGGTAGAGATTAAAACATCAAAATGGCGAATGAGATTACTGGACCGCCAGACAAACTGAGCAGACACAAAAGTCGCGCGCCACGACCTCGGTATCTTCCGCGGGCAGAACAGGGTTAGGTGGACCGGTTTTCCTTGTCCTCAAGTGTAAGCCGCTTACGGTCCAGTGAGACGAATTGACTTCTAAGACTGACCACCGATAGGCGGCTACTTAGCTTACTATTTGTTAGCATTGATTTGGCTGTTTAGTCATCCGACGTGTACTTTCAAACAGCGCAAGCTGGTTCGTTCTGAAGAACCCAGAGTTGGCCGTGAAAGACCCGTGCAATGGTGATCACACAGTGTCACAGTCCCACGTACGGTAAACCTGTTTATAGTTGAATTTTTGTAAAGAGAGGGGGGTAGTTACCGCCAAAACACAGTTTGTGTTCTTGGCGGTAACTACCCCCCCCCCCCTCTCTCTCTCTCTCTCTCTCTCTCTCTCTTTCCAAATTTTGCTTCATTTTCCGCCCACAGTCACTCCCGTTTTTAAACTCCACTGTTTATAGTTGGTTTCTTTTCATAAACTTATCGAAAATATTTTCGCTTTCAGAGCTGTAGGAAATCGTGCGACGTAGAGGGGCGAGCAACATGAAAACTGAAACAACTCACCTCTGTGTTCCCCCCCTTTTTTTTTCCTCCTCCAGTGGACAGTCTGTAAATGTGAGTGAGGAAAGTAAATAATGCCAATCGTCACGCACTGTCTGGCACTGGCTAAGTCGGTAACACGAAAAGGTTACGTCAGGCTGGCACACATTCATTGCACACATGGTTCATAATCCTGTAAGTGCCACTACCCCACACGTACACAAATGAAGGCGGACATGCGCGAGCGCACGCACGTATGCACACACAAACCTACTACTACTACTATTACTAGCTGCCGTTGCACAACAGCCAGCGTCCCAGACATGCAGTCTTGGAAGTTTGGGTTTGAATGCCATCAGAGGCCACCCTCACCCCCCACCCTCACCACTACCTCCTGTCCTCCCCCCACTTGCACCCCCCTCCCCCCTCGCCCTTCTGCTTTGATCTACCTAGAACTGAAAGTGCTATGGGGTCAAATGGAAAAGTAGAACCATTCATGTGTTTCTCGGATTTCATCCATGTTTCGTCTGTGAGTGTGCAAGATGCAGGTGTTTGTATCTCTCGGGCCTGGTTTGCGTCAGCATATATTATGGAAAGTAGAATCCCCGTCATGTGGCATTACATCACAATGGTACAACATAACAACCTTGTCGGCATCTTCATCGATCATCACATACAATCTCAAATTCCTTGACCGTTCATGCCCCTTACCTTATGGGTGGTGTTTGTTATTTCCCACGTCCATGCCCTTGTCTTAGGTCATTTGTGCGGGCAAACGTGTTATGGGACTGTCGTTGGATGGGCGTGGTGGTGCCCTCCAGAGGTGGTCGTTCATTCATTCATGCTGCGTTCGCGACTTCGCGATCATTTCCATCAGTACGGGACTTGTGTAGGTAGTGTTCTGCATGTTGTTACTTCCGAATAGTCACCATTGAACATTACAAAGAGACTTGGCAGCAGTGCAGCGTCTCCTCCGGCTGGTTTTCTCATGGGGACTCGATAGAGATTGCTTCCTGTGGACTGCGGCGCTAGGGCTGCAGCAGGACAAACGTGATGGGTGTGGTGGTGTGGGGGAAGCGATATAAGCAGAGCGAGGATAATGACACCGGTAGGCGGAGATGAAAAGTTAAAAGATATTTATATTGAAAATAATGACACGACTAACAGCTGGGCTATTGTTCATCCAGTTTTGTAGTAGTTAATATCTTTTGAGTAAAGATGTGACAGCTGAAGATAATTATATTGAAAATGAGATGACGAAAGTTGGCCCATTGTTTATCAAATTTTGTGGTAGTTCGTAGCGTTAATATTTGTAAAGGTTTACTTTTTTTTCAGCAGAGACGAGACGGCAAAAGATAATTGATTTGAAAATAATGAGACAACAAACAGTTATGCCATTGTTCATCCAATTTTGTGCTAGTTCGCAGCGTTGATAATTGTAAAGGTTTAATTTCTTTTGAGCAGAGATGAAAAAGCAAAAGATAATTAAATAAAAAAAATAATGAGACGACTAACAGTTAGACTAATTTTCATCAAATTTGGTGGTAGTTTGCAGTGTAAATATTTGTAAAGGTTAAAGTTCGCTAAGTTCTCCAGGTGCAACACTGAAGGGTTATTCGAGAAGTAAATAATGTTAATACTATTATTATAATTTATTATTTGTTGTTGAGGTCTTTGTTGTTGTTGCTGTGCCTCATGATAATGCGGGTTGTACGGGAGCCATGACGGACGCTTTAAGGATTCCCCCCCCCCCTCTCCCTCCCCCCCCCCACCCCCGCCCACCCAGTCCTCTCTCCTGACTCGCGTGCAACAACCAATCCCGTCCTTAGTGCTGTACTTCCAGAACATAATTATTCAGTCTGAGACTGGTTCGTCTACCCTCCCGTTCTGTGCCTGGCTCGCAGAAAGGCCATTGAGAGGCAGTCACGGCGAGGTGTGCGAGTCGGTGCCATGCAAACATCATGGTGCTCGAACACTGCGGGGAAGAGGGTCTTGTCTGCTGGTTTGTGTTGACTTCCCTGCATGGCTTGTCTGCTCCATGTGTGAAGTGCCGATAATCTTTTTTTTTTCCCTTGGAAGGCGGGGAGGGTGGGGGCTTGGGGGGGATGCTGGAGATCTACTGGTTGCACACACAACAATTAATGCGCCAAGGCCTTGCTTAAGGAGTCGAGTATTTATAGACTGGCGCAATGAGACTGTTTTGAGAATTTTGATTGTGTCTGAAAGCTGATTCTCCTCGTTTTCTGTCATACGGCCATCAAGGTACAAGCCAGGTGGTTCCAAGCAGACAGATTAAAATCAGAGGAATGGGAGCATTTGAGGGCTTCCAGCTGGCGCAAAGATAGGGTCACGGGTGAGTGCAAACGCCTGAAATATGACGTCACCTAAGGGGAAGATAATGTATTTGAAGATTGTATGTGATTTCATCGGTGGAAATCCTCCCTAAAACAAGGGAAAAAATAGGAGGGGAGTTGTTCTTTTGATCAGATCAGTTTAACATTAATAGTAGGCTCAGACTTATGCTAGGCCCCAAAACGCTTACATGGATTACACAGTGTTTTAGTGCAAAATCCTAATTGTGGCGTGTGGCCTGCTTACATCCAAAAATTAATGAAGGATACACATCACCGGTGACGTGGAGTGATCTCCCTTCACAGGGAAGCTGGTAAATCTGGTTTGTACAGCGGTTCGTCGTGTGTGTCGTTGCAAACACCGCACGAGCAAGCCCCGCCTCGACCATCTTTGTTGAACAGCGAGTCTAACGCGCAGCAATAATATGTTTCGTTTTGACAGGTGATGGCATTGTATATCAGTTGACTACCTTCGACAAAATCATCTCCGAGTTTTTAAGGGAGGGCGAAGCGGGGAGTGGAAGGGGGAGGGGGGGGGGGGGTATAACTGAATGTAATAGGTAATACACACAACATCGCGGAGTTGTGTTTTATTGGTTAATCAATGAACACTGAAACAAAATGCACAGACACAATCATTCGTACCAAATTATCATTCTAAGCTTCCATATTTTTTGTGTGCAATCGCTAATCATGATGCCTAGCAATTTAAAAGT
>CM065717.1:94104843-94167343 GCA_033310375.1 Conus canariensis
ACCTGCTGCTCCTCCAAGAAGACATTTACCACCCTGGCACGGTGGGGACGAGCGTTGTCGTCCTGGAGGATGACGTCAGGGCCCAGGGCTTGCCGGGCAGGCAGGACCAGAGGCTGAAGAATGTTGTCCCTGTACCCCACACCAATTAGGTTGCCTTCAACTCGGTACAGGGGGGTTCTGAAGTTCCTTCCTATGCCACCCCACACCATGATAGACCCCTCGCCATACCGGTCCCGTTTGATTACGTTGGCTTCTTGGTAGCGTTCCCCCGTCCACCTCCAGACACGTATACGACCATCGTGGAAGAGCCGAGCAAAACGCGACTCATCAGAAAACATCACCCGGGCCCAATGCTGCCTCGTCCAGGCCACATGAGCTCGGCACCAAGTCAGTCGCACCCTACGGTGAGCCACTGTCAGCACAGGTCGAACAGCTGGCCGTCTTGCTCGGAGGTCAACTTCTCTCAGGTGGTTCCGAACAGTTTGGTCGGAAATGTTGACGTTCGCTGCAGCACGCAGTTGTCGCCTGAGGTTGTTTGCAGTGGCAGTTCTTTGTCTCAGCACTGTCAGAACCAGCAGTCTGTCCTGCTGTCTGGTGGTGGACCTAGGCTGGCCAGACCATCCTTGTTCAGCAGTACTACCGGTGGCATTGAAGCGGTCACGAAGTCTTTGGATGACAACATGATGCACTTGAAGGCAACGACCAACTTCTCTGATGCCTACACCTTCTTGAAGCCAAGCAACAGCCCTTCCCCGGTCAGTGTCATTTAATCTCGTCTTGGTGGCATGGTTAAAAACATCCCCAAAAGCGGCTTTTTTATACCCACTAGTCAGCAAAACTGGTTGCCATGTGTTCAGTAAAGGCAAGACTTGCACGTGCAATGTAGATTGCAATCGGCCCAACTGTGCTGCCTCAGCTATGCGCTCGCAAACCGCGACCATGTTTTCGTGATTTCGGTGTTTCTTTTGTGAACTCGTTCAACCCACCAGACTCAGATTCAACTGAACACATGCTAAAACCAGTTTTGCATTGAAGCAGTTGTCACACTTTCAGTGCAAAAATTGGACAAAAGCATTGAATTCTATACACTACGATGCGTTATCTAATCCATATGAAAAATGCAGGTGGCTCTTAAATTGTTTTGAGCAGTATATTTCGATGGTCAAGATTGTTTTAGAAATATATGCAACAATGAAAAATATGACGGGTTTTATGAAAAATTAGATCTCTGGAAAAAAAAATTGGTTTCTGACGAGGAAAAAAAAAAAAAAAAAGAAAGAAAAAGACCCCACTTGTCGGGTTTGGTGATAATTCGTCAACCCACTTTGTCAGTCATGCACGCGCGCGCGCGCGCGCGCGCACACACACACACACACACACACACACACACACACACACACACCACACACACACACAGGTGCACACGCGCGGGCGCTCGCGCATACACACACGCGCACACGCGCGCGCGCGCGCGCGCGCGCGCGCCACACACACACACACACACACACACACACACACACACACACACACACACACACACTGCCAGAGGAAAATAAACGCCATACAAGGTTAGGGGTGGGGTAGGGGTGTTAATCAGCTTTGACATTCTATCGCCTTAACACACACACCCCTCCCCATCTCTCCCACCCCCACCTCAACATCATCCGTCTGTTACCCCCTTACCCCTCCTTGTCCCCTTCCTCACCTTTAGGAAACACACACACACACACACACACACACACACACACACACACACACACACACACACACACACACCGCGCGCACGCACGCACGCACGCACCACACATTTTTTCGTACTCACCTTGTTCCATCCTGGTCATCACAAGACTGGATTCTTTCTCAAACCGAAGCTGAGCGCGAGGCACAGTCGGAGAGGCAGATATGACCTGTGGGACAGTGACCATCATGTATATAGGACAGTGGTAGTGACCATCATGTATATAGGACTGGTAGTGACCATCATGTATATAGGACAGTGGTAATGACCATCATGTATATAGAACAGTGGTAGTGACCATCATGTATATAGGACAGTTGTAGTGACCATCATGTATATAGAACAGTGGTAGTGACCATCATGTATATAGAACAGTGGTAGTGACCATCATGTATATAGGAGGTAGGACAGTGGTAGAGAACAGCGCAGTAGGTCCACATCAACACGGAATGAGGTTTCATTGGCTTTGGATATCCGATGAAATTGTTTGCCCGCACGCGTTCCCCCCATTACTTGTTATGTAAATCATAAGGTGTGCAGGGGTTTTTATAGGGGAACACGGGGCATGATGGGCTCCCAAGGTAAGATGGCAGAGGGGATTTAATGGCCAGTGTCGGCAATAAGACGGCAATTGTACACATGCATGAAGAGATGCTTCCAAGGGACGTAACCTTCTGGCCTGACTTATTTCTCGAGCTCAGGAAAAGGATTTTTTTTTGTCTAAGATCATTGGGAAAAATATGTTGGGAAGAAAATCTTGATTTTGCTGTCATTGATGTATTTTTATGTTACATTTATTTTGTTATCCTCTCAAAGTTTGAACAATCAAAGATCAACCTATATTGTAGCCAGATTATTTTCCCATTTGTCCATATAAGTAACAAATAAAAAGGCCTCTGCATGTGTGGGATAACTGTCACGTATGATGGCAGAGCGAAGGAAATCGTGAAAAGATAGAAAGATTAACACAGAAGACACCGGACTGAGAAAAACAAACGCCAGTGATCAAACTCAAATGAATGACAATAAAGCTACGAAAGAAAAATAAACAAAGAAGGGCAAAGAAAAGATGCTCAAAGGCACCGCAGAACTAGAAATGCTGTATACAGAAAGCTTGAATGTAAAATTGCAATGAAATTATATACATGAGTTCACTGGTTTTACTACTATAATCTACTATAATGTCATAATGCATGATGTGCCTATGACGCCCTGTTTATTTGCCTACGTTCCTTCGTGTGTGGGCAAGTTGAACTTTTGAGAAACACATGCATGAGAATTTCAGAAAGAGTAACAACCGAATTTCTTTTTCAATCATATGTTTGATTTAGTTTTCCCGAAACGTATCGATGGATTTAAATTGATCATCATGTTGCCTTTTGTTTTTTTGTGTGTTAAACTCTGTGGAGCATTAAAGTTTGGGGACCCACATTGCCCCGAGTTCCCCTAATCAGCATATTGCAGGACATGTATGCAACATATTGCAGGACATGTATGCAACATATTGCAGGACATGTATGCAACATATTGTAGGACATGTGTGCAACATATTGCAGGACATGTAGGCAACATATTGCAGGACATGTAGGCAACATATTGCAGGACATGTAGGCAACATATTACAGGACATATATGCAGCTTCGGTTTCTGTCTAGGAAGATATCGGTCTTTTACGTTAACTCATCACCTCTTCCTCTACCTGTCCCTCCGGTCTTGCTTCCCATGACTCTGTGCCTATCTTAGTTGTCTGTCTGTCTCTGTCTCTGTCCTGTCTGTCTGTCTGTCTCTCTCTCTCTCTCTCTCTCTCTCTCTCTCTCTCTTTTTCCACTCCGAGGCTGTCCCACTGGCGTCTACATGGCCCTGTATATGTCTGTTATGATGTTTTTGTCTGCCTTGGTTGTTAGTCTGTCTCGGTCTCTACAGAATTTGTTAGTCTGTCTCTACAGAATTGCGACCATACAGAAGCTCCTTCCCTTCTCCCTTTCCCCTTAGATCTCCACCACCTATAAGAAGAGATCTGCAGAGAGAGAGAAAGAGAGAGAGATGAACATATTCAATGGCATTAGTTGTACAGCCAAAGGAATAAGGAAAATAACAACTCCAAAGCAAACATGAATCGGTACACAACTTGAATTTCAAGCAAAAAGGCCTGTATCCTGACCATCAAATATAATGGTTTTACAAAGAAGTGAAAATATGTAAGCCACCACCACTAAAATGCCTCGCCGTCTCCTATAGAGCTCATTTTCCCTTCAAACTACAAGGTTCATATCGTTGTTTTTTTTTTTTCTATGCTCAAATGTTCAGCGCAGTGCACCTTGAAAGCGATTTTACAGAATCACTGTCATAATTTCAGCATTTCAAGCGTGTTCTAGTTTTCACTTTTGTTGTTATAACAATTTGCCATTTTCAGAGAAAGAATAGCATTTTTACAATAACACTGAAAATGTAGTTTGTTCTCCTACAGAAGCCACACAAAGAACGAGTTCTTTAAGTCTGGCGAGAGAAATTCGATGTCACCTAACTGTTGAAATCGAAATATATTTCTGTTTCAAGTATATTTTGAAAGTCATAAAACCACGTGTGTTCTTCTGTATTTTCCATTTTCGAGTGCTAGTTTTATTCGGAAAATATGGTCCTGTCTTTATTAATTCCAAAATAAATCGTCCTCATGTCCATCTTTCTGGTAACATCCATATCTCAAATCCATGCGTTGCTGTTCTTTACAAAACTGATGTCCAGTTTTCTTTCTCACATCCATGATCGTTGAAGAACATGTCAGGTCTATTTGCAGAATCTTGATGATTTTTACAATTACACATTCAGTGTATGATCTAATGTATAACGGGTATTTTATCGGTGTCTCCGTATATAACTGTGTTTTACGTATGCATCGAAGCATTTAAAAAGCGTTTGATTGGAAATGTGTGTTCTTTTAAATCCGATATTATCATAACGTTGCCATATTTCAGCACCATATGTAAGAAGTGATTCAATTTTGGCATCAGAAAGTTTTAAGAATATACTTGAATCGATCGAATTTTTACGTAAAGATCTCTAAATTTCTACCCCCCCCCCCCCCCCCCCAAGCCTTCCGCCTCCCCCTTCCTCCCCGCCCTTTGTTCCCCTCCCCTTTTCTACAGGTTTCTGCTACTGCAGTTTCCAAGCTCAACTTTGTTGTGAATAGTATGCCTAAATATTCATAAAAATCAGTAACTTTTACATATGTGGTGCCATAAAAAAGCTGTTTTCCTTCCGTGACGGAAAGGATGACTATCCTTTCTAATTGCCATGACATTCCTTTCTTAAGATTAATATTTAGAATCAGACGATCTGCCTTGACGCCCTTTTGTTTCAGTCAGTCTGATTCCGCAGACTTGCAGCAGTGCTAGGCTAGATTGTATCACATCATATGCGAATAACATCAAAAAGAAAATTCAACCGGCCCTGGGATTATGCCATGTTTTCCTTTCTGTGTTATCTCCACTGCAATTCATTCTTTAAAAAAACGAAAGGCTTAGCAATCATCCCTGCCTCGCTCTTTGTTGGCAGTCAAAAGCCTCTGAGGAAACACACCAATCGGTCACAGACGCATGCTGAGACGGGGTCATAAATAGGAACAGCCATAAATGATTTGCCACCTACTCCACTTCAACGTTAAGTGGGCTAATCCACGTTTTGATTCACCAAGTCGAAGGCCTTTCTAAAGTAAAATGGTTTTATGTATAATTTTAATTTTTACACAAATGTGACTGAATTAACACAAAAGATGCAAATGTGGTCTGCGGTGCTTTAACATGATCAAAACCTACCTTGTTCTTTAATGATTGTTTCCACTCCCGTTCCGCCCATCTTGTCAGAGAGAGAGAGAGAGAGAGCAAGTCAATCACACTATCAATGCAAAGCAGCCATATACAGTTACCTTAAACGCAAGAACTGTTACCATGACAGCAGACAACACGATGATTCTCAGTTTCGCCATCCTGCTACTCGGTTACTGTTTAAATCCAAAGATCGTATGACGTGTGCTTGGTCAGCTACGGAACAGCTGTACCATATATACCTACACAACATCAGGTGATATCTTCGGGCGCGATAATTTTATGGTATCAGTTGTTGTCCTTGTCAGCGGACATGACAGTTCATAACTCACACACAGTTCAAGGCCCAGACCGATATTTTGATAGTATGCTTGTCGCATGCCGATGGTCAGACAGGGGCAGACGAGGGTGGGGGACATGGGGATGGGAGGGTTGCGGCTATGACAAGAGACGAGGCGAAGAATGGAGGGGCGGGGTTGATGGTGGGACTATATCATGTCCAGCTATAGTATAAGCCTGATACTGTAATCGAAATGACACATTCGCAAGAATGATGTTAACTTGACGCGGATCATGCTGACGGTACGCATGTGATGCATAAAACCATTCTGAATAGCTTACGTCCGCAAGCAAACATCATTTCTGCCGCTGTGATGAACAGGTCTATATTCCGCAAAGAGAACTACTATCGGCATCTCTCTGTGTACCCTTTGCAAAAAATACCTTCCAGACTAGATAAGGTTCTAGTCACGTCTTGATACACTTGGCGTTCGACAGAGCTTGCAAGAGGTGCTGAGGGTTATAATGAACAAGTTGAACATCAGGTGAAAGCTAATAAATGCCATCAAGCAACTTTAATCAAATGCGACCAATGTTGTCTTCACCGAGTTTGATTGAAGGGTGGTTCCAAATTTCAGTTTAGTTCTTCAGAGCCGCCGTGTATCTTCCCCACGGTCTCGCTTTTCTTCCTCTTCTGGAGCGCTTCATGGCTGATACACTTGAAGATCTTGTCAGCACAGCAGTCAGCTCAGCAGATGACATCGATGGCACAACAGGCAGTGAAAAAGAATTGGTCAAGCTTGCCAGAAGACTAGATGAAACAGCGAGAGGATTTGTCATGGAAACCGGCCCCGAAAGACCGAGTTGATGGCCAGCCGCACCACCGCCGTGTCTGCTGATATTAACCTCTATGAACAGAAGCTAGAAACTGTTCAGTTGACCTAGCCTCTATGGGACCCAAGATTAGCAACAGAGGATCCAAACCAGATATCTTCCTCAGGGACAGCAATGACAATATCGGCACCGGAAGGACAACCAGACCTCCATTAAACACTGGTACATTCCATCTTCCCATGTGCATGTGAGACATGGACCCTCACGGCGGATCTGGAAAGAACAGCCCAAGCTGAACAAACCAGATGTAACCGCAATATACCAGACACCAGGTAAGCCTACCGATCATGTCTCCTCCCACGTCGCCCTACCCCCACACCCATCCCGTAGAAAGTGTCAAACCATCAAGCAGTAAACAATAAACGAGTAGCCTAGGGTAACTCTTGCTCCCAAGAAAACATAACTTTATTTGTATTTGTATTTCATCAAGCAGTAGTCTACATCAGACCTTATGAAAATCCTTTGACAGTTAGAGAAAACTGCGTTCATTAAGCCACATGACACGTTCCAATGATTCTGCTTAAACAGTGCTACGGGAAATCGTGTTGAAGGAGGAAGCCGGAAGGGAGACAGGGAGAAAAAACAAACAAACAAACAAACATCCGACGGACTGATAATTATTATAGCAGAACAGACAGGGGAGCCATTTGCAGAGACTCGTGACATGCAATCAGAGAAATTATCTGCATACCACCAGTATAACTGGAGGAACTTGGTGAACAGTTCTTACGAGCGGCATCCAGGTGACTTTCCAGACTGAGATAAGGGAGGAAAGACGCGCACTTACGCGTACGAGTGAATACGCACACGTAGGCTACATGCACTGGCGCGCGCGCGCACGCACACACGCACCCCACACACACACACACACACACACACACACACGCGCGCGCGCGCGCACACACATACACACACACACACGCACTCTCTCTCTCTCTCTCTCTCTCTCTCTCTCTCTTTTACTGCATAGACGGCCACAATCATCCAATTAATTTTTACGCCGTTTTGTGGGGGTTGCGATGAAAGAAAAACAAATGATAGAAAGCGATAGACCTAAAAGTGAGGATAAAAACCTGGTCCTGCTCTAAGTGGGTTCTCCGGCAGGCTACTGTTACTTCACTTTTCGCCCTTCCGAGCTAGCCGGTCCCTTGCTGATCTAAGACAGCAGGGCCCCCAAAAATAAATTAAAACAACAAAAGCTATTGGGGTAGTAGGGGGGGGGGGGGGACCTATTATCTAACTAACTACTGACTGTGGGGCACCCTAGACTTAAAGGTGTCCAAGGTGTCCGCTGCCACAGCTGTTTCAGGCAGGTTGTTCCAGTCACGTATCGTTCTGGGGAAGAAGGAAGCTTGTCGATATTGGGTTTTACACTGGATCTGGTTGAGCTGGCGGGAGTGCTTCCTTCTTTGTCTGGGAGGGCCTGGCACGATGCAGCTTTTGTCGACGATCGCCTCTCCGTCCATTATTTTCCGTAGCATGGCAAGCCTAGCTACCTTGCGTCTGTGCTGCAGAGTCGGCCATTGCAGTTTGTCGGTCATCGCGGTGACACTAGATGTGTTGTGATACCGGTTGAACACAAACCGCGCTGCTCGTCTCTGGACAGCTTCAATCTTATTGATGTTGACTTGGGTATGCGGGTCCCATACGGTGCACGCGTACTCCAAGATCGGTCTGACAAAAGTCTTATAGGCTGTTTCTTTTAGGCGCACTGCTGGGATCTTCAGGCTTCTTCTAAGGAAGCCGAGGGTCTTGTTGGCTTTAGCACAGACGGCGTTGATGTGCCGGTCCCAGCTTAGGTCACTTGTGATGGTAATGCCTAGATACTTGGAGGTAGAGACAGTTTCTAGAATATGATTGTGGAGGGTGTAGTCGGATTTTGCAGGAGAGGATGATTTTGTAACTGGGAGAGTAGTACATTTTCCAGGATGGAATGCCATGTCCCAGCTGTGCTCCCATGCTTCTAACTTCTTGAGGTCTTCTCTCTCTCTCTCTCTCGCTCTCTCTCTCACACACACACACACACACACACACACACACACACACACACACACACACACACGATACATATTCTTGCTTATCTGTTACCCTTGTAAATAAAGACAATCAATCAATCTCTTCGTCCGCGCAAGTGCACCACAGCAAACCGAGAGAATCGATTTGACCTCCCCTGAAACACTCTTCAATAGGAAGATAGGCCTAGTGTTTAGACTCTGGAATCGAAAGAAGCGTGCACACCGCTGCTGAATTGAGCTGCTGTCATGGCCATGTTTACAAATAAAAGAGTTGTTCTGAACAGCAGGCCAGGTAAATAAGAAGCTGTTTGCAATCGCTCTTCCCGTGTTGGAGAGTCTTTAGCTTGTGTTGATCGGGAAAACTCGCGTGCCCGATTCGATGGGGGCATGGTTGTTCTTTGGAGTTCAAAGGTTGTTCTTGAGTTGTTAGTGAAATTAAACGATTAAAAAACAACAACAACAACAACAACAAAAATCAATGCCTAGAGTAGGAAGTCCCCCTCCCCTCGACCTCTCCAGGAGTTGATGTCACTAATTGACGCTCCTCGGACAAAACAGCCATTCTGGTTTGTAATTCTGAATTTGAAGTTGTTCACTTCTTAAAGTTGAAGGCATGTATAACAGAAAATCTTAATTGATTTTGTCATTGCCATTTGTGTCTGATAATGTCTGTCTGAGCTGACTTTGTGTGAATGTAAGTATGTTGATGCTGATGTTGGCCTCACTGTTACTGACATTGTGAGTGTGTCTACATGTTAGTGTTTATGGACGCATGTGAATATGTGTGCGTGAGAGAGAGACAGAGGAAGAGAGAGATGAAGTACACATGCACATTTGCATGTTTTGGCAATGGGAGGATAAAACTGCAGTGGCAATGGGGGGAAGAGACGGATCACTGTGCTTCTTTCTGCTAGTGTGCACATATATATATATGTGTATGTGTTTTGTTGGAAGTGACCAGGAAGCTGTTGACATTCTAGGATCTGAAGACATCTGCACAAAGTGAAACTGGGAAGAGTAGTGTTGCTGCTGCTGAGGTGACACAAATATCAATGGCTGTAGACATGATGATGATCCATAAGTCCATCAAGTTACCATCCATCAGTGGCTCATTTGAGTTTGATCTGCATGGTGTAAATACCAACTTTATGTGTCCAATAGCTATACCATTAACCTAACTACAGAAACAAACCAGGACTTCTCATTTCATCATCTCATTTCAGTTCTTTCAAAATCAAGCAAACCAAGCACCTGTGTTTTGTTTGTTTGTGTTTTCTTAACATTATCAGTCCATTTGGAGATGCTGAGAGATGGCAGAATAGGCATTACAAGCTACCAAAGTTGTAAGTCTGTGTGCAATACTGATTAAAATAGACAAAAATGCTGTGAAACCTGAAATAGATCTATAGCTCAATGCAGAGCAATGTCAAAGGAGTTTGATTTAATGAAAATTCACCCTGTTGGTTTGACCACATTAACAACATTCCACCCCAGCTGCCTGGTCATCCTCGACCTTTGCTCAACAAAGTTTAGATTGGTGTACCGTTGTTTTTGTTGTGATTTCATTCTGAGGGTTTATTGTTAAGAAAATCTTGATTTGTTTATACCAGTAATTCATTATTGTATCGTCCACACCTTAAGAGGTTCACAATGATTAACACTGTTCATAATTTGTGTGATGGGTGTGGGATGATGTCCATTCCAGTTTGTGCGTCATGTATAGCGTTCATGCCTTTTGCTTTACATTTTACCCAGTTTCTCTTTCTTGACAGGAGTAAATGGTGAACCATGTGAAGAGAACTTCAGAACAGAGCCCTGTGAGATGCCCTCCGCAGAGTCCCTGTCAGCGGGTCAAGTGCTGGTCAAAAATCTCTTCCTGTCTGTGGACCCTGCGCTGGTTGGTTCATCAGTTGGAATACAGTAATGTCTATGAACGACAAAACTCCTTAGAGATGGGTCTTAGGGTTGAGTCTTATTTGGAAAGTCAAACTTTGTTACTCCTTGAAATTTTAAAAGGTGAAAATGTTGGAGGTCAAACTAGCATAGGAAAAGGTTCCAGAAAAGATGGGAGGCCTTTTATTAGAGCTTTGAATTGCATAATGATAATGTTCTTCTGGTGATTGTGCCTTGACCTGACATCTTCCTCTTAGTTGATTGCTCCCTTTTTTCAAAAATGAAAGTTCATTCTGTTACCAGTTCCCTGCTCTGTATTGGCTTTAAAGGTGGTAAATAACTGTGAAATAAACACACAGTTTCCCAACCAAAAGTCATTGTCTTACTGGTGTCTTATTCTGTATTGATTGGAATTTAGGTTTTATTCATAGCCGCACTGAGATGGTAATGCAATATCAGACTTAGAGTTGGCACATTTTCTTAAAGACAGTCTCAGAGCCAGGAACAATTGTCCATTCTTTTGAAGAAGAAAGTCTGTTCATGTTTCTGTTCCTCTGGATACAGTGCACGTTTGAGATGTTCTGGCACATTGGAGATAGGAACACTGTTCAAGATTCTTGCTTCAGTTTTCTCTTTCACTGATATAGTTGCTTTCATCAGTCTAGTCATCTATATAACAGTAGTAATAGTAATGGGACAATTTTGAAATGCTTTCTAACACTTCAAAGCACTTTACAATATCACTTGAATATACACATTTGCTCATAGCTGGAAAAGCATGCATACTAGATTAAATGCTTTTTTTTGTCTCCAACCTCCACTTTTAAGCACATTTTTTCCCCGTCCCCCCCCCCCCCCCCCCCTTTTTTTTTTTTTTTTAAGTGGGTCCTCCATCCTCCTATTTTTGCCAACCTTTCTTTTTATCAACTCTTCACCACACATATCTGTATGTTCTATTAATTAAGGATATTCCCACGTGAACTTTACTATTTCAGTGTTTTATGTAGAGTGTAGTTTTTAAGCTTCTGCTTTCCAGAATTACCCTGTCTTGCTCCTCTCTCCATCTCTTGATTCATATCCTCCCTGCACATACACACGCAGACACACAGACATTGCACCTCTGCCTGTAACTCCTGCTGCATTCCCCTATACATATGCATGAACGCATGTATATGTGGGGAGGATGTTGGTATATATGCCGTGTGTGACAAACAATGCACTCAGATATCATGCCAAATGCACCTGCTTGGTTTACATGTCTCATGCAACTTGCAAGTGACTTGACAAGTGAATATTGTTTGGGGAAAGGGTCTCACATGGGGTGGGGGTGGGGGGGACTGGGAATGGTATTTGTTGTGAATGTTTATGTGAATGAGTAAGTATTGACACCTCTCTGTATAGGTCAGTCAAACTTGAATAAAATGTAGTAAAATTCATTAAGAGACAAATTATTTTTAAAAAACTTATAGCCTTTTACCAGAATGTCGACATATGTTTCATGATCTTTCCAGAGATGCCGAATGAACAAAGACACAGGGGTACACTACATGTTGCCTTGGCAAGTGGATAAGCCCATTG
Source organism: Conus canariensis (assembly GCA_033310375.1). Taxonomy (NCBI): domain Eukaryota; kingdom Metazoa; phylum Mollusca; class Gastropoda; order Neogastropoda; family Conidae; genus Conus; species Conus canariensis. Next base: position 94,117,062 of record CM065717.1, read on the forward strand.
ATGGACTAGGGGGAGTGGGAGAGGTCTTGGCCAGCGCTGACCCCACCTTGACCCCAGGTGACCTGGTGTCAGCGACTTTATTCTGGCCGTGGTCGGCCTTCTTTGTGACAGACTGCAAGCAAGTGAGAAAGGTATCTGATTTTGTTTCCCATTTCATCTAAGTTTATACTAGGGGTGTGTGCGCGTGTCTGTTGCACATACAATGTGACTTTTAGGGTGATTTTGTTTCCCCTCAATATCAGATTCACACAAATTTTAGCACTGAGGAAGAAAAGAAACATCCACCATGCCAGAGTGGTCAGCATCACAGACCCCTGGTTGGGAGGTTGTGGATTTGATTCCCATCAAAGCCATTCATTTTTGGAATGTTTCTGCCCAACCACCTTCAACTTGGGGTTGAATTTGCTATGGGCTTGGCTGGGAAGATTGGGACCACACAATAAAGTCTGATCCTCTTATTGATGCATGCATCTCTGAGAGCCTGGCTCAGCCTTCCTGACCAACATTGTAGGTGTCAGTATCTCAGGCTTAGTTGATGCTTGTATAGACTAAGAAGAAACAGCCCTGCCTTTCAGTCTCAGACCAGACCAGAATGGAAATCTGTAGCATCATCCTCATCCTCATCCATCAGCATAAAAATGCTCACAAATTCAGTAGCTGTTTGTGCCCTGACCTCGTGGTGACCTCAGCCTCAATTTCCTCTCCATGTCTGTGCCCCAGGTGAGGTTCTGTTGATGAAACCAGCGTCGACAAATTCATGGGGCCTGTCATTGGCTGGAAATAGTGACGCCCTCCGGAGTGAGGGCTCACTCATGCCGGCTCATGGTCTAAGCAGTTATTGTCATCAGTAGGGGGCTTAGTAGATGGTGTCCTGCATATGTTAAATCAGAACAGGCGCCACTGAACACCACCAAAGTGACTGTTGCAGTGTCTCCTTTAGTGGGTAGCTATATGACAACGTGGCACCGACTGCTTCCTGTGGATTACTGGCTCCAGCGCTGTGGCCAGATAGGCTGGGCTGTGTCTGTGGAGGGTGGACTACACAAATTATGTGGAGGGGGTGCTGGAATGAGTGGCAAGGGTGCAGTGCCATTGGAAAGGCATGCAATATTTGGAGGTTGAAAAAACGGCAAAACTTGATAAGAAAAAAATAAGGTGCTGATATGGGTCAAAAAACAAATAATTCAGTGCACATTTTAAAAACTGGGAAGGCGCTGAGGAGAGAGCAGACCACCTTCAATGTTGAATAGTCTTCTGAAAAAGTTACATATTCACATTATTAAGACTGTATACAAAGTCTGTGCAGATGTAAGGTCAAATTGTATGCGTTGTCATCAAGTGCCTGCTGTCGTTTGTACTTTGTTTCTCTGTGACATCATAATGTAAATGTGACTGTATTCAATCCGGTTGTAACTTTCAAGTTGTTGATGTGACACAAAAATAATGACAATCCTGGATCTGCTGTTTGATCAGGATCTGTCCACAGATTGACCTGGTTTGTCCCCTGGCCACATTCCATCTTTTAACGGTGTATGCTTTGAATATTTTTCAGTCACTTTTGCATATTCCTGTTAAACCAGCAGACTTAAGTGAAAGCATTACCTCATAGTGGTATAGGGTATAGTAGAACGTCACAAGACTGATGTCGGAAATCCTTAACAAAGTTGAGTGTGAATTGACCAAGAGCCTTAACATGGGAGGTAAATTTTTACATGCAGTGGTAGGTAAATCTTGCATGGTTGATGAAAAAAAACTTCAGAAAAACAGGTCTTTCCAGGCAGGGAACCTTCAGCAGGAAGGTGTTTACTGGGAAGTTCCAGTGTACTGAGAGAGACAGAGACACCAGGGTAGCTCTCTTCATCTGGAAGTGGGTGAAGGGGAAAAAATGTCCATAAAAATCATTACTTATCAATAAGCAAAATAAAAAAAGTCACAGTAAAACTTGGTCTCATCTAGTGAATGGTGTATACTTGCTACAATGTTGAAGGGGAACATGGTGCATACTTTCTCATCAAAAGATATGGTGAGGATGCATTTATTTGATTTGTTTTTAGATTCTTCTTTTTGTTTTCCAGAATAGAATATACTCTCCTCAACAAAAGGTATGGTGATGATGCATTTATTTGATTTGTTTTAAAATACTTTGTTGTTTTCCAGAATAGACATGTTAGGTGCTGTCAGATTTGTGTAAAAAAAAAAGAAAAGAAAAAAAGAGGAGCCATAGGCGGGGACAGAGGGTAGGTTATGGGCTATCTAGTACACCCCCCACCTCCTTCAACACCCCCCCCCCCTTCCCCTACTCTCCCCCTTCCCTGTCTTGTAAGCTGGACACAGGAGTCTTAGTCAGCCTATGTAGACTGTTACATTTTCCACAGATCTTCTAATGGATCAGTTTAATGTACGGAGAGAAGACAACCTTTAGCTTATTCAATTGCTCATTCAGTCTCCAGTATGGAGAGAAATGATGCAACAAAATCTTGTTTTTTAAACAGGCATTCAGGAAACATTTTCAGTTTGTTGTTTTGTTTTGTTGTTTTTTGTTTGCTTTGTATTTATTGTCAGTTGCATTACTTCTTCTGAATAAAATATTCATATTCTAGCTGCCCAAGGAGCTGTTCTCCAGCCACCCGTCCTTGGCGCTGGGTTTGCTAGGAGGCACTGGGCTGACTGCCTACCTGGGTATGGTGGAGAGAGGTCATGTGACACCCGACGGGGGACAGACGGTCGTGGTCAGTGCCGCTGCTGGAGCCACGGGGTCAGTGGCTGGACAAGTGAGGTTGCTGTGTGGTGGGGTGTGTTGTGAGTAGGTGTGTGTTGTTGTGTGTGTGTGTGTGAGATGTGTGTGTGTTTGTGTGTGTGTGAGATGAGTTGTGTGTGTGTGTGTGAGACAGAGTGTGTGTGTGTGTGTGTGTGTGTGTGTGTGTGTGTGTGTGTGTGTGTGTGTGTGTGGTGTGTGTGAGAGACAGAGTACGTGTGTGTGTGTGTGCACGGAATGTATGTGTATGTGTGCTCGAGTGTGTGTTTGTGTATGAGTGAGTGAATGAGAGGATCCACAACAGAACGAGTCAAAAGCCATCTTTGCTCATTCTTAGCAAGGACAAGAAAACAGATGATGAAAGTAATCACATTTGTGGACCTGGCTAGATTTTGAATCTACAGCAAGAATCTTTGAGAGTGTTATGGAATGACATAAATTCTACACACTGTACCAGGAAATGCCATCTCAATTCAATTCCTTTTGAGTTTATCTGTATACTGGGCATACAAGCAGAGATGCAAACTGTCTTGATTTTATCATAATTTGTTAGTACATGCAGTATACTGTCCATCCATGGGAGTACACGTTGTATTGAATTTGATGTTGGAGCTAAATGTGTGTATGAAATGTAGGTGAATACTGTATATGTGCCAGAATTGTTGAGGGTCTGATTGTTGTGTGTGTATGTGTGTGTGTGTTTTTTTTTTTAATTGAATGTTCCTTAAAAATTTCCTCTTTTTGTTTGTTGCTCCTAGAAATAGTTCTGAGAAGGTGGCAAGCAAAATTGCTTGTGAAGAGGACACATTCTTTACAAAGTTTTTTGTGACTTACAGGATTTTAAAGGAGGATAAACATACACCGAGTATAAAAGAAAAGAAAGTGACAAGGGATAATATCAGACTGGCTTCATGTTGGAGTCACATTTTAATGACATGCATGAAAGTGACAAGGGATAATATCAGACTGGCTTCATGTTGGAGTCACATTTTAATGACATACATGAAAGTGACAAGGGATAATATCAGACTGGCTTCATGTTGGAGTCACATTTTAATGACATACATGAAAGTGACAAGGGATAATATCAGACTGGCTTCATGTTGGAGTCACATTTTAATGACATGCATGAAAGTGACAAGGGATAATATCAGACTGGCTTCATGTTGGAGTCACATTTTAATGACATACATGAAAGTGACAAGGGATAATATCAGACTGGCTTCATGTTGGAGTCACATTTTAATGACATACATGAAAGTGACAAGGGATAATATCAGACTGGCTTCATGTTGGAGTCACATTTTAATGACATACATGAAAGTGACAAGGGATAATATCAGACTGGCTTCATGTTGGAGTCACATTTTAATGACATGCATGAAAGTGACAAGGGATAATATCAGACTGGCTTCATGTTGGAGTCACATTTTAATGACATGCATGAAAGTGACAAGGGATAATATCAGACTGGCTTCATGTTGGAGTCACATTTTAATGACATGCATGAAAGTGACAAGGGATAATATCAGACTGGCTTCATGTTGGAGTCACATTTTAATGACATGCATGAAAGTGACAAGGGATAATATCAGACTGGCTTCATGTTGGAGTCACATTTTAATGACATGCATGAAAGTGACAAGGGATAATATCAGACTGGCTTCATGTTGGAGTCACATTTTAATGACATGCATGAAAGTGACAAGGGATAATATCAGACTGGCTTCATGTTGGAGTCACATTTTAATGACATACATGAAAGTGACAAGGGATAATATCAGACTGGCTTCATGTTGGAGTCACATTTTAATGACATACATGAAAGTGACAAGGGATAATATCAGACTGGCTTCATGTTGGAGTCACATTTTAATGACATACATGAAAGTGACAAGGGATAATATCAGACTGGCTTCATGTTGGAGTCACATTTTAATGACATACATGAAAGTGACAAGGGATAATATCAGACTGGCTTCATGTTGGAGTCACATTTTAATGACATGCATGAAAGTGACAAGGGATAATATCAGACTGGCTTCATGTTGGAGTCACATTTTAATGACATGCATGAAAGTGACAAGGGATAATATCAGACTGGCTTCATGTTGGAGTCACATTTTAATGACATGCATGAAAGTGACAAGGGATAATATCAGACTGGCTTCATGTTGGAGTCACATTTTAATGACATGCATGAAAGTGACAAGGGATAATATCAGACTGGCTTCATGTTGGAGTCACATTTTAATGACATGCATGAAAGTGACAAGGGATAATATCAGACTGGCTTCATGTTGGAGTCACATTTTAATGACATGCATGAAAGTGACAAGGGATAATATCAGACTGGCTTCATGTTGGAGTCACATTTTAATGACATGCATGAAAGTGACAAGGGATAATATCAGACTGGCTTCATGTTGGAGTCACATTTTAATGACATGCATGAAAGTGACAAGGGATAATATCAGACTGGCTTCATGTTGGAGTCACATTTTAATGACATGCATGAAAGTGACAAGGGATAATATCAGACTGGCTTCATGTTGGAGTCACATTTTAATGACATGCATGAAAGTGACAAGGGATAATATCAGACTGGCTTCATGTTGGAGTCACATTTTAATGACATACATGAAAGTGACAAGGGATAATATCAGACTGGCTTCATGTTGGAGTCACATTTTAATGACATGCATGAAAGTGACAAGGGATAATATCAGACTGGCTTCATGTTGGAGTCACATTTTAATGACATGCATGAAAGTGACAAGGGTAATATCAGACTGGCTTCATGTTGGAGTCACATTTTAATGACATACATGAAAGTGACAAGGGATAATATCAGACTGGCTTCATGTTGGAGTCACATTTTAATGACATACATGAAAGTGACAAGGGATAATATCAGACTGGCTTCATGTTGGAGTCACATTTTAATGACATACATGAAAGTGACAAGGATAATATCAGACTGGCTTCATGTTGGAGTCACATTTTAATGACATACATGAAAGTGACAAGGGATAATATCAGACTGGCTTCATGTTGGAGTCACATTTTAATGACATACATGAAAGTGACAAGGATAATATCAGACTGGCTTCATGTTGGAGTCACATTTTAATGACATACATGAAAGTGACAAGGGATAATATCAGACTGGCTTCATGTTGGAGTCACATTTTAATGACATACATGAAAGTGACAAGGGATAATATCAGACTGGCTTCATGTTGGAGTCACATTTTAATGACATACATGAAAGTGACAAGGGATAATATCAGACTGGCTTCATGTTGGAGTCACATTTTAATGACATACATGAAAGTGACAAGGGATAATATCAGACTGGCTTCATGTTGGAGTCACATTTTTAATGACATACATGAAAGTGACAAGGGATAATATCAGACTGGCTTCATGTTGGAGTCACATTTTAATGACATACATGAAAGTGACAAGGGATAATATCAGACTGGCTTCATGTTGGAGTCACATTTTAATGACATACATGAAAGTGACAAGGGATAATATCAGACTGGCTTCATGTTGGAGTCACATTTTAATGACATACATGAAAGTGACAAGGGATAATATCAGACTGGCTTCATGTTGGAGTCACATTTTAATGACATACATGAAAGTGACAAGGGATAATATCAGACTGGCTTCATGTTGGAGTCACATTTTAATGACATACATGAAAGTGACAAGGGATAATATCAGACTGGCTTCATGTTGGAGTCACATTTTAATGACATACATGAAAGTGACAAGGGATAATATCAGACTGGCTTCATGTTGGAGTCACATTTTAATGACATACATGAAAGTGACAAGGGATAATATCAGACTGGCTTCATGTTGGAGTCACATTTTAATGACATGCATGAAAGTGACAAGGGATAATATCAGACTGGCTTCATGTTGGAGTCACATTTTAATGACATGCATGAAAGTGACAAGGGATAATATCAGACTGGCTTCATGTTGGAGTCACATTTTAATGACATGCATGAAAGTGACAAGGGATAATATCAGACTGGCTTCATGTTGGAGTCACATTTTAATGACATACATGAAAGTGACAAGGGATAATATCAGACTGGCTTCATGTTGGAGTCACATTTTAATGACATACATGAAAGTGACAAGGGATAATATCAGACTGGCTTCATGTTGGAGTCACATTTTAATGACATACATGAAAGTGACAAGGGATAATATCAGACTGGCTTCATGTTGGAGTCACATTTTAATGACATACATGAAAGTGACAAGGGATAATATCAGACTGGCTTCATGTTGGAGTCACATTTTAATGACATACATGAAAGTGACAAGGGATAATATCAGACTGGCTTCATGTTGGAGTCACATTTTAATGACATACATGAAAGTGACAAGGGATAATATCAGACTGGCTTCATGTTGGAGTCACATTTTAATGACATACATGAAAGTGACAAGGGATAATATCAGACTGGCTTCATGTTGGAGTCACATTTTAATGACATACATGAAGTGACAAGGGATAATATCAGACTGGCTTCATGTTGGAGTCACATTTTAATGACATACATGAAAGTGACAAGGGATAATATCAGACTGGCTTCATGTTGGAGTCACATTTTAATGACATACATGAAAGTGACAAGGGATAATATCAGACTGGCTTCATGTTGGAGTCACATTTTAATGACATGCATGAAAGTGACAGGGATAATTATCAGATGGCTTCATGTTGGAGTCACATTAATAATGCATGAATGACAAGGGATAATATCAGCGCTTCATTGGAGTCAATTTAAGACATAAGAAGTGACAAGGATAATATCAGACTGGCTTCATGTTGGAGTCACATTTTAATGACATACATGAAAGTGACAAGGGATAATATCAGACTGGCTTCATGTTGGAGTCACATTTTAATGACATACATGAAAGTGACAAGGGATAATATCAGACTGGCTTCATGTTGGAGTCACATTTTAATGACATACATGAAAGTCAGACAGATGTGTCATTTTGAGTTTGTGGTGTGTTTATGCGTATGTGGTGCATGTGTGTTCATAGAAATGATCAAATGTGAAAGGTGTGCGACCAAGCAGTTGAGGAAACAAATGGACGAGTATAATTCTGTTTTGGAAGTGGAGTAGTCTGTGTTACCGGCAAAGTCTGATGTGGCACAGTCACTGTACTTATTACTGAACAATGAACTACAGCAGTCCTTAAAGGGCCTTGCATAGTGGGCATGTCTTTAACAAAACTTAGAATGAAACAGTAACTGTACTCCTGTTTATTCATGCAATAACTTCAGCATGTAAAACAGCTAAGCTGGCACAAAGTCTTAAACTGGAAGGTGTTGATGTTACAGGAGGTATATTGTCTTTTGTTATGCTGCATACAGCAGAAGTTTGATTTGTAAAGCGCTCAGCTTTATTCACCTTCAAAGTACACTTTCTTATTTTTTGAAAATTCATCAAGTGAGTGTGAGCGTATGCATATGAGAATGCTTATCATTTACTACCCTGCGCATAGGGGCAGGCTCGGGAGCAGGGTGTTTTCATTCCTGTGTATAGGTGTGTCTGCTCAAAAACTTAAAAAAACCATGACAAATCTTAGATATCAATGTTAGCGCACCGCCAAAAAAGCGTGGACAAATGAATCACAAACTTGTTTATAATTTCATCTTTGTTAATTGCATGAATATTAACTATGGCATGCACTTGGCTCAGTAAACTTGCATTAGGTTTGTGAGTACTTGGAGCGCTAAAAACTACCCGTAAAGAACTTGTGTATACAATTTTTATTATTTCATTCTGTCATCATCCCACAAATCATGTTTTATTGTTTTTTACTTTTCGATGCCATTAGGTGGCACGTCTGTTGGGAGCCAAACGAGTCGTGGGCATCTGTGGCAGTGAAGCCAAGTGCCAGTTTCTCGCCGCAGAGCTTGGGTTCGATTCTGCCGTCAATTACAAGAGCCCTGACCTTCCTGCCCAACTATCACAGGCATGCCCAGGGGGAGTTCATGTCTACTTTGACAACGTGGGGGGAGACCTCAGCGAGCGTGTCATTGAGCAGGTGGGAAATAGCTTAAATAATGATGAATATATTTTGAATGGTCAGACAGACTGACTTCCATCAAGAGACCAACGAAAAAAGTAATCTGATGATTGAGAAGGAAGGGGAGAGAGGTGGGGGAAGGGAGGAGATGTGTGGGGTTGTAAAACTGTCACAAGAAACCATGACCTTTATCAGTTTTCAAACATTGGCAGGAGATGACATGGCGTGATTGGAAGAGGGATTCAGGTTTTAAGATTTGTACACCAGCTTACCATGGTTTACCTAGTAAGAAAACAATTGTTACTGAATTTCCATTTGGAGAGTTATAAATTATGTTTCTTTTCATCTGCTACTAAATTTTTTTCTTCAAGTGAGTGTAGTGATGAACGAAACAGATGCCAGCTAAAGCAGAAGTGTTAGATGGTCTGAATGTTGGTTTCTGTACTGTACTGTACTACAGCCTGGTAGATGACATGTTTGAACATTGACTTGAGTACTGTGTAGAGTGACAGCCTGGCAGATTGTGTGCCTGAATGTGAACTTGCATATTTTGTGAAGTGACAGTCTAGTAGATGACATGTCTGAATGTGAAGTTTTATTTTGTGTAAAGTGACTGTGCAGTAGATAAAAAAATCTGACTGTGGACTTTTGTATTGTGTGAAGTGGCAGTCCCATAGATAACACGTCTGACTGTGAATTTACACATTGTGTGAAGTGGCAGTCCCATAGATAACATGTCTGACTGTGAATTTACACATTGTGTGAAGTGGCAGTCCCGTAGATAACATGTGTGACTGTGAATTTACACATTGTGCAAAGTGGTAGTCCAGCAGATGACCTACCTGATTATGGACTTCTGTGTTGTGTGAAGTAGAAAGTCTAACAGATAACCAGTCTGAACGTGAAATCGTATATTGCATAACATGGCAGTTCAGCAGGTAACCTGCCTGAATGTGGGAAGGTGAGAATTTCCCAGGTCTGTAGTTGAATCGGTCTTTGTTCTTTCCTGTGACATCAGGACTGAAGTGATGATCAAGGGGGATGTGGGGTGTGGTTTGGTTTGTTGATGCAATTATAGTATGTGGTTCCTTTTTTCAGTATGCTCTATGCACTCGAAAAGAAACAAAAACAAAACAACAACAAAAAAACATGACAACAAAGGAGTTCACTATTTCAAAATCTGTGAAAAGAAATGTGCTTTGTTAGTACTCCAAGTCATTTACATGTCTGTGCACCTGTGATTCCCACAGGTATCATGCTGATCATCCAGCGTTGTCACCATGTACAGGTGGTCTTTTTCATTTGCAGATCAGTCATGTGGCTTTAAATGACATATTATGTATTTCATGCTTATGCCCAGGCATGTAGTGGTTATAAAACAACAAGAAAACTGCATGAATTGATAGGGGGAATTGACTTTGAAGAGATGACATCACTGTTATGGCTCTTCGTGGTTGGCTATTCTGTAAACACGAGTTGAAATGAGAGTAAATGATTTCTATAGAATTGCTCCCTCTTTGCTGATTGGCGAGGACTCAAAAACGTTCACCGTTGGTGGTAGTTTTGTTTATGCAAACTTTTTTAAACCCTCCATTAAAGCAGCCACATTCTGTCTTCAGATTGAGCTCAATTGAAATTAAGTGAATCCTCACCCCGCCCTCCCATCATCCACATTACCCTTTTTTCCTTCATCATTGAAAATGGGATCTTCAGAGTTAGTCTTTTTTAGGGAGGTCAAGCGCTTTTTGTTTTCTCTTACAGACATTTCATGATGAACAGGGAGCAAAAATACTGGTCAGGCTGAAAGTGTTTCTTAGTTTGATTTTTATTTGTGTTGAAAAATGTGGGGAATTTGTGTTTTTCTCTTACAGACAGTTTGTGATGTTGACTGTGTTGAACAGGAAGCGCAAATAGCTGGACAGGCTGAAAGTGTATGTTACTTTGATTTTCACTGGTGTGGAAAAACTTGGAAACTTGTTTGTGTCCTCAGATGGTGCCAGGGGGTCATGTGGTGCTGTGTGGTCAGATCGCTGTCTACAACAAAGACGTCCCCTACCCTCCCCCCATCTCATCGCATCTCCAGCAGCTGATTGAGGAGAGGAACATCACCAGGTACTGAGCAGTGTCTCTAGATCCTACCATGAGTGGGTCCAGCTTGTAGGGTTATAAAGAATAAAAAAAAAGGCCACACAGGTTAACTAGGTGCTGAAAGCAGGGCGATTGCTTCAGAGGGTAGGAAGGGGGGTAAAGACACAGATAGGGTCACATGGAAGATAAACAGAGTTAAGTTGTATCCAGATATTAACAATATGAATAATTCTGTTCCTCTGCTGCATGTATGAAAACTGTTTTAGAACATGAGAGCTGTAGAAAGATTAATATCTCAGAACTTAGAACTTAAGTGTAAATCAAATTGATGAAATGTTCAGCTTCAGAGCAAGCATTCGGAAACAGGAGTGAATGTAGTGAAGTACTCTGTGCCCCAAAATAGACAAGTCGGTGGATATTGTTGGTTCCAACACTATTATTTGACTTGCCTAAAATTGGGTTAAGCACTGAAGAAAATGTCACTCCTTTTCAGTCCATGTAACTGATTTCAAATTCCTATTTATGATTAACAACAATGTGAATTTGACCACAGGATTACACAATGAAAAAAAAAAAAATGAAAAAACAGGGTGGAAAAGGTAATCCAAGGAAAAGAGTAACCAAACGTTTCAGGCCTTAAACCCTTTTTCAATGGTAAGGAAGTATGAGAACATAGCAATTTAAAAGATGGAAAGGTGAACATAAATCATGGTGATAACAAACTCAAGCAAGTGGCTGCAGGGCCGAGTAGAAATCAGATGTGTTAGGAGAAAGTAAAAAAGAAAGTGAAGTTGGAAAGACAGAGAGAGAAGGAGGGGGGAGCATGGGGAGCAAGAGAGAGAGAGGAGGAGGAGGAGAGAAATTCTTTGATGTTAAGTCCTGTTGGTGTGGTGGTGCCAAGTCGTTTGATCAGCCAGGATTCCATGAATTTTCAATAGGTCATGATGGCTTTATTCTGCCAGACAGCAGCAACTTTGGCGTGAAAGTATGTGTGCATGGGGCTGTTAAAATGCACTCCAATAGGGTTCTTAAACTGAACGTTTGGTTAATCTTTTCCTTGGATTAGCTTTTCCACCCTGTTTTTTCAATTACTATTTATGATTGTTGGTCAGTGTAGCTTTAGATTTGATCATGTGAAGATGCATCTCATGTCCTCAGGGAAAGGTTTCTTGTGCTGAACTACACCGACAAGTTTGATGCTGCTCTGGTAGTGCTGTCCCAGTGGTTTGTGGCTGGAAAGATTAAGGTTAGTCTTCGTGAGCATGTGTTTGTGCACATCTGGATGAGAGAGGAGTGACTTTTGCATGGAGGCATATGTATGGGAAGTTTGTAAGTGTGTGAGTGTGTTTTAATCAATGCATGTTCTTCAGGATTGGAAGCATGTGACGCCCAGGAGTCACATTGTATCCCCCCCCCCCCCCCCAACCCCCCTTTAGTAAATACATCCTTGTCTTGTACAAGTGTGGATGTACAAAAAAAAATTACCAGTCCAATTGATAGAGTATCCACCTTTCAGAATTTTGTATGGATAAACAACAAAGTTATACACACAATTTCTGCAGGTAACTACAGGATCTTTTTCATTTGCCTGTGGCTGGACAACCAGCACCAACCAGAGCAGGTAACTACAGGATCTTTTTCATTTGCCTGTGGCTGGACAACCAGCACCAACCAGAGCAGGTAACTACAGGATCTTTTTCATTTGCCTGTGGCTGGACAACCAGCACCAACTAGAGCAGGTAACTACAGGATCTTTTTCATTTGCCTGTGGCTGGACAACCAGCACCAACCAGAGCAGGTAACTTCAGGATCTTTTTCATTTGCCTGTGGCTGGACAACCAGCACCAACCAGAGCAGGTAACTTCAGGATCTTTTTCATTTGCCTGTGGCTGGACAACCAGCACCAACCAGAGCAGGTAACTACAGGATCTTTTTCATTTGCCTGTGGCTGGACAACCAGCACCAACCAGAGCAGGTAACTTCAGGATCTTTTTCAGTTGCCTGTGGCTGGACAACCAGCACCAACCAGAGCAGGTAACTTCAGGATCTTTTTCAGTTGCCTGTGGCTGGACAACCAGCACCAACCAGAGCAGATCTTTTTCAGTTGCCTGTGGCTGGACAAAACTGAGAAGAAAAAGGTGTGTTTCATGAGGTACTTCTCCTGGGAAGGTCTGGTTCAAAAGACAATCCACAAGGTGATGGAGACATGCTGAGTTCATGACAAACCCTCCTCTTTAGCTGTTTCACACTGGGATTCATACTTAAGACATTGGGGGTCAGACTCGGATCATTACTCATGGTCTTACCATATAAAAAGTCAGTGCTGGTAGTTAACTGCCAAGTCTGTCACCTGGTTGTGTTCAGTTGGTTTTTCAGTCACCCTGGGACCAGACTGTCAGAAGGTAGGTCCCTGAAACAAAATCTGGCAGCCAGTCGGGGAGAGTTTTTTTAAGGCAGCCAAGTTTCTTGACTTTTTCAAGATGCAGGATTTACAAGCATTTTGAAGCTGTAGATTTGAGAGATGTTTTTCCATTAAGCTGCCGATTACAAGGATGTTTTTCAGTTGCACATTTTACATTTTCAGGTTGTATGTTTCAGAGGAGTTAGGAAGCTTGAGTCTTCAGAGAAGTTTACAGACTGCATGTTTCAGGAAAGTTTTCAGGCAAAACGGATTCACTGACGTTTTCAGACAAAAGGTTTCGGGTCAAATTTTCAGGCTGTAGGTTTCAGGGATATTTTCAGTAACAAGAAAATGTATACCCATGTTCAACCTGCAATAATTATTTTATTTTATTTTTTTAAGAAAAACTTACGATGCAAGACAGAAAATTGTGATTCCCCATTTTGGTCCCTTATAGAACACTAAGAATAGCTAGCAGAAGCACTATAGTTCACTCCTCAACAGTTAAAACAGTAAAGCATCTGTCTGTCAGAAGACATATGGATAGATCATTACCAACTTCCTGAATAAGGTTAGGCTGCTGTTGCCATAAATCTGAGATATATAAACCATCACTGTTAAAACAAGCCAGCAAGAAAAGAGACCAGAGACCAGGATACTTCTGGTCCTACGGCAGCATGAAGAACTTATTCACACTGAGCTTTCATGGAAGTTTCATAGACTCTTTCCTGTTCTCTATTGCATGTAGTAAGTCCTACGAATGGACTAGAAATCGAGGTTCCAAGTGTGAATGCATGCGTAATACCTTGCACACACGTAAATTCCCATACCAACTTTCGGAAGAGAAGGCCAGTTTGGCTGTTGGTATGGATGACACGTTATGCATAATGTGTGCCCTGGGTGAGAAATTGAAAAATTGAAGGAAATAAGGAAATTCAGAGAACGAGATTGACTGGATGACATGGTAAATGACTGAATGAAGTGCTGGCAGGCAGCTTTTCAGTAGGCACTACCCAGGTAGGCAGCTTGTTGTGCACACAAGAGTGTGGATTGTCGGTGCCTAGAACCTTTGGCAAGGCGCTACAAAAATGCTTTATTATAATTATGATTATTATTATGTAGTAGTATTGTCTTATGACCAAACGTCGAGAATATCTTAAGGAAAGCTTGGGCATTTGGGGACATCCGGTGCAAACTGTTCACCACCAACAGGGTGGAAGTATTCTGTAAACAGTCCAATCCCTTTTGTTGCTCTGCTGTCCATCTTTGGTCTGAGATGTTCACCCTCCACCCTGGATAGTAGTCTTGGATCACGAGTCATGGTTGGGATCTAGTCTGTCAAATGGGGTGGTGACTTGTTCCAAGGTCCATGGTTAAATTTCCGCCAGAGATAGCGAGGTTAGAGTTTTTTCTTTACAGTTACCGTCTGTGCAGACTCCAGCATCCTCATAGCTTCTTCCTGAATGAGACTATAGCTTGTGTTTGAATGTGCTGTTTGTCATTTTTTGTATGTTGGTTGAAATGGATCTTTGATCAATGTCAGAAAATACGTCTAGAATTAATCTGATTGACCTTTTTTCCTTTCCCTCACCAGAATTGCATGTACTGATTGTGTTAACCTTTTTTTCCTTTTTCCTCACCAGAATTGCATGTACTGATTGTGTTGACCTTTTTTTCCTTTTTCCTCACCAGAATTGCATGTACTGATTGTGTTGACCTTTTTTTCCTTTTTCCCCACCAGAATTGCATGTACTGATTGTGTTGACCCTTTTTCCTCACCAGAATTGCATGTACTGATTGTGTTGACCTTTTTTTTTCCTCACCAGAATTGCATGTACTGACTGTGTTGACCTTTTTTCCTCACCAGATGCATATACTGATTGTGTTAACCTTTTTTCCTAACCAGAATTGCATATTCTGAGTGTGTTGACCTTTTTTCCCCCTTTCCTCACCAGAATTGCATGTACTGATTGTGTTGACCTTTTTTCCCCTTTTCCTCACCAGAATTGCATGTACTGATTTTGTTGACCTTTTACCTCACCAGAATTGCATGTACTGATTGTGTTGACCTTTTACCTCACCAGAATTGCATGTACTGATTGTGTTGACCTTATTCGTCACCAGAATTGCACGTACTGATTGTGTCGACCTTTTACCTCACCAGAATTGCACGTACTGATTGTGTTGACCTTTTACCTCACCAGAATTGCATGTGCTGATTGTGTTGACCCTTTTTCCTCACCAGAATTGCATGTACTGATTGTGTTGACCTTTTTTCCTTTTCCTCACCAGAATTGCACGTACTGATTGTGTTGACCTTTTACCTTACCAGAATTGCATGTGCTGATTGTGTTGACCCTTTTTCCTCACCAGAATTGCATGTACTGATTGTGTTGACCCTTTTTCCTCACCAGAATTGCATGTACTGATTGTGTTGACCTTTTTCCTCACCAGAATTTCATGTACTGATTGTGTTGACCTTTTTCCTCACCAGAATTGCATGTACTGATTGTGACCTTTTTTTGTTTTCCTCACCAGAATTGCATGTACTGATTGTGTTGACCATTTTTCCTTTTCCTCACCAGAATTGCATGTACTGATTGTGTTGATCTTTTTTCCTCACCAGAATTTTATGTACTGATTGTGTTGACCTTTTTCGTCACCAGAACTGCATGTACTGATTGTGTTGACCTTTTTCATCACCAGAATTGCATGTACTGATTGTGTAGGCCTTTTTCATCACCAGAACTGCATGTACTGATTGTGTTGACCTTTTTCATCACCAGAACTGCATGTACTGATTGTGTTGTCAACAGACAAAAGAGACTGTAGCAGAAGGGCTGGACAACGCTGGAAAAGCTTTCGTCTCCATGATGAACGGCGGCAACATTGGCAAGCAGATTGTACGAGTTACTTCGTAACAGCTGTTGGTTTTAGAACTGCAAGGAATCCGGTGGAGAACTACGGCAAGTTAACAATTATAGTACTACTTTCTTTTATGTCAGACTTTTCCCACACGTCTGTAATATAGATAGATTGATAGATAGACAGGAAAATGGATAGGCAGATTGATAGATCAATCCCCCTCACAGTTTGCTAAGATTATAATAAAAATAAATACAGTGAACTGTCATGAGTGGGAATTAACAGGCAAGTATTTGTTGCACAGTATGTTAGAATTCAAAACTATTTTTACCTGTCCAAACAAATGCTTTATCCCTATTTGGTATGGAACTTCACCCTATCAGTTTAAAAAAAAAAAGTCAGAGTGATCACACTTAAAAGTGAATTCATTTCGTTGCATCATATTAGAACTGGCATGTTTTTTCCTTTTTATAGTGGAGGAACATGCCCCACTCTGATGATCGGGTTTCATTTTTTTGGTGCTCATGGATTCACACAAATGTTCATTCAAGCATGATTTTGCTTCTGAAGGGGAAGCTTTATCTTTCTAGCTTCTCAAAGGGGGATTTGGGATTTTAAAACTGTGCCCCCCAGTTTGGTCAAGAGGGAACAAATTAGTATGTAATAGAGTTCTTATGTTAAAAATTTGACCTATCGCAGAGACTTGAAGACTGTTGGAGCACCACAGACTTTGCAACCAGTTTCCTCCACTCCTCCCAGTTCTGACGCTCTTAGGCAGTTGCTGAGTGTGAGGCCAGTCCATGCACTGATGTTGTCCTCCCATCTCTTTCTCTGTCTTCCTCTCCTTCTGTCTCCTCACACTATTGCTCCTTGCAGAATGGTTTTGGCAAGTCCTGTTGATCTTGATACATGGCCATACCATCTCATTTTCCTTCTTTTCACCGTGGACAGCAGATCGTTGTATGGTCCAATGGCTTGCCTTACTCTTGTCTGGACCAACAATTTGGTAATGTGGTCTGTGTATGAGATGCCAAGTATCTTGTTGAAGCACTTTATATCGAATGCTTGAATTATCCTCTGTTTCAGCTGTCGGGAGTCCACGTCTCGCAGACAGAGAAATATGGCATTGCTATATTTCTGATATTTCTCATTATCTAAACTCAACAAGAGAAATATGGCATTGCCACATTTCTAATATTTCTCTCATTATCTAAACTCAACAAGAGAAATATGGCATTGCCACATTTCTAATATTTCTCTCATTATCTATTCTCAACAAGAGAAATATGGCATTGCCACATTTCTAATATTTCTCATTATCTAAACTCAACAGGAGAAATATAGCATTGCCATATTTCTCATTATCTAAACTCAACAGGAGAAATATGGCATTGCCATATTTCTAATATTTCTCATTATCTAAACTCAACAGGCGAAATATGACATTGCCATATTTCTAATATTTCTCTCATTATCTAAACTCAACAGGCGAAATATGGCAATGCCACATTTCTAGTATTTCTCTCATTATCTAAACTCAACAGGAGAAATATGGCAATGCCACATTTCTAATATTTCTCACATTATCTAAACTCAAGAGAAATATGATATTGCCACATTTCTAGTATTTCTCTCATTATCTAAATGCCACATTTCTAGTATTTCTCTCATTATCTAAATGCCACATTTCTAGTATTTCTCTCATTATCTAAACACAAAAGGTGATCTGCTCCATTTTATGTTCCTCTTCTCAACAGAGATGTAGTATATTACACCAAAGCCTCTTGTTTGAATGGATAATGATGGATTGTGTTCCTCTCCTCAACAGAGATGTAGTGTATTACACCAAAGCCTCTTGTTTGAATGGATAATGATGAATGGATTGGAAACAGATTGAACCTGAATCAGAAACTGGGCTGTTTAAGCCCTTTATCTGTGTATATATTGGTCTGTGAAACATGCAGAGTACTGTGAACTTTCCCAGTGTTTGGAGGCCGCTTGATGAGGCATTTGCTTGTGGAGCTGCAGTGGAGCAAGAGCAGAACAGACTGATCAAATGCCGTGCTCTTCCTTGCAGTTAAAGCTTCAATGTCTGTGGTGTTAGGTCGAGGTTGCTTTGGTTCAAATCCCTTCAGTATACTGTCACTTTTTACTCTTTTCCTTCTTCCTATTTTTACTGTGTCACTATGACCTGAAATGAGGGAATTGGTGACATTTGGTCATGACAACTGCAGTTTGCTATGAACATCCTGTCCAGTTCCTATCTTCTGATGATGATGAATTAAAAAAAAAAAAATTTCAAATGACAGCGATAGTACAATAAATCTAATCAGTATGTCCTACGATGCCATGCCAAATTATGACAAACTGAATGTGTGAAGGAAAAAAAAAAGGTGCTATTCTGTTGTGCTCACACTGGGGAGAGCAGCTCATATTTCATATAGAAATACTTGTTGTACAATACACTGTAATACTGCTTGTTAATAGGTTGTCTGTTTTCTAAGTATTGTGATACACTTTTTAAATATAATTTACTATCAGGAATGTGAAAATAATGGTCACTGGGCTACTGAATGAAAACCCCACAGACATGGAAGTAACAATCTTCCGCCTGTTGGTCATGCCGGGGAAGGACAAGAAAAAAAACAAGATGAATGAGTAGTGGGGAAAAAAACAAATGCACGCACAAAAAAAAACCCCTTAAACATTAATCAGATGATTTAGGATTTATTGAGGGGTGGAGAGGGTGAGGAGTGATATGGGGGAGAGACATGGTATGGGGAAAGGTTTAGTACTTGCATTTTAAAAAAAAGCTCTGGTATAGCTCCCTGCAGTGGGCTGGGCTGTAAACGTGAACTAGAGAACCTCCTTTATCAGCTCTCTCCTTTGTCACATCTCTCTCCTTTGTCACATCTCTTCTCTCCTTTGTCACATCTCTCTTTGTCACATCTCTCTCTCCTTTGTCACATCTCTCTCTCCTTTGTCACATCTCTCCTTTGTCACACCTCTCCTTTGTCACATCTCTCTCCTTTGTCACATCTCTCTCTCCTTTGTCACATCTCTCTCTCCTTTGTCACATCTCTCTCTCCTTTGTCACATCTCTCTCTCCTTTGTCACATCTCTCTCTCCTTTGTCACATCTCTTTGTCACATCTCTCTTTGTCACATCTCTCTCTCCTTTGTCACATCTCTCTCTCCTTTGTCACATCTCTCTCTCCTTTGTCACATCTCTCTCCTTTAGGGACCCACCCCTGTCTCATTACTTTAAATATATTGTGTTCATTCAGCAGCCCAGTAATCCAACATCATGTATAATTATGTTTTAATTTTTCTCAACAGTACTGATTTAGTGTCTTGCATTGTGGTTTCTGTTCTTAAGCTGTAATGACCTAACAGTGCTTTACGACGAGATGAACACCTGCTGCAGACATATAGCAAGGTTTTTCTGATTTTATTTCAATTCAGATTGAGTATTGACAATTTATAGGTTTGCCAATGAGACACTGATGCTAGTCTCAACCTTTTAAAATGTATTGATCCTTAGTGTCATTGTAAATTCATCTGGGCATTGAAATTAACTGAATATTTGATGCAATAGCATGTTTATGGTTTTAAGTCTTAAACTCGATAGCATCATGCATCTATTCATTGCTTTCGAAAAGCATGAAATGTGTTGTGCGCAGGCAAAGTCAGCTTAACTAGCAAGCAAAGCCATGATTTGAACTGTAGAAATGAGACAAGTTCTATGTTACGAAATTTTTTTTTCTTGCTATAATAAATTGACCACTCTTTTGATTCTGATAGTCCATGCAAAGAAGGAACTGGCAAGTCTTGTTGAACCGAGTAGACCTGTTTATTGGATATGTACAGTTCCTTGGGAATCAAAATATAAATGCCAGTCCCTGGGACAGACTAGATTAACATTTTGTACATGATGGTACACAAATGTCGAATTAAGGCTCCAACATAATTCTATAGATAAGTCCACCTTCCCAGGAACTGAGTAGGTTCACAAGGTTCTGTACAAATGCTGTTTGAGAATTGAAGAAACAGAATGCATGTTATCCCCCTACCAATGAATGTATACACCAAGGACATGCACAACTTTTTTCTTTACATTAAAATGCACAGCGTTTCAAAAACAATACTTGAGGCCGTCTTGATAGAATGGTCAGTAGCACATTTCAAAGGCAGGACATGAGTTTTGGTATGACTTCATGACCTTGGGTCAAATGGTGGAGGGGAGCAGTTACATTTCTATGGTACAGAAAGCAGTTCAGAGGCAGCTCACCTTCGAAAAATCTTAATTTCCATTCTGTAAAGCTTTCTTCTTCATCAGCAAGACTAGGTCACAATTGGCAAATGCACCAATAACGCCCGTTTGGGCAGACCTAAAGTACATGTAACCTCCCTGAGATGCGCAACTGTAGCTATAAAAAATAAAACAAAAAAAAAACTTATGACGTGACAGTAATACTGCAATGTTCACAACAAGACACATAATCAACTGATTATGTAGAGATCATGTGAATTTTCAAAACACATTGTTTGGTCTCAACGAGTCAAAAAAAAAAAAGCCACCACACACCAAATATCCATTTAAGGGAGACAATTGGAAACGGTGCAAAGAAAACGTCAATCCAATCTGCCTCATATGCAATCACATGCTGCTTGCAAGCCCAGTGGCAAAAAAGAATCTGACCTCAATTCAGTAGGGCATGACGTTCAGCATCTCTTCACATTGAATGCCTACAAATCATAAGGCGATATTTATTGTCAAGACTATTTACATCATCCGATACATAATATAAATGAATTTTAAAGGCAACATCTGTTCTCAAGGCGCTCATGTGTGGTTGTCTCCAATCGATTTTGCCCTAAAAAATCATCTGACAAGATTTTTCTGTCTTTCTTGTGAGAATTACAACAGTCTACATTTGTCAATATAGCATTCTTCCTTTGATCTCTCTCTCAAAAGCAATTTATTTCCTGAATACAAGTTTTTTTCAAATATACCTTTGATCCATGCATCTTATCAGTTAATGCCTTGAGGCAAGAAGTGAACAGCCAAAGGGACCAACTGCCAACATGGACAACTTGCCTGATTCTGGACTGTACAAACTCGGATAACTCAACAGCTCTCACGCTACTTATACCTGAACTCGGTCCCAGCTCGGAGGAGCATCTCTGATCGAACCATGCGTAATGCCAAAGGCAAGGCAAATAGCATAAAATTCAGACTGAAACTACGGGAGCTTATTGAAGAAAAAGGAAATTGTTGGGCCGCCTTATAACCGAGTCTTGTTCATGCAAAGTGATGAGGCGGTAAGAAATGTGGCAAGCAGCTTGTCCATGCAGTGCAAGATAAACTAAAAGTTCAGCTGGCAGACTGGTTTCAAGGAAGCAGTTCAGTGAAGTAACTCAAGGAGCAACTTTCACAAAGTTTTTGCAGTGTTTAAGTTGCTGTTCCTGCCCAATCATGAGAAACTGGATTTCCCAGAAAGTTCAGCAACACAGTGCTTGATATGTCACTGAACTGTGCAACGAAACTTCTTTGGTGCATGCATAGTGTATCAAATGAGTGCACAGTCTGATCATTATTTTTCCATTAAAAAATTATAGGGTGCATTGCATGTGCTCATCTTATAAGCAGGAAATAAGGGCAATTGTACATCCTTTAGCATATGGATAAGCCAGATTCTAGCTTACAAGACATAAATCAATTGTACATCATTTAGAACATGGAATAAAATGGGGATTTGTTGACAAGGTGGGGGCGTGAGGTGAACGTCAGACACCATGGAATACGGTAAGGTAATCATCAGCATCTTTCCATTTCACTTGGGTCCTAGCATGTGCTCTGGCCTCACCCACGCCTCAAACTGATCCTCCGTCAGAAATCCCAGCTGTAGTGATGACTCTTTCAGAGTCAGGCCCTCCTTGTGAGCCTTGTTGGCAATCTGCGTGGCCTTGTCGTAGCCTATGTGGGGGTTCAGAGCCGTCACCAACATCAGCGATCTCTTCATCAGTTTATCAATGTTCTCCTCGTTGGGCACGATGCCCACCAGGCAGAACTGGGTGAAAGAAGCCGTGGCATCGGCCAGGAGTCGGACTGACTGCAGGACGTTTCTGACGATCATGGGCTTGAAGACGTTGAGCTCGAAGTGGCCGTTGCTGGCACCGACAGACACTGCCACCTGGTTGCCCATGACCTGTGCTGCCACCATGGTGAGAGCTTCACTCTGGGTGGGGTTCACTTTGCCTGGAACATGCACACAGTCTGTCTGCAACTTCTTGCCTTGTCAACTGAGAAACAAATGAATGACAAGTGAAACGCCTTGTCAACTGAGAAACAAATGACAAGAGAAACGCCTTATCAATTGAGAAACAAATGAATGACAAGAGAAACACCTTCTCAATTGAGAATCAAATGAACGACAAGTGAAAGTTGGAAAAATATATGAAATGTATACACATGCAGGCAAGTGCGCACACACACAGGACAATTGAAATGTTTCCTCTTAATGGCAGGATAAAAAAAACGGTCATACACACAAAACTCTACTCCCTTTGTTGGGTAGATGGGATTAATCCTTGCCTGTCTATAAAGGGAGTGTTCGCAGGAGTATCAGCCTGTGTACGCAGAAGAAGAAGAAAAAATGTTTCCAATATTTTCGGTCCAGATTCTTCCAAAACATTCTTATTGATATTATCTAGAATGCAAAATTGTAATGTACTGTTTGGCAACTGTTAATGAAAAACTGACTGCTTTTCTGTGGCCTTACCTGCAAAGTCTTCACAAATGATATGCATGAATGGTCAATCTTTACTGTTACAGAAATATTTATTTCAGTCTGCTCCTGCAGCCTGGTAGAAATATTAAATGGTCTCATCTTCATATAATGTAACTTCATTTTGTAAACTTGTTACTTTTTTTTCTTTCTTTTTTTTCTTTTTCTTTTTTTTTTTTTTTTTTAAATTATCAACCTCCTTAACATGCTGAAAACATAACTGAAATATGAACAAATGCTTGCAAGCGATCACAATTTTCAAGAAACTGTCATTTTGTCAGTAACACTACTTTCACTGCAGACTTATGGTCTTTACCATCAGCAGGAAATGTTCTCTCAATGTTCATCACTATGTCAAGTTTTCTTTGTGCACTTGTAATTGCTCATAAAAAGTGAATGCACTAACACGGAGACACACACACACACAGACAACTGAAACAGGGTAGATAACACATTTTTTTGTTTATACATGCAAGTCATACTGGGCATAAACAGTACACAAAAAAGAAGGGGGGTGTGGGGGCAGGCAATCACTGGCACAGAATTTCCAGAAGACAAGAATGTACTTCACACACACACCTGCCATCCCCCACCCCACCCATGCCATGTAGGGTTGAAGGAAGGCAGGGGCTACATACACACAATCACTATACTCACCTGGCATGATAGAGCTGCCAGCTTCGTTTTCCGGCAGAGAGAGTTCCCCAAACCCACAGCGTGGCCCTGACCCCAGCAGTCGCACGTCATTGGCGATCTTCATCAGACTGCAGGCCACCACGTTCAGGGCTCCGTGCACCTCCACCAGGGCGTCATGACACGCCAGCGCTTCAAATGAGTTCTTGGCCCTCACAAAGGGAATGTCTGCAATCAAATCACTGTATGTACCAGTAAACATCAATCAGTTGACCTCTTTCTCAAAAGCCACTGCCCCCATTTCCTTCCTCCTCTTAGAGCTCAGTTTGTTTCATGATAACCCAGCCAGCCACACTGGCCCCTCTCACTGGGAAGACAATTACAGTGGATTTTCTCCTTTGGTTGAAATAAAGAATAAAAGCATGTCTACAAGAGGTCATTCATTGCTTAACAAAAGCCAGACCCGTTTGCGTGGTTGGAAGGTATTGGTCTTTTAAGCCAGAGCATATACAACAGTGCACAGAAAACACCAAGAACCCTCACAGTCTGAAGCCTACTAGAATGCCCCAATTTAATGTTGCATGATTTTTCCACTTTGGATGTTGCCTATCAAAACTGCTATGAGTTTAGATGGGTACGCATATCACATGGTTAAGCATTTCTCTTACAATAAATAACTCAACAGCAGTTGGAGTTACCTGAAATTTGGACAAGGCGATATTTTCCCCATAAATTCTGGTCAGGGCATGCTCTTTCATGAAATGCCCTGAGTAAGGACACGTCAGTTGGATCAACTAGCTGGGGTCAAACTGCATGATCTGCAGTCCTGCCATTTTCACATAACACAGCTCCAAGCATCTGTTGTACAGTGCCCTCGTCAATCCAGCATACAAGCAAAACGGGCATATATATACATATATATATATTTGTTGGCTTTTAAGTCGACCAACTCCAGTATGTGGGTAAAAAATCACTAACATATGCACTTTTGCTTTCATAGTGTTATACCTACAGTGTGAAATTCTTTTTAAAATAAAACCAGGTGATCAAAATAGAAGCACAGCAATAATCAAAACGGATTTAAAAGTCAAATGAAACGAGAGTTCTCAAAACGAATGAAATCAGCTCTCACCTGTTGCTAAAAGTGAAAGGCTGAAAATGGCTGTTACAGCCAAACTCTAGATAGACATGCCTGTTCACATGAGCCATGTGCCTGTAGACAGGCTTAGTCCATCTCGGTCTAAACACACAATTTAATTAATACAGATTTTCTACATATCCATAATTTATAACTTGTAATTTTTTTTAGTTTCATACTGTATCTTTTGGTGCATTTTCACAATTGATTTTGGTGTTCTCGGTAGACCAAAGCCAAGACCTCATGTACACCCTTAGCTTGAGTCTTGAGGTTTCATAATCAGCAAAAATTATGTGTTTTACATTTATATGGTCTCTATTTGATAATAATAGGATATAAATGTCAAGTGTCAGATATGACAGTCGTCCAACTCAAACTATGGAATGGAAAACTCGTCCTAACCACAGATAACACCTCTCCACCAAACTGCCATTACACCACAACTTGTGAAACACTGTCAAAAAAGACGAGAAGGCAAAACCACTGCAGAAACTGAGATGCAAGAGGAAAAAGTCAAATGAAGATCACATGTGATACATGCTGATGGTTCAGTCACTAAAGCCGAGTTATGCTGGGGATACATCATGAAGCAAAAGGGCTAAACAATGTAGAAATATGGTGCATACAACTTGAACATTTCCAGTGGAACAATGTAGGTCAGAAGCAGTGATGCAAGTGCTCCACACATATGCGCGCACACACACACACACTTGTAAACACACAAACTACAGTAGCAGCACTGACTGTTATGTATGTAGGCAAGGTCCGACCAGCGTGCTGGCTAATGCACTGGCCAGACATCTGCTAAGTCATGTTCACAAGACCCTCATCTTAAACCCTTTCCTCTCAGTTATATATTACTCTATTCCTCCAGCAGTAAATCCTGTATACTGGCGCCTCTTAGCTTAGCAGATGTGGTGTACCATACATGGAGTTGTCCATACACAGTGACACCTTCTTGGTGAAACTGAAACAGCACTTTATCTGGTCATGAACGGATTATCATTAAATCATAAGAGATGTGCACCTTACTCCAGAGCATCTCCTGTTCCGAAAATGATGGTAGCATCGTTAGAGAAATGCCAAGAGGAATGGGAAGACAGAGCATCAATATGTACACACGCTCCACACACACACGCTCCACACTGTACGAACACAGCACACGCGCTGGTGACCACACTGACCAGTGCAGGCCGCAATCTTGTCCACCACTTTCTCCGCAAACCCTGCCCTGGTGTTCAGACCTGTGCCCACAGCAGTGCCCCCTGCCAGACAGAAACAGGATGCCCATGGATAACGCTACCTCATCTGTTTAGTGCCTTTTTCCCCATTTAAAACAGGAGATAACACTACCTCATCTGTTTAGTGCCTTTTCCCCCATTTAAAACAGGAGATAACACTATCTCATCTGTTTAGTGCCTTTTTCCCCATGTAAAACAGGAGATAACACTACCTCATCTGTTTAGTGCCTTTTTCCCCATTTAAAACAGGAGATAATGCTACCTCATCTGTTTAGTGCCTTTTTCCCCATTTAAAACAGGAGATAACACTACCTCATCTGTTTAGTGCCTTCTTCCCCATTTAAAACAGGAGATAACGCTACCTCATCTGTTTAGTGCCTTTTTCCCCATTTAAAACAGGAGATAACACTACCTCATCTGTTTAGTGCCTTTTTCCCCATTTAAAACAGGAGATAAAGCAATTTACTACAACAACAACCAATGTGCACTATACACAAAATGCAATTCTGTTGATTGTCGTCATAGTCGTGTGAATCTAGGTCATTAAGAGTGCCATGACAACCAGCTAATAACGGTACAATGGCCACCATCACAGAGCTGAAGACTGAAGGTCAACTACCTATGCCCCATTGGAGGCATGTATTTTCCCCCCAGCTAGTTTCTCTGCTGGTTTGTTGGTGCTCCATGCCCTCTAACAGGACGATTGAAACTTCACACATTGGCAGAGTGGAACCACACTGTCGATTAGTTCATGTTGTTTATGAACCAGCTACCCATAAGAGGCCCCATCAGGACTGTTGTTTATGAACCAGCTACCCACAAGAGGCCCCATCAGGACTTGTTTATGAACCAGCTACCCGTAAGAGGCCCCATCAGGACTGTTGTTTATGAACCAGCTACCCATAAGAGGCCCCATCAGGACTGTTGTTTATGTACCAACTACCCATAAGAGGCCCTATCAGAACTGTTGTTTATGAACCAGCTACCCACAAGAGGCCCCATCAGGTCTGTTGTTTATGAACCAGCTACCCACAAGAGGCCCCATCAGGTCTGTTGTTTATGAACCAGCTACCCACAAGAGGCCCCATCACGTCTTGTTTATGAACCAGCTACCCATAAGAGGCCCCATCAGGACTGTTTATGAACCAGCTACCCATAAGAGGCCCCATCAGGACTTGTTTATGAACCAGCTACCCATAAGAGGCCCCATCAGGACTTGTTTATGAACCAGCTACCCATAAGAGGCCCCATCAGGACTGTTGCATCAAGATGGATCACAAGTATGCTGGAGTACAGCATACACAAAAAATTCATTCAAACATGCTACAAACGGCTTAAAACTCGATATATTTTCCATAACACTTAAGATTAACGTTTACCGATTCTACTTACACTGCCTTAACAGACAGGCCTCAGATGCCTGCATCTCTAAAGCTTGACTGGTTCTGAGATACTGAGGAATTGATTACAGTCCCGTCATGTAGTCTGAAACGAAACCCCCCAGCACCTTTGTTGACAACCATTATTTGAAGAAAAAAGCAGAAAAAACATACCTTGACTGATTGTTCAAAACAAAATCTCCACTGATCTGTCATTAATCATGTATAACAACGGTTAAGTGCTGAATTAGTCCAGCCCTTTCCTGCCAAGTATCCAGGACTTTGGTGACCTGCCTCTGCATGGTCATCCTCCACTGACAGTTTTGTGCAGTTACAGCTGTACACCTCCCAGTGCTACACAACCTTAAGCTGCACAGAGGGATGCCCGTTTCTTAGTACATGCGGCGCAAGCTGTCTAACACGGTGATTTATCTGCTAAACTGTATACAAGATGTGGAAAAGCATATATTCTCAATCATGTCATGGTCAAAACAAACTAACAAAACACACGCACATGAATTCTGTAAAAGAACTTAAATGCACACAAGTTGATATACGGAAGGGCGATTCCCATTATGAAGACTGATATGCTGCCATGAGATTCTGACCTAGTATCCTCGGTCCAAAAACAACACACACACACACGCACACACACACACACACACAGAGCAAAATATAGCAAGCTGATTCCCACAGAGACAAAGAATGAAACGGAGAAAAAAAAAAATTATAACAGCTGACCCCACCGATGGCCAGTTCATAGAGTCTGGGCAAGGTCGCCTCCACACGCTCAATCCCAGCTTCCACTTGACGGGCAAAGCCGCTGAACTCCTGTCCTAGGGTCAGTGGAACTGCATCCTGGGATCACAACACAAAACATTGTATGTAACCCGGTGTTCCAATGTTTCGAAATTCTATCTGAACAATCTAAACGCATGAAAAGAAGAACTGAGTCATCACTTTTCCCCACAATCTGCCTGCTACGCATGGACAGGAAATTTCCTGACATTTTATTCAAGAACAATGACTGCATTTTAAACAGAAGAAAACCTGAACAATACTTAAACGAAAGTTTTTCTTCAATCTTCTATATCTCTCTGGAGAACACTAAACCACAGCAAGCTTTAATCATACACTGTGACAGGAAATACGAGATCAACAGGCAACAGAACTGGAAGGTCAGCTCCCAAACTATTCCAACATAAAACACCTATTTCCATACAGTTCCATCACCAATGTTCTGCTCTCAGCACATTCCTAATATCTACTATTGCTTCATTTTATTCAGTCAAACTGAGCAGGCTGCATCACAATATGTCTTCACAAACTATTCCATCATACTATGTTATCTGAAGAAACCACCTTTTATTATTTTTTTTAAAAACAATCTGCAAAAACAAGAAGAAATCCAGTTAACTCCGAAAACAACTGTGGGATGGGAAAGCATAGATTGTTTGGCCTATTCTTTGTTCTTTACAACATTATGTGACCACGAAAAGACAAAGCACCCAAGATATTCCATAAATATTTCTTTGTGCTTTTTTTTCCTCTTGCAGCTACTGAACACAACCCAATCACAACTGTAACAAATTCTGAACTTTCATTCCCAACACAGATTATTTCAAAGATCTAAGAGAAAGATTGGTGTTCCCTGATCATTATTATGATTTAATGAGACCTGCCCTCACATCCAGAGATGCTCTACTTGATCTGCCTTTTGAATTCCTGTTGGAGTTTAAATATTTTCCGTCTGATCTAAGTGTACATCAAAGAAAGATTTTAAACAATTTTTGTGTTTTGAGAAATCTTCAGTAACTCCTGATACTGCCCCTTGTTGTTGGCTGGGCAATAAAGCAACTGGGCCAATCAATTACACCATGTCCAACAAAACAAGTTTTAAACAAGAAAAAGAACACATAATGGAAACTAAAAAGAACAGGATCCTGATGAAAAAACAAAAATTATCCGCAGGAATACCACACAGAACATTATGTTTAGCAATGACATCTTGAATCCACGATTTCATCTCGCATCTAATAATGCTTGGTCATTAACACAGCTGTCTTAATTTGCCTTCTTTTCTTCGTTCCCCTCTCTTTTTATACTATTTTCCACTCCTTTTGCACTACAAAGATACTGAAGGTCTTAATAAATTCTCTAAAAACCGCAAACAAAAAAATAGGCGCCTATTCTTTCATACCTATCTATGTCGGGTCGTGCCCGAACTGTCATCAGTCATTCATAAACCCATCTGTCAGCTGTGTGGCATTTTAAACAACAATACCAGGGCCATATCAAAAAGAAAAAAAAAAAAAAACCTCGCGCAGCTGTCATATCCACACTGCTCCTGAAGAGGGGTGTTGATGACAGCTGTCAACTTCTAGTAGGTCGCGTCAGAACACTAGATTGAAAAACTGGTACAGTATAACATATTCCATGTACCGGTATACATAGTAAGTACCATGCTAAAGTACTTTACTAGAGGACATTAAATGTTGGCTATGGGGCTTTTTTTTTCCAGTTACACTTGTTTTCTTTTTTTGTACATGACTGTATGCAGCAGCAAGACAAAGACTACAATGATGTCAACCATGCATTTCCTCTTTCTTCTCATCTGTTCGTACTTTCTTTCCTGCTACTTTTGTTAAATCAGTTTTTGAATACCCTAAATCAAGCATGAACATACTTTACACACACATACACACACACACACACACACACACATAAGCACACACACACACACACACACACACACACACACACACACGCACAGACACACACACACACACACACACACATACACACACACACGCATACACACACTTCCTGCTACTTCAATAAAATCAATTTTTGAACGCCCTAACTCAAGCATGAACATACTTTCTCTTTCACACACACACACACACACACACACACACACACACACACACACACACACACACAAAATGGCAATAAAACAATTCATCATCACAAGAAGCCATAGGTGTTGCACGGCAGCCTAATGGCAGGTGGTACATCAGCAACAAATACAGGAATAAAACAGTACCAGTGCTTAGCACACTACATCAGCAACAAATACAGGAATAAAACAGACAATACCAGTGCTTAGCACACTACATCAGCAACAAATACAGGAATAAAACAGACAATACCAGTGCTTAGCACACTACATCAGCAACAAATACAGGAATAAAACAGACAATACCAGTGCTTAGCACACAACATCAGCAACAAATACAGGAATAAAACAGATAATACCAGTGCTTAGCACACTAAATCAGCAACAAATACAGGAATAAAACAGACAATACCAGTGCTTAGCACACTACATCAGCAACAAATACAGGAATAAAACAGACAATACCAGTGCTTAGCACACTACATCAGCAACAAATACAGGAATAAAACAGACAATACCAGCGCTTAGCACACTACATCAGCAACAAATACAGGAATAAAACAGACAATACCAGTGCTTAGCACACTGTACATCAGCAACAAATACAGGAACAAACACAAAATACCAGTGCTTAGCACACTGTACATCAGGAACAAACACAAAATACCAGTGCTTAGCACACAGTACATCAACAAATACAGGAACAAACACAAAATACCAGTGCTTAGTACACAGTACATCAGCAACATACAGGAACAAACACAAAATACCAGTGCTTAGCACACTGTACATCAGCAACAAATACAGGAACAAACACAAAATACCAGTGCTTAGCACACTGTACATCAGCAACAAATACAGGAACAAACGCAAAATACCAGTGCTTAGCACACTGTACATCAGCAACAAACACAGGAACAAACGCAAAATACCAGTGCTTAGCACACTGTACATCAGCAACAAACACAGGAACAAACACAAAATACCAGTGCTTAGCACACTGTACATCAGCAACAAACACAGGAACAAACACAAAATACCAGTGCTTAGCACACTGTACATCAGCAACAAACACAAAATACCAGTGCTTAGCACACTGTACATCAGCAACAAACACAGGAACAAACACAAAATACCAGTGCTTAGCACACTGTACATCAGCAACAAACACAGGAACAAACACAAAATACCAGTGCTTAGCACACTGTACATCAGCAACACACAGGAACACCAGTGCTTAGCACACTGTACATCAGCAACACACACAGGAACACACACAAAATACCAGTGCTCAGCACACTGTACATCAGCAACAAATACAGGAACACCAGTGCTCAGCACACTGTACATCAGCAACACACATAGGAACACACACAAAATACCAGTGCTCAGCACACTGTACATCAGCAACAAATACAGGAACACACACAAAATATCAGTGCTCAGCACGCTGTACATCAGCAACAAATACAGGAACAAACAAAATACCACTGCTTAGCACACTGTACATCAGCAACAAACACAGGAACACAAAATACCAGTGCTTAGCACACTGTACATCGGCAACAAATACAGGAACAAACACAAAATACCAGTGCTTAGCACACTGTCCCAAAATTAGATGACAATGAGAAATTAGTCAGTGTCTGATGTCATCAGGTTTATTTTCTTCACTAAAAAGGATGGTAAAAATAAATATCTTCGACTTTTCAAACATTCAACTGAAAACGATGCTCAAGTACAGTAACGTGTTCACTGTTGATATTTCTCGCTCGATTTATACCCAGAAATATGATGGAAAACATCTGTATTGCAATTCTCTGAGGTATCACATTGTTCATACATTCATAAACACATTACTTTCTTGCACGCACGTGCACACATGCACGCACATACACACACACAGAGTTTACATAATTCTCCTTCAATCCTAGCTGATGTGGTCAGCACATACACACACAGAGTTTACATAATTCTCCTTCAATCCTAGCTGATGTGGTCAGCACATACACACACAGAGTTTACATAATTCTCCTTCAATCCTAACTGATGTGGTCAGCACATACACACACAGAGTTTACATAATTCTCCTTCAATCCTAACTGATGTGGTCAGCACATACACACACAGAGTTTACATAATTCTCCTTCAATCCTAACTGATGTGGTCAGCACATACACACACAGAGTTTACATAATTCTCCTTCAATCCTAACTGATGTGGTCAGCACATACACACACAGAGTTTACATAATTCTCCTTCAATCCTAGCTGATGTGGTCAGCACATACACACACAGAGTTTACATAATTCTTCAATCCTAACTGATGTGGTCAGCACATACACACACAGAGTTTACATAATTCTCCTTCAATCCTAACTGATGTGGTCAGCACATACACACACAGAGTTTACATAATTCTCCTTCAATCCTAACTGATGTGGTCCCATTCTAGTGGCTCCCATTCAAATTCCAACAAGTCTCCCATTCAAATTCAACCAACAAGTCTCCCATTCAAATTCCAACAAGTCTCCCATTCAAATTCCAACAAGTCTCCCATTCAAATTCTAACAAGTCTCCCATTCAAATTCCAACAAGTCTCCCATTCAAATTCCAACAAGTACACACAAACATGCAATCTCTCTCTCACCTCCCACCTCGTACTCCTTCCTCTTTCCTCAGGTGACAACTTGCACATAAAAAGATTTTTCTTGCCTTGCGTCACCGACTAGTCTACAATGATACTGACAGAGCTGCCAACCTCTGGAGAGACTTGAGAGGAATATTTTTGAAAACTGAGTGGAATTTCTGACTGTTGAGAGGAATGCATACGCTATGACACCCAAAACAAAACACAACAAAACAATGACATTCCAGACACTCCATTTTCTTTCCTGTTGTCAAGTGCTTTCATGGAATCACCTCTCTGCCAATGCATTGTTGCTCTTTCACATGTTTGAAGAATACTGTCACTAAGCTTCACCTTATGACCTGGCTCATTTTTGCACTTCTGAACCATCAGTGCTGCTGTAGTGTCTTGAAACAAGGAGGGACAAAAATCTGTAAGGTTCTTCCTGACAAGGCTGAACACTTCCACAGGCCGAATTGCTGACTGGAATCAGCAGCACTCCCATCATGACAGCAGAAAGCAACCTGAATCTGCACTTCTAATTTCTTTTTCTTCATTTCTGCCTCTGGGTTAATCGGGGTCAAACAGGCTGTTTCGACATGATGGCCACGGAAGAAGCTGAACCAGAAGTAAGTTGCCACACAGCTCTTTGGCTGTACTAATGGCAGATGTGCAAACTTTGCCAATAAACAAACTTCATTTTTTTTCGCAAGCAGAATATCTTTAAGTCAAGCAGAATAGCAGAACGACTTGCATTTAATCATAATAAATTCTGCCGAAAGGAGGATGGTTGGTAGCTCTGTACCGATAACCCCATTACTGTTTTACCACCAGCTAGACTTGCCTGCAGATGTGTACGTCCGATCTTGATGATGTTGCTGAAGTCCTCCGCCTTGCTTCTCAGGGCGTCAAGCATCAGCTGCATGCTGGGTAGCAAGCGCTGCTTGATCTCACAGGCCACTGCGATGTGCATGGCTGTCGGAAAGGTGTCATTGGAACTCTGGGAAATAGACACACTACAGAATGTTTTTCAGAAAAATATGCAAGTTATCCAAAGATAAAGTAAACAAATGATCATGAATTGTTTATTTTGCAAAACATTTTTTAAAAACGACTACCATACCTATATCAGTCCTTGCCTAAATACTAACAAAGTAGTTGATTATGGTTTTTGCATTCTTTCCTGCCTTTTTTTGGTTGGCCTGGGTGGGCTTGTGTTTTGTTTCTTTTCCAAGAGTAAATATTAAGATACTTGATTCCATGCACATGTTCGTCAATGTTTCTTGGATACTTAATCATTCTAATGACTATAGAATCTGAGTATTCACAAAGTAAACATAACCACATCATCCTTGTCTCCAAACTGCCTTTGAAACTATAACTTCCACTCCATTCTACGAACAGAATATACAGTCGATATTTCCCATAACACATTTGCGTGCATACATGACACCCAATATGATGTGGAAAGAAAAAGAATTGTGGGTAACATGGTGAATTATTCTTTTTTTTTTTTCAGTACTTTGAATTTAAAAAAAAACCTCTTTGCACACTACCCCGACCCAATTTTGTGTACAGTGGACATGGCGGATGCTAGAAGTGTGGGTCGGATTCCCATCAGAGCCATTTATTTCTAGGATTTTTCTGTCCTGACTGGCTCCTACCCAGAGCTCAGCTTTCCATGGGCTCAACTGGGAAGACTGGGATCACAGAGTTGAGTTTCATCCTCTTAATACTTTCACGATGGGCACGGCAGAGCAACGTCACTTCCCTGCATGCGCGTGCACCGCTGCGGACGCGCGATTTTCGCACTTCTTGATTTTATTTTACGCCCTCTGATATAAAGGTAACAAGCAATTGTTATATATCAACGGAAAGGGTAAAACGCGAACTTTGCAGTGAGCATACACTTAGATATATTTTAGCTAAATTAGCAACGCTACAGTTACGGAAACAACATAACTAAAACGTAGGTGAACACAGTCTTGTTTACATTTGTTTGGTTAGTATGACAACAGCAAAAAAAGGGGAAAAAGGGCATAAAATTTCACTCTTACTTTGAACAGATGCAGAGAAAGCCTGAGGTATCCAATATGTGTAATCCCAGTGAAAAAAAAAGAAAGAAAAGTAATCATTGAACACTGTACACACTTTTCACTGATTTGGCTTCAGATGATACAACGTATAAAACTGTGAAATACACAGAGCAATCAAGAATCAGCTAAGCACAAAAGCAAAAAGAAAAACAAGTCACTGTACACACAGTTCACTTTTTGGATTTATGCCATTTGATACTTTTTTTTCGTGTGAAACTCCCAAAAACACGAAGCAGCACACAACACCTTTTGACACACCTGGCACCAGTAAGAACTGTGAGGCACTGACTTCAGTTGTTTTCTTTTCGCACCTGATGCAACCATCTTTGCATAAGTTTTTTTTTCGTTTTCCTTTCACTCCCTTGAACTTGAGGCAACAGATCAGGGAAATGGCGTCCGGTGAGGCGACTGACTGGCAGCTGAGGTCCTTTGGGCGTGTTGTCTGGTGGGCAGATCAATCAAGATGGACCAGATTACTTCATCATGGGGCAGTGATTTCAGGCGGCGTTGCCTCCGATGGTGATTCAGAATGACCATGGCTTGAATTGTACAGAGAGTGAGCAAATGGAAGAATGGCTTTTTCAACAATTTGAGTGCTTTCCGATGCATCGGAAAATAGGCAACCATTTGGTCACTCTGGTCAACTCCAGCCATGTTCTTGATGTAGTGAATGACGGACGTTGGTTTCCGTTTCTCCTCGTACCTGCACTGAGCCAGTTCCAGTTCTGGTCTGTGCATGGTGGACAGGGTGAAGACATCCTTTTTGTCTTTCTACCTACAGGTGATCACTTTCCCCTGTCTTCTGAAGTCCGTCTGCCCTCGTTGCACTGGCTGCTCAACAAGATCCCGGGGCATCCCAATGTGGTTCTTGCGTACTGTTCCACACGCCATCGTTCCAGCATTAGCCAAGGCTGCGCAGATCTTTGGCTCACAATAGTAATTATCAATGTATAAGTGATAACCCTTGTTGAGAAGGGGAGACACCAGGCACATCACAACATCGTAGGGCATGTTGCTGTAGCGCTTGTCACCACAGAACATCTCAAAACGAAAGACATATCCAGTTTTGCTCTCACACAGCTCATAGAACTTAAACCCCCACTTTGTTGGTTTGTCTTTCATGTACACTTTGAACTTGGAGCGGCCCTTGAAGGGACACATGGCTTCATCCACACAGATCTCTCTTGTGGAACATACACCTCTTCAAACTTCTTCTGAAGATGATCCACAAGGGGCCGTATCTTGTGGATGGGGTCGTGATTTTCTTGACCCAAGGGGATGAAGGTAGCGTTGTCCCCAATATGAAGGCAGGCCAGAGTGGATTTGAATCTGTCTCTTGTCATAATCTGGCCAGCGTAAGAGCTGTGGATGCCGGGATCTTTCGACCAGTAATTGGAAATCTGGGTTTTTTTGACAATCCCAATGTGTAGGCAGATTGCCAGAAAGTTCTGCATATCTGCCATGGTCACTTTTTCTCATGTGGCAAACATACTTCTTGGTGTAGGCGGGCCCTGTATCCGTTTGTCGGCAATGCATGAGTCTGCATACTTGTTTGTTTCGTCCACTAACTTGCGGAGAAGGACGTCATCAATGAACGGTCGATAAACATCAATCGGCTGTGGGTCATCTCCTAGGTCCACTTGTATTCCTGTAGCAACTGCGAGGAAATAATCTTTATTGTCAAACTTAGTATGCTATAATTATTACACACACACACACGCGCGCGCACGCCTGCACACCTGCAGGCACGCACCTGCACACACACGCTTGATGTAAAAAAGTTTCTCTGCTTATTCAATGTTCCATCTGGAAATAAAATTCTGACTTTTTTGACATCACACACACACACACACACACACACACGCACACGTGCGCGCACGCTCGCGGGAATAGAGAGAGAGAGAGAGAGAGAGAAAGAGAGAGTCAGTCAGACAGACAGACAGACAGACAGACAGAGGGGAGAGGGAGAGAGAGGTGTGCCTTGAACTCACGCTTGCACGAACACACACACACACACACACACATACGCGCATGCGCGCTCACTCACACATACTGATACAACACTTCTACCCTCTCTTCTTTTCCCACTCCTCCCTCCACTTAGAAATGTAACACAAACATGCAGACACCTTGTAAAATATATTTACCCTCAAATTCGGGGACACAGGGAAAATCTCGTGGTACGTTTCGGACCCAGCCGGCGTTTTGCTCCACTCCATCTTCATCCACGTCTGTATCCATGTGATACTCTGGGTCTTCAGCATCCTCATTATTAAATTTGTAATCGACAGTGTCACCACCATCAGACCCCGAATCATTCATTTCTAATTCCACGGAAGGAGCGGGGGTTTCAACGCTTAGTGTGTCTGAATCTGAGTCAGACAACACCGTCTTTGAAACCACGTGCACTGCTCCTTCGTTGGATTGAGCATCTTCTTCGTCGCTACTGTTGACAAAATCCTCAAATAAATCAAGCTCAGATTCTTTTCGATGAACTTGTACATCTTCTTCACCCCCTTCATTATCTGAACCACTTTGTTAACTAATTCTAACACCTCACGTAATGCCACGTGTTTCCTTCTGCCCGACATGTTGGCGAAGCAGGAAATCTCTCATGTGACTTTTGCGGAAATTTCCAGTGCCGGACAGGTCTCTTTGTTTGGACTTCTCTGGGGTCCCAAATATCATCGCTAGGTGCATGTAAACTTACCTCCCCACTGGCTAGGACCCTGTTCTAAATATTTATGGCAGCTGCTTCCGTTGGACTGTAGACCAGAGAACAGGGGATTTTTTTACAGTTGTGCCGTCACGGAGGCACGGCACGTCCGAGCAGTACAGCAACATTGCTGTCACGACGGCACGGCTCGTCGTGAACGGGTCAACAGAGTTGCCATCACCATCGCACAGCACGTCGGGAAAAGGTTAATGGATGCACCTTTGGAAGCGTTTCCTGACCAATAATGCAGGTGTCAGTATCTCTTGGGCCTGGTGGATGCCAGGATATGTTATGAAAATAAGCATAAAGCGCAGCCCTGTCATAAAGTCTAGGACCCGAATGGAAATCCGTAGCCGTATCTTCATCCTTTTTACCCTTGTCTATCGGCAGTGAAAAAAGAAGTCTCAAATTCTGTGGCTCTCATGCC
This sequence comes from Conus canariensis, assembly GCA_033310375.1. Taxonomy (NCBI): domain Eukaryota; kingdom Metazoa; phylum Mollusca; class Gastropoda; order Neogastropoda; family Conidae; genus Conus; species Conus canariensis. Next base: position 94,155,197 of record CM065717.1, read on the forward strand.
CTGCTCTCACAGTGACCTCAGTTTCAACTGCCTCTTCACGGCCGTTTTTATCAGCAAATTCGACTTAACAATTACTGTTGTCAGTATGGGACTTAGTAGGTGGTGTCATGCATATGCTGAATCTGAACAGGAACCACTCAACACCACCACAGTGACTCCAGAGCAGTGCAGTGGGTTGCCTCATGACAACACTGACTACTCCCTGTGGACCACTGGTGCTGGGGCTCTGGATGAGGGGAGGGGTCAGAATGAGTGGCACTGATGCACCACAGCTTTATTTTTCTGTCCCGTGCGAGACAGTGAAAGGGCCAAACAAACAAGGTTTACACATTTCTGATCCAACATTTTTGTTGTTGTAGTCCAAGCAGAGGCATGTATCAAACTTGTGTGCGAGTTAACTAGGGAAAATTAAATTCCCAGAAAGTGATGACGTCATTTTTGCACAATTGTGTGTGTGTTGTCATTGTCTGAATATCGCCTGACCACTTGTGTACAAGCTTTCATGCCGTATCTACATTATCTACAGGAAAATAAACCTAGTCGAGTTTAGTATTAAAAGAATTGTCGGAAATTTGCCGATTCAGTCATCTCAAGAGCACAGATATATTACATTTTTCATGACAACCATTAATCATCAAACTAACAGCCCCACTTGTAATGGCTGCTCAGCAATGCCAAACACATTGTTGCCAGACTGGCTTTACACAGATGACATTCAGTTCGCCGAGTACAGCACAGTTAGCTGGCTGGTGGGGAGCAGCCTGCAGAAAACACTCCTTTCCCTGACCTGCATTCACGGCTTGGCCTCTGCAGCTGCGGGCGAGCTGTAAACTCCCCTGCCTCTCAAAACTAAGTAGATTGCTCTGAACAGCCATGGCACTGCCACTGAAGTTGTACAGATGATAGGACAGCAACAACAACAACAACAACAAAACCACCTTTCTAGCCGTCTTCACTCACCTGACTCATGTTGACGTGATCGTTGGGGTGAACAGGTGTCTTGGAACCGATAATGCCTCCCAGAGCGTCAATGGCCCGGTTGGCTATCACCTCGTTGACATTCATGTTGGTCTGGGTGCCTGACCCTGTCTGCCACACGACCAGCGGGAAGTGGTCGTCCAGCAGACCGGAATGCACCTGGACATGGATGTCTGAACTGTGTGCTATTGCCTATCTGACTGACATTAATGCACAGAGATGAAATCATATAAAGTTTACGCTATATTGAATCCATGTGACCTGAACACCATAAGGAAATCATCTTCAGCAGTTTAATTCACACCCAGTCTAACTGGCCTGCACACATGTGAGCATGATCTTTTGCAGATTCCAGCATACCTGTTGAATATACATACACGTGGGCATGATCTTTTGTAGTTTCCAGTCTGACCTGAAGACATGAAGCCTTAACTCTCTCATCACCTACAGACGCTATAGCATTTCGCAATGACTTTACACTTTCATACGAACGAACGCTATCACGGTTTCGGCATTCACCGATTTTCTATGTGGTGGCGGCGTGATCAGTACACGGCAACAAGATATAGATAGTATCGTCAGCATTCCTTCGTTCGCCTGCACAGCGGTTTCGCAGCACACCATCACCCACTTCGGCTCAGTGGCTGATTGACCTGACCAACCCACATGACTTACTAATCTGCATAGAAACATGGCGTCTCAAACAAGTTTTTCTGCGAATGTGTTGGAGCAAAGTCGAGCCCGTCGGCAACGTTTTAGCATTCCTGAAGTTATTGAAATGCTACAGATGGAAGGTTCAGACATTGAAGAAGAGGATGACGAAGCTGATGAAAGTGATTGCAGTGAAGAATTTCGAGGAGAAGAGGAAATTGACACTGACTCGTCTGTGGAGCTCAGTGATGATGAAGGTGAGGGTGGGCCAATTTGCCATGCGAGCAGAGGGTTTGCTTGCCGCGAAAGACTGGGGATTTGAGTGAGCAAGAGTTCATTGGCTTTCCTTTACGCGACTGGTGCGTCTCACTTTGGAACTGGTGCGAAGATTCAAGTTTTTTTCCGACAGTGCCTCCTTTTTCTGGTACTTCTGGCCTTCGTGTGTCAGCTGAGTGTCACGCCCCCATTTTTGCATTATTCCAAGTTAGCTTGTGCATAGCAGGCATGTGATTTATCTATCTTATTTAGTTTCCTGGAGTGTATCTACCTTTTTTCCAACTCATTTAGTGTATTTACTGACTTTTTCTGCTGAATGTGAAGCCATGGACCCACTGACTCAGTGCAAGAGTGTTGTGATGCACCTGAAAAAAAAAACTGGACATTTTTTCAGCCTCAAGCATAAGAAATCGTATGAAGGTGGGAAGTTTATTCTTTTGTATTCTACTAACACAGTTTATGAATAACACTTCCTGAAAATTTTGTTGTTATCTCGTTTTGTATTTTTGGTGATTTTTTTTACTAACCATAACAAATGGCCCATCCACAGGGAAAAACAAGGGACAGAACTGTCCGTCCTAAGTGAGTTAATCTTTTGCCATTTCCAGACTACCTGACCTGAACACACATGACCATAATCTTCTTCTGCAGTTTATACTATATCAGTCTGACCTGATCTGAATATGTGTTAGCATGATTTTCTGTAGCATTATATATCCAGTCTAACTGATCTGAATACATTTGGGCATTATCTATTGCAGTTTATGTCACACTCACCCCAAATGATCTGAATGCATTTGGGCATGATCTACTGTAGTTTGTCATACTCACCCTAAATGATCTGAATGCATTTGGGCATGATCTATTGCAGTTTATGTCATACTCACCCTAAATGATCTGAATGCATTTGGGCATAAAGCACCCAAGCTGTCACAGCTGACAAGGGACAGTGTGTGTATCGCAACACCCCACACGACCAACTGGCCATGAATATAATGAATACTGGTGTTAATTACAGTTCTACCATGAACACACTTTCTTTGAAGAACCAAGGGAGAGCATTTTAAACTGGTGGTACAAAAAATGCAACATCAGATTTGTGTAAGGTGATATGAGCATGTCGGTATGGCAACAGCATAGCTATGTATAGAGAAGCACCACAGTGCTATTCATACAAAGTTACCATTGTATGATGGCACTTTACTTCATTTCACAAGATTTTGAACTCGAGTCTAATTGTTTGAAAACTAATAAGAGTAGTGATTCTGTTCTCTTTTGTTAATAGGAAGCGGTTGTGTAGAATTAACAAAACTGACCAAAACCCTTTCAACCCTTTGTCTGCTGAGGCTAGACTTCAGCCAAATACCACAATGCAGGCAAGTTGTTGGCGACTATCAAACAATAGATGTTCAAGACAAGGAAGTCGGGCAACCGCTCAGGACGACAGCATTCTGCTGAACAGCCGGTATGGCAGTCATAGCGAAGAGTAAAACTGAACAGGTTATGGATGGCACTGATCCACAAATAGTCTTCGTGAAGTAGATTGTAACGAGAGTCAACATGCTTCATAAAAATAGTTTGGTGGACATTTTGTCCCGTCATAACAAATTGCAAGCTGACAGACTCCATGAAGAGAACTTTACAAGAACAACAAAATAAAATCTCATCAGTGTGAAGAGCTCCACAAACCGGTAAATGATACTGAGCTCCGTAGACCAATCACAAGGCCTGTTGGTAAGAGATACAGCTGCATAGCTAATAACCAGGCCTTAAGCAGACTTTTTTCATCACTTACGTGATGAAAATGGCCAGCTAATCTGCACATGCACATGTATACATTCCAGACTTCCTTTATCACCAGTTGTACCACCTGTGACCATATCAATGTCAGTGTTGTTGTTTATTAGCTGTATCCACTGTTTTTTATTAGCTGTATTGATCATTTACAAAAAATTTTACAATTTCCCTTATTTGCTGAAAAATCACACAGTCTTTGGATCCATTTGAAACACCATTTCCCATGGGCATTCTACAGAAAGGGAGACTGCTGGAGCATTTTTTCCTGTCAACTTTATATTCAGTCTGAAGACTTTTGGAAAAGAAATATCGAAATAACAAACACCAGTCAGCAAAGATCCGACAACCAAGACAACTACATATTCCAAATTATACCAGCACTAAAGCCACAAACACCAATCAGCAAAGATCTGACAACCAAGACAACAACATATTCCAAATTATACCAGCACTAAAGCATGCCAGTGCCACTCACTTCTTTTGCTGCAGCAATAATGGCGTCTGCAATCCTCTTCTCCAGACCAAAGTCACAGTTCACCTCTGCCGCACACATCTTCAGCAACCCAAAGGCATGGATAATGGGCCGCTGAAATCAAACCACAATGGACACCCCTTACACACACTGCAGCACCATCACTGTTTCCAGACAAACAAGTCCATACCATAAATCCAGCCTGACCATTGGTTATTTACGAGGGCCCAGTACTGCATTCAGATGGTATTGGTCAATGGACACGTGTGTATCTGAATGACAAATTTGCATCAGATCTGATTTTATTTTGCTATTTTCATTGCTACTGGGTAATAACATATAAGAAACTTTTGATTTCAGTTGATGTCCCATCACAAATGCATGGGAGAGCAGATACTATGTTGTTCAAATTTATACCAAAAGTTTAAACCAAAAAAAAAAAGAAGCATGGAAAGTGTGTATGCATGTGTGTGTGTGCATGTGAGTGTGGTGTGTGTGTGTGTGTGTGTGTGTGTGTGTGTGTGTGTGTGTGTGTGTGTGTGTGTGTGAGTGAGAGCATGAGCGCATGCACCTCTGAGAGTTTGAGTGTATGTGTGTATGGAACCCACTTATTTAGATGCATGTATCATGAATGGTCAAAGGCCAGATTTATTTTTCCAACTGAAACCTCATCCCCTGCTCCTCCCCCCACCCCCACCTTACATACACACACATACACTCCTCCCCCCACCCCCACCTTACATACACACACATACACTCCTCCCCCCACCCCCACCTTACATACACACACATACACTCCTCCCCCCACCCCCACCTTACATACACACACATACACTCCTCCCCCCACCCCCACCTTACACACACACACATACACTCCTCCCCCCACCCCCACCTTACATACACACACATACACTCCTCCCCCCACCCCCACCTTACATACACACACATACACACTCATACACACACATACACACACACATACACACACATACACACTCATACACACACATACACACACATACACACTCATACACACACATACACACACATACACACTCTAGACAACAGGGGAAGGGAGGGAGAGGGAGGAAGGGAAAGAGGGAGGGGGGAGGGAAAGAGAGAGAGAGACCTATGAAAGAAAGACAAAAAAAAAAAAAAAAACCCGACAGACAGGCAGACTGACCATGTCAACCTCTCATAAGCTATTTTTGCTATTGTGGTTTGCAAAAGCTTGACATAGTACTGTACAGCCAGACCCAGCTATCACATACCTGTAAACCAGCATAATTTCAACAACACGCTGTGTCATAAAACTAAATAATATATCAGCACAACACACTGCAATGCAAAATAACACAAATTGTTAAAACAAGACAATAATCACACTTTCATGCATTTGAGTAGTTCTGCACATATCAATTGAACAACAACAAAACCCATACTCACAGGCATGGTTTCAGAATGGCCACCAATCTTAAAGTTGATCATTGACCTTGCCGTGTTGACGCCGTAATACTTGTCGCTGGGTACCAAACACTCCCCAAAGGAGTCTGACTCCATCCGGTAGTTTTCCCCATTCACCGAGCTGGAGGCGTCCCTCTCACCCTGCAACAGAATGTTCATCTTTGTTGCTCTGAGATTTACAGCAAAATAAATGTTGAGAGTTCTGAATAGGGTGCCACTAAATATGGAGAAAGAGACAGAGACTGAAGGGGTGACAAAGAGAGAGAGACAAGACAAAGTTGTTTTATTCGTAAAGGCCATAGCCCCTTAGATGGGGGATGTACATAGAACAACGTGACACGATGCATTTCTAGCAGATGATGTAAACAACTTTAAGCTAGCATAGAGTTTCGCCGTTTAAAGCCTCACAGATGCAAATAAACAGCAAACTGCTTCACTATTTTATCATTTGTCGATGCCATTATCAAGATTAATTTAAACAAGGATGGATGTCTAAAGTATTTAGGAGGGATATACTATTGTCTCAGATCACTTAATTCTGGACATGAAAGAACAAAATGAACATTTTCCTGTGATTCATGACACAATGGACAAAGAATCATACGATCACTTACAACTCTATAACGTTGAGAATGTGCATAAATATTTGAAATACCCAATCTAAACTTTGTCACAGCATGTCTCAAATGTTTATTAATAGCCATTGACAAATAGGTAGGAATGCAATGCATAGGATTTAACAGACGGTAAATAGAAAACCTAGGGCTGTCTTCAACATGCGAGTTCCACCTCTGCCAACTACAATTAATCAATCTTTGCCAAAGCACACGAATAAAACCATTTACGTCACCAACACCCTGGTTTTCCCACACAAAACCAAATCCGAATTCATACAATTTTAGTCTTAAATTAGAGGTCCAGTTTTTCTTTCCCCTGTTATCTGACTCTAAAAGCATAGTGTAGGCTTTGTAAGGCAATCTGTGTTGTTCCATTTGTGTTATTCTTAGCCAATAACGAATACACTTTACCACTGAAATTAAATGTATATGGTATCTATTGGTCTCTCCATATACCAGATCGTTCGGTGTTTTCAATGAAACACCAATAAATTTCTTTAGAGCATACAATTGAATTTTCTCAATATGCATAGTGGCAGAATCAAAACACCATATTTCAGCACCATATTGTAGCATCGGTTGAACCTGAGCGTCAAATAATTTCAAAAATAAAGTCAAAGATTCATTATTTAACATCGTTAATTTCTTCAGTATACACAATAACGCATATTTAGCTCTACTTGCAAGATCTTTACAAGCGAAGGTAAAGCTTAAGCATGAAGAAAAAATATATGCCATGGTATTTGTAAGCATTCACAACTGGCATATCAGTTCCATTATAAACCCACCTTTCTCTGGCTGCAAGATATCCACCCTTTCTGAACACAATAATATTACCTTTACTCATGTTTATGTTTAATCGAAGTGAAGCGGATGCTCTTTCTAAACTGTTTAGCTGGGTTTGTAAACCAACTATCATTTCAGACATCAATGCAACATCGTCAGCTAAAAGAAGAATGAAAATCTCCGAAAAATCATTTATGAATTTTGCACCATGTCATCCAGAATTAGTCACCTCTTTCGTTAATTCATTAATGAATAAAGAAAACAAAATGGGACTGCAAACATCCCCTTGCTTAACTCCAGTTGTACAGGTTATATAAACAGTCAGAGAACCGCCGCTTCTTACTCTAGCTTTTACAGAGTCGTACATGCTCATGACACATTGATACAGCTTGCCTCTTCTCCCATTTTCAAACAAAATTCACCATAATAATTAATATACTCCTGTTAACAGAGTCAAAGGCTTTCTCAAAGTCGATAAAAGCAACATATAATTCATGATTCAAACAAAATTGTTTTTGCACAAATGCCATTAAAATGAACATGTGGTCTATTGTGGAGTAATTTCGTTTAAATCCAGCTTGGCATTCACCTGTGAGGTTCTTTTCCTCTACCCACTCCTGCAGTCTTCCATTGATAACAGTACTGTACAATTTACTACAAACGTTACACAAAAAAATTCCTCTATAATTGTTTGGATCATCAACATTACCCTTTTTATATAAAGGAAGAACTATTGATTCTGTCCACTGGACAGGAAAAACATCCCTGTCAAATAGAGTATTGAAATACTTTGTAACAAAATCCAACATCAAATTAGACTTACATGCTTTTTTCACCATTTCACCAGTTATACTATCAGGGCCGCTAGCTTTATGACTTTTCAGTTTTTTTAAGGCCATCATAATCTCATCCTTGAAATTGGACGATTGAAACAATCGTCACTGGTATCATTGTGAGTGTTTCCACTACCACTGCCTTCCTCACCTGTAACATCACCTGTGTCTACGTCTTTTTCAAGCAGTTTCTGAAAATGTTGAAACCAGTCTTCCAAACCAGTGTTATTAGACCGTTGTTTTCCTTTGTAGTTGATTTTACGCATTGAATTCCAAAACTCCCTTTGGTCATTTAGTTACTGTTAAACTGTTTACACTGGTGTTTCAAAAGATTCTTGTAGTCATGCCTGGCTGCACAGTAAGAAAAATGATCAAGTGGAAATAAGGTGCGACAAAATCTAGTTAAAAGGTTACGGGCCTTTCTTTTACCATTACGACACTCTATGTCATACCAGTCATCACAACTTTGTTTTGCATTTATATTAAACTGTTTTTTCATACATTCAGCTGCATCTTTTAGACAACTGTTAAATATATTCAAAGATTCGTTAACATCAACATCAATTTTTCTAACCGCCATTTCCATTCTCTCCTGAATTTCAGGAGAGCACATTGCATCACTAAAAGTACTGGCATAAGTCTCATTCCATACATATTTCTCCATCAACATTTATATTTGCATTATTTATATTTTCATTAGAAAATCTGAATTTCATCATTACAAGCATATGGTCAGATTCAACTCTTTATAACACATGCAGTTCACAATTATCAACAAATTTTGCAAACAAATCATGTAACATTATAAAAGAATCATTGACGCTATCGCCTCTCTCAGAAATGTATATGCAGCGATCGTCGAAATCGCCCTGACACATACAATTCACAATATTCAAATTCAGAGCAGTGCATATATTTATCAACATCTTACCATAGTTGTTCAGAACAGAATCTTCGGACTTCCTGTTCGTACATACAGGATTACTTAAATGCTTATGACCAAAAGGCAACCCATCATCTTCCAAATCATGTGAAATATTGGAAGTCCTGCTGTTAAAATCTCCACTTAACACATAAGCATCATCAACAGAAAGTAAACAATCACTCACAAACTCTTCAAGCATACTTATTCCATTGTCATTGCCAGAATACGTATAATAAGGTGAGTCTGCCTGTGGTATGTAAGTGCAGATGTACAGAATATTTTTGTTCAAACACATCAGAGATTTATCAATCACAAAAGCAAAACAAGAATCCGATTGAATATATCCAATAATTTAACAAATGAACAGAGCTCATGCCTCACAAGACATACGAGTCCACCAGAGCGCCTTCCACGGGTTGTAAGTTTAACGGCAGACTTGCAGAAATTCTTATATCCTTTAAATATTGACGAATGAAAATCTTCCAAAAACGTTTCAGCAAAACAAATAAAATCGAAGGAACAAAAAAACAATACAAACTCTTTATCATGTAATTTAGAAAGCAAACCATTCACATTCCAACAAAGAGAGAGAGAGAGAGAGATGGAGAGACATAGAGAGACAGAGAGAGAGCAAGAGAGAGAGAGAGACAGAGACAAAGCAAGAGAGAGAGAGAGAGCAAGAAGAGAGAGAGCAAGAGAGAAACACAGAGACACAGAGAGAGAGAGAGAGAGAGAGAGAGAGAGAGAGATGCAGATCAGCACAAACCAACTCTAAACACACTAAAGACAGAATGATTAACACAACATATGGCATGTAGGCTTATGAGCCTTCTAACCTTTTCTCTGTGTGTGTGTGTGTGTGGTGTGTGTGTGTGTGTGTGTGTGTGTGTGTGTGTGTGATGGTGCATTGCAGCATGTGACTGGCTTATGTCTTCTTTACTTGACAATGTTAAAATTTGTTCCGGAGGCAATATTCATCCCCAAACTTACCCATTTAATTTTTCAAATCACTGACCAATCCTGCAGTTCCAAAAGTACTATGTAGAAAGTACCAAATGTCAACAATCCTACTTAAGTAAAAAAAAAAAAAAAGAGTGCATAATGATCTGATTTAATGAACAGTTTATCAAACCGTTAAGGATGACTTCTGGTGTTGGAACTGTCTCAGTCCGTTGTAATCTCACTTATCCAGTAGCTACTTTTTAACATTCTTTACCTCCACTCCTTGTCCTGGGTCAGACCTGGGACACAATGGAGAGGAGTAAAAACTCCACGTCACATGATGACTTTCACTCCATGGCAGGAGGTAAGACTGATCCATGATGCAGAATGAAAAGGAACCCTACGCTAAGGTATCAAACAATGAGATTCAATATTTCTGCAATGGTAATGCAACCACAGAACTGCAATTGTTCCCATAACTACTAGAAGCATTTTGATACATTTTGCAGGTTTAAAAGTAACAGTTTTCCAAAAACACTAACAAAAGCAAATGTGATACAAAATAAAAAAAAACATTTGCATGAGTCAAAAGTCCAAAAGCCTGATGGCTGTAGGGATAGTGAACTGGTGGAGGTTCATCACGTCTTGGGAATGATGAAAACTGGAACCTGTCCCTCTCCTACCGCTGCCTTTACTTTGCTGAACTGAACCTGATACCCATCTGCTGCTGGAAGGACAGAGAGGGTTTTTAAGTTGAAAACATCCAACCCCATGGGTAGTTCAAACTCACAAAGTTGTCTATCAACTCCACAGGCAAATGCCCCTACCATTTGACTGCGGGCTCCAAGAAATAATGTTACTTATTCTAAACTTTTCTTAAATTTAAATTCATTTACCAGACATTCTCTGCCTTCCAAACTGAGATGATGCAGACAAGCTGTTTCTGTAAACCATCATCTTTTCACAGTTATCACTTTGTAATAACTTCAGTCTCTCAGCTTTAGTTTTTACAGAATACAATGTACTACAGCCATGGTTAAAATGCAGGCAACCAGAGGCCACACCAAAGTTAGACTTAACTATAATGACACAAATTATACAAATATTATATAATCTACCAAATGCAGACAAACCATGGTATTTCCAAACTTTAACTCAGACATAACTGAAAACTGCACAGGTTAGATGGGACCACAGATTATTTGCCTGCAGGGCTGACTGCATGTGATTTTGTATTTGTGCTCCTTTTATAGACTGGGACTGTGTAAAATAGAATGTCACAATGACATTGCACTTCAAAAGCTTTGGAAAACAACAACAACAACAACATCAACAAAAAAGCACGACATATATTTGTAACATATGTTTTAAGTTTAGATTTACTGTCTGACATTGCATATTACAGCCTTTAAAGAAGATAATACTCATTTGTTTTATCCAGATGGCCATGCAGTCCTCTCATCTATATCCATGTGCATCATACATGTAAAAGACAGAACAAAAACGGGGAGGAGGGAAATAGACCCGACTCAGGAAGCTTAAAAAAAAAGAAACAAGATACAAATTTCACAGTAGTAACAGTTTAAACACACACACACACACACACACACACACACACACACACACACACATAATGGAATGGGATGAACATAAAAAGTCACACACACACACACACACACACACACACACACACACACACACACACACTGCCTGTTACAACAAGACTGAGGCAGAAAGCCGTGCACATACAAAAAGAATTAGGTATCTCACCCTCTCCTGCTTCCACCCCATCACTACCCCCCCTCCCCCCCTTCCCACATACACAACAGATATGCACCCACACACACCAAAAGAATGAACAAGTCTCACACACACACACACACACACACACACACACACACACAACCTCCTGTGACAGCCTGCCTCTCGAAGTCGAACAATAAATCAATACACTGTTTTGCTCTCTCTCCGGTTCAAGTCAGTTTGTCACACTGCCAGTATCTTGAAAGGCTTTCACCAAATCACTCGCTAACACTGACTTAATTTGGGGAACGTTAGAATAGGTAATGACACTCACACATTGGGAGTGTTGTGGCGGTGATGATTATGATGCCCATTACGGCGTTAGGTCGATAATACGGAGCAAATTTTGAAACTTTCTAATACAGGCAAAATTTCCATTCAGAATTGTTAAACAATGTAACATGGACTCCTTACATGTCTACGTCTAGACCAAAGACTAGTATCGATAAATCATAGTCAAAGTCATGTTGATTGTCTTACCATTTTTCAGAGACCACGTCACCTGGGCACCAACGCTGCACTGATTCTTCACCACAACAAAAAGGCACGACTTCCAACTCACACACTTCGCTTCTCTCTGTCCTCTCTCTGCCCTCCTGCCTG
>CM065717.1:94172343-94177343 GCA_033310375.1 Conus canariensis
TATTGTATATGCTCTACTCCTGTGTTTGATATAGTTGCAGATATGTACTTTGAAAATCGCACCGAGTCTGACCACTTCCCTGTTATAACGTCCTTTTGTTGTGAAATTATTGGTGAAGGGAGGGGGAGGATGACATCAACCTTGAAGAGGGCGTCAGGTTTATGTGGAAAGAACAACATAGAGATAACTTCACGGACTTCATGAATGGAAACGCTGATTCCTATTTTCATAGTTTCACGTCGGCATTGCAGACAGGCGTAGATGAGGGGTTGAATGTTTTCCTTTCTTTCGTGCAAACCGCGGCTAGTAAAATGAGATTGGAAATGAAGTGAGGCAGGGAACAGTAAACAATAAACAGTAAACAAGTGGGGTAACTTTTGCTCCCATAAGAAAACCTAACACAGAGTAACTTTTATTCAAGACTGGCACAGCCTTTTAAACTTGAATAAAGTCAGACAAATACATAGACGAACAATCTAATAGTGGGGGAAAAACAAGCGCAGGCAACAACTCAACTGTCTTCATAGTAATGACTTGTCAAAGATTTGGACTCCCCCCCCCCCTCCCCCCCCCCCCCCCGCCCCACCCACCCTCCTGAAGTCCAAATCTTATGGGAGCAAAAAATACCCCACTTGTTTACTGTTTAACGAAATATTCCAAGTTAAATATATTTAGAAAGACAAATGCTGACGAGAATCTGTACGGTTATCTTGATTCAAAAGCTGACTTTAAACACTTGTGTAAAATAAAACAAAGTGATCACAACACACGTGTTTTGAGGGAAATAAATGAAGCCTGTGAGGATAAAAATTCAAAGTCTTTTTGGCAAAAAATAAAATCATTCACTTCATCCAAATCGCAGGATTTGAATTCATTTAGACCTCGGTCATGGTTTCAATATTTTCAAAACCTGTTCAATGTCGATGTGGAAAGAGATGACAATGGTTTCCATGATGAGGTTAAAGAGGCCCTCAAAGAACACGCAACTGCCGCTTGTCAGAACTGTTTGAATTCTGAACTGGATAATGAAATCACTCGTGAAGAAATAGTGAAAGCTATGGCGGGATGAAAAAATCAAAATCCCCTGGGCCGGAAGGTTTGCCAGCTGAATTTTTTCACCATGCTAGTAGTGTTTCCTTAAGATTCCTGCATCCATTATTCAAATCAAATTTTTGAGAATGGTGTTTATCCAGAGAGCTGGTTAAAAGCTGTGATATTCCCACTTCATAAGAAAGGGAACCCCAGAAAGATGGACAACTACCGAGGAATTTCACTTCTGGATAGTATCAGTAAGATCTTCTGCTCCATATTGAGCAGCAGATTAACTCGCTTTTGTGAAAACAACGATAAAATCCCAGTCACAAGCTGGTTTCAGGAAAGGCTACAGTACCACAGACAATATATTCTCTTTGCAATCAATGGTACAGAAATATCTAACAAAACACGGAGGGAGGTTTTACACTCTTTTCGTGGACTTTTCCAAAGCTTTTGACAGTGTTAACAGACAAAAACTATTACATCTTCTCCTGCACAGAGGGATTCATGGTAAAATGTTCCAAAACATTGGAGAGCATGTATGGTCAGGTGAAAGCCGCAGTACGGGTGGGTCATAAAATTACAGAGTACTTTGACTGCTTTTCCGGCGTTCGACAAGGATGTGTTTTAAGCCCCCTATTACTCTCCCTTTTTCTATCTGAACTTCAGTTAGAACTTGCAACAAGTGGGGCTCGTGGCATAGACATTTTTGCTGATCCTATTGGTATTCTGCTTCTCATGTACGCTGATGATATTGCCCTTGTGTCTGATTCTGTAGCTGATCTTGAGAAAAAAATGAACTGTCTCGAACAATACTGTAACAAATGGGGTCTTACTGTCAATATGGACAAAACAACAGTAATTGTTTTTAAAAATGGAGGTTTCATCAAAAACTGTGAAAAGTGTTTTTTTGCCGGAAATCGGGTCAAGGTGGAGTCTTGCTACACTTATTTGGGGGTAATCTTTTCCTCTACCCTAAACTGGACCAAATGTGTGAATAATTTGTCAGGCAAAGCACAGGGTATCAAAAGATTGTTCTTCAGACTGATACAAAAATCAAACCGATCCTTTTGTACGGATCTGAAATTTGGGGATTAAAAAAATACGAGACTATCGAAAAAGTACAGATAAAGGTATGCAAAATGTTGTTAGGAGTGGGCAGAGACGTAAAGAATAATATGGCACTGGGTGAATGTGGCAAGTTCCCAGTCTATATTGATGCCTATATACGTGTTGTCAAATACTGGAGTCGCTTACTATCCTTGCCCGACGATCGTTATCCAAAACAGTGTTACAATATGCTGTATTCACACGATAAGTCAGGGAAGTGCAACTGGGTCAGTCATGTTCGAAAACTGCTATGCAGTCATGGTTTTGGCTATGTGTGGGAACTACAGTCAGTGGGATACGAACGAGAATTTTTCTCAGTCTTTACATGCAGACTGAAAGACATGTTTCGTCAAGAGTGGCACGACTCTATGTCTTCTTACCCAGAATACTGTAATTATCATCCGGAGTTGTTGAAAGCTGATTACATTGGGGACCTCACAGCTTATGAACACAGGTGAGCTTTATGTCTTCTGAGATGTAACAGACTGCCCTTAAATGGAATCTCCTTGTATGGCAAACCTAGTATAGACCCTATATGCAAACAATGTGATACAAACAGTGTAGAAGATGTGTGTCATTTTTTTTTTTATTCATTTGCTGTAAGTGTAAAACAACACGGAAGAAGTACATCCCACAGTTCTATAGCAGCTACCCATCAGTTCTCAAACTTAACTTACTCTGCTCAAAGTTAAAAAAAAAACCCATTAGCTTTCAGAATTGCTCAATATATTTGCACCTGCCTTGAAATAAGGCGGCGAGCTTCATCTTACCTCAGTTAAAAAAAGAAAAATTGAACATTTATTCGCCTTGTGCATTGCATGTCTTCACGCATCTTTTTTTGAACTCCTTTTGAATTTTCTTTCTTTTTGATCTCAACTCCTTTGAATGACCTGACTTTGGAAACGAACTTTTTCCTTGTTTATGATGGGTCAAATGGCCTGTAAAAACTGAATAAACATTATTATTATTATTACTCACACGCACACACACACGTAAGCACGTATGCGCGCGTGCACACACATATACCCCCCCCCCCCCCCCATACAGCAACACAATCATGATTCCTTTGCTCTTGCTCATAACTCTGATTCAGTCAAAACATACGTCTGCCATTTAACCCATGAAATAATTCCACTCCATGCGCGACGAAGAAGTGTTATGTTTATTGTTCAGAGTGGAAATTGCTGTCACCTTCGTGTCGTGAATTGTTGCTGCATGCGTGGTGTCAGTATAGTGGCATATGAAGCTGAGAGAACAAACTGTTTATACACTTATGCGCACTTGTAGTTGTGTGTGTGTGTGTGTGTATGTGTGTGTGTGTGTGTGTGTGTGTGTGTGTGTGCGTGCGTACGTGTGTGTGTGTGTGTGTGTGTGTGTGTGTGTGTGTATGTGTGTGCGTGTGTGTATGTGTGTGTGTATGTGTGAGCGTGCGTGCGTGCGTGCGTGCGTGCGTGCGTGCGTGCGTGTGTGTGTGTGTGTGTGTGTGTGTGTGTAGGGGACTTTCTTTGCCCGGTAAAGAGTATGTGACTTTTGAATGAGCTAAGCGATTCACGACACAGCAAATGGACAAGAGAGAGAGAGAGAGAGAGAGAGAGAGAGAGAGAGAGAGAGAGAGAGAGAGGTTTTAGGTTAGGAGAGGAAGGGTGCTTGTTCCT
The DNA here is from genome assembly GCA_033310375.1 of Conus canariensis. Classification (NCBI taxonomy): domain Eukaryota; kingdom Metazoa; phylum Mollusca; class Gastropoda; order Neogastropoda; family Conidae; genus Conus; species Conus canariensis. Next base: position 94,176,144 of record CM065717.1, read on the forward strand.
TATTTATTATTCTTTTTAATAGTGATTTGTGCTCTTGGAAGAGAGAGAGAGAGAGAGAGAGAGAGAGAGAGAGAGAGAGATTGCCAGTCACTGTTGGCGGAAGAAGCGGACTAGAGAGCACAGACTTGGAAGAGAATATATATATATATATATGTGTGTGTGTGTGTGTGTGTGTGTGTGTGTGTGTGTGTGTGTGTGTGTGTGGAATGTTTATCACGCCTCTGGTCCCCCAGTCCATTCCGAGCCACACAAAGATGAAACACGATTGTGTATAATAAAAAATCAATAGAATCTTTGTTTTTCATCTCTTGCCTCTTTATTCATTTCTCATGCCAAATTTTTGCTCTTAATAGCTTCCTCAAGGCAGGTCTGTCCGTTTGCACTGACCAAAATAATGTACAATCAGTTGTGCATTTGGTCAGTGCAAACGGACAGATCTGCCTTGAAGAAGCTCTTAAGGGTGAGTATGGGATGTGTAAACACATTTGATAATTTTCAATACAAGCTTTTATCGCGGTCTTAAATTTCGTATCGTTTATTTTTCATTTTGATCGTGATCCGAGTTACATGTATTTTCAAACTCTGCCCTCTTCATACACTCGATAGGTGAGATGTGGATCCTGTGATCGATCATCAAGTAAGTAATTTGGATTCCTAACAGAGTGCCTTGTCTTTCCAGGGCAAGCATCCTGTACGTGGGAGGTGGTGCTATTTAGATTACTAACAGAGTACCTTGTCTTTTCTAGGGCAAGCACCTGTACGTGGGATGTGGTACTGAAACCATGGCAGCCCTTTCTCAGCGCTTGGGATGACGATGACCGCTGCTGGGAAGATTATTTCCCTTCAATTTGATGGGAAGAATGTAGCATTTGGAATGATAGGAATTGGGGTCTGTGAGCTGAGAGTGATTTGTTTGTAATGGACAAGCTGGGCGTCTGTGTAAACCAAAGGAAAATATATGGAAGTTTGTGCAAAGAGTGAATAAGACTTGAAAACATTTTTTTTTCTTTTTTTTTCTTTCCTCTTTTATGCGAAGAGATGTCTTGTTGAATGACGTATTGGCCAAGAAAAGAAAAACAGAGGAAATATTAATCCTGCCCCCCATACCCCCCTCCCCCTCCACACGCACACGCACGCACGCACGAATGCACGCACGAATGCACGAACGCGCGCACACACACACACACACACACACACACA
>CM065717.1:94182343-94184843 GCA_033310375.1 Conus canariensis
GCGCCAAATGAAGGAACAAATGAAGGAACAAACAAATTACAAAACAGACACGACGCGTTTCGACCTTCTTTGATTGTATGATGCCGCCAGATGCAAGATACGGTGTTACGTCATGATCAATATCGCGTTCGCTGCGTGCAGGCGTGCCGTATTTACTGAAGCGAATCGGAAGATACGCTTCTATGTCATGATCAATATTACGTACGCTGCGTGCAGGCGTGACATAGTCACCGAAGCCAGTCATCTTTGTACTCCCACAGTTATGATGATAAAAAAGTTGTTTGAATAACTTTCATTCCGGCTGATACGTGTCTGTTTTTGGTGATGCGTGCAAGAGCGTGTGTTGTGTGTGGATGAACATCACGCTCCGACTAGCTCAACTTACATTCAATTAAAGATAGTCTAGTTCTGAAACAGAACGTCAGTAACACTATGGTAGGTGCAGCTACTGTCTGTAGCTTTAAGCATCTACGCCCAATAAACGCAACAGGACGAGAGGAAGCAAAGAAGACAGATGTCTGTCTATTTTCTTCTTTATTTGCTTGCGTGTGTGTGTGTGTGTGTGGTGTGTGTGTGTGTGTGTGTGTGTGTGTGTGTGTGTGTGTGTGTGTGTGTGTTGTGTGTGTGTGTTGTGTGACAGAGAGAGAGAGAGAGAGAGTGAGAGAGAGAGAGATGATATTATGATGCATAATTTGAACAGGAAGTAGAGGATGGGGATGACGAAAAAAGAGACGAAAAGAAAAAGGGGATGGTGGAGGGGGAAAGAAGTATCCCGAAAAAAAGAAAAATTTAATATGGTCTATCTCATTTTGGGGCAGTAACACGAGTCATGTGAAGCATATAAGAGAGAGAGAGAGAGAGAGAGAGAGAGAGAGAGACAAACAAATGGGTTCTCCAAGACCTGCATGCCATTGAGACAAAAAACAAACAAACAACAGAAACAACAACAACAACAACCTCTCTGACTTTAACCGTAGAGACTGGTCATAGGCCTACCAATCCAATGAATCTGTCCTGCCAGAATATTTTTATACATTATTCATAACAATAACCTCGTGGTTTCACCTCCACTATCGAGGTCTAACTTCGATCCGATGCTTTATTGGCACGAGCTAGAAGACGGACTCTCTTTGACGGGGGTGCATAGAATACACCGGAATCATACGGCAGCGCCACCGCTCACTCGCTCTCAAACCAATTTCACAGAAAGCGGCGGTCATTCAAAGGGAGGTTACCATGTAGGTTTTGGAACAGAGAGTGTGAAAACCCTATTTTATTACTTCCCTTGGTAATGTTTTTAGCACGGAAGTGTTGGTTGAAAGTGGGTTAGTTACACCGGAGCACTTTGCTAGTGTGATGGTTCGAGTTGACAGACATGCTTGTCTTGTTTTGTGTGCGCGTCTTTCTCAGTCCCCAATCGTAGCTGTCTATTCTGTATAATCATCACACAAATGCATGATCGGTCAGATGTTTCAATACATCAAATAATTAATAAAATCATTTCATCATATCTTCTTGAAAGGAAAGAAAGCAATACTCTGAATGTTTCTCAATGTATTATTTATAATTATATGTTGAAAGTTTAGGGCCTACAATGTGTTGATTCAAATCAGCAAAACTGACTTCATGTTCAAGGGAAACAATTCTGATCCCTGAGTACGGCTAACGTTATGTTCAAAAGTGAATATGAAGTGAGGCAGGGAACAGTGAATAATAAACAATAAACAAGTACGGTAACTCTTGCTCCCACAGAGAAAACATATTCAGTTCTCCAAAGGAATGCTGCTTGCGACACCCAATCGTCGTGCAGACATGACAGCACTGAGCACACAGAACAAACAAAGAACCCCCCAAAAAAGGATGTTCCAAGTTTGCCCATATACCCCATACTGAATACATTTTGTTTCAAATAAATCGAGGTTATTTGTATTTGTTTTTGTCCGCCTTTGTGTTTGTCTGACTTTATTCAAGTTTTAAAAAAGAAAAAAGGCTGTGCCAGTCTTGTATAAAAGTTACTTTATATATTTATTCATGTCTCCAGTTCTTGTTGCTGTGTAGATGTGTTCAGTATGGGGTATATGGGCAAACTTGGAGCATCCTTTTTGGGGGATGTTTCCTTGTTTGTTCTGTTTGCTCAGTGCTGTAATGTCTGCTAGACCATTGGGTGTTGCAAGCAGCATTCCTTTGGAGAACTGAAAACGTTTTCTTGTGGGAGCAAGAGTTACCGTACTTGTTTATTGTTTGTTATGTTCAAAGTTCGACTTGTGGTATATCCAGCCAGTCCCATTATAATGCTCGACACAAAGGCTCTTTCTGTCCATCGTTCCCTACCGCTCTGCTCTGTTCCACCATGCTCCGTCCTGTCTACATTCTACCTTGTCCTCTTTATTAGCTTAAGTGCTGTCTGTTTCTCGCTGTCTAATTACTGTTACCATCAGCATAACGTGTCTGTGTGCGACAGTGTACTGTCTACATCGCGAGCCCTTTTTTTGTCGAGTCA
>CM065717.1:94194843-94214843 GCA_033310375.1 Conus canariensis
TGGTCAATGACTGCATACCACAGCATCGTCTCCTTCACGCGCTTTCAGCGAGAACCGTGTCAGAGTCTGTCCGCACTATCCCTGGTGATGGCTATGAGTGAGAAAGCGACAGAGAGGGCTAGCCTGTAAGCCGGTAAGTACGATAAAAAGCATCTTCCGGCGCCTTGGAATTTTGCAAGTGCTCTCTGGAACTGGCACACTGACGGATGTGTGTTGCGCGCGGTCCAGGAAAGAATGATCCAGCTTCATCTGCAAGGGCGTGTGCGTTTCTGCTAACTTACGATTAGCTGTTAGCAGAAGGGGCCCACTTGCGTGCGTGCGTACAATGTGTGTGTGAAAGGCAGACACTGATACACATTCTGAGACACAAAGACAGCGATGAAAGATATTGTAGGCTACAGACGAACAGTCAAAGTCTGAACAGGAAGTGAAAGGAATTGTTGGAGTTACGTAAAAGAGAGAGAGAGAGAGAGAGAGAGAGAGAGAGAGAGAGAGAGAGAGAGAGAGAGATGATGATGATGATGATGATGATGATGATGATGATGATTATTTTCATTTCCATGGGTAACAGATCAGCAAACGCGTGTTTTTTTTGTTTTGTTTTGTTTTTTTCACCCGGCCTTTGCCCCGCTAAGGGACTAACTAAGCATGACTAGCGACTAAAACTTGCAAAACTTCTAACAAACACACATATCTTCACAAATAAGAGAGAGAGAGAGAGAGAGAGAGAGAGAGAGAGAGAGAGAGTTGACCAACGTACTTCTTAACACTGAAAAACGAGACGGTGAATCTTGCATTCCCTTGTTCGAAGCGCTGTCGGCTGCTTAACCAAAGACACTGTGTAATGGTGTTGTCGTCGCCAGAGTAATGTTTGCTGCAAAGGCTGGACCGTGTTCACTATGCTTTCTACGGACCGGTTCAACCGCTATGCGACAGCACGAGTAGACATTTTTGTTCATGCAGCAACTAGCACTGACATTGCCCGCAAGGCTAGCACAGTGGGGTTAATTCTCGTTGTAACATAAGTACAGCCAGTGCGATAAAAAGAACAACGCTGACATTAGATACGTGCTGCGTTGGTTGATTTACTTCACTTGTTATGTATAAAGGAAGTACCTGTACCGCTAAGTGGTTACTTCCCTTTCTGCCCTTCCTGGCCTCCATGGAGTGGGAATACTGACTGTCTTCATTTACGAATCAGAGGACGTTGCTACAGGGGAACTGGCTCAGCGCAATTAGAAAGTTGTTACATTTTGCCCTGTAGCCCCTCAAAGACAACATTTTAGTGATTTTTTTTCGTACAGTTGATCTTTAACTGAAAACTTAATCAAGATTTGGTTGTTTTTATTTTCCATTTCTGCTGCTTGGGCTGTTTCTTTCATTTTCAATCTTTGTCGCTTTCATTTTTATTTTTGTACATATGTCGGGTTCGCCTAAGTTTGTAAACGTCCGTGCGATTGGTCCTCGACAGAAACGCGATTCACGGACTGTTTGTGGCACACTGACGTCACACCTATCTCCTCACGCTTCCTGCGTTGGTTCCACATAACACACTTGGTTCGCGCGCGGCTGACGAGCCAGTGGTACAGCCCTGTTGAGACATACAATGTGGTGAGCCAGGCTTTAAACAAGACTTGCCTGGAGGCGAGTGCAGTGTTGTCATTGTGTCGAGTAAACTTCATACGTTGTCACTAGTACAGATTCTGTCCGTGGAATTCGGGTCGCTCTCGACGCGGAACACTGGGGGGAGGGGGAGGGGGGGGGGGGGGGAAGACACGTTGCTCTCAATACAAAGTGTGTGTGTGTGTGTGTGTGTGCGTGCGTGTGTGTGTGTGAGTGTGTTCGGCTTGCTTGTTTTGTAGTACTTTTCCAAGCTGATCTGCCTACAGAGTATTGCCAGGATAGCTTGCCTTTTTTTTTTTTTTTTTTTTTTTTTTTGCTGTGGGTTATTTTACCTGTGTTGAACGCTTGCTGCTGTACAAGGGGACCTCGGTTTATTGTCTCATCTTGAACACCAGTTCTCAGACAACCGTTTAAGGTCTGGCAGAAACAAGATGGGAGGGGGGGGGGGGGGGGGGAGGTAGGAGCTGCCACGTACGGTGTTGAACCACAAACTCTGGGATTCTCTCACTTCCGAAAAGAGCGCGGTACTTGCAAGACTGGGAGTTCAGGAGCGCTCAGCTTTCGACACTTCGTCTTCAAATTACCAACGCGTTTTCAGTCCGTTGAAGATCGGTAAAAACGCCCGTAGGCCTATTTAGCAAATGCCAACGAAACATGCAGGTTGGCATATTTAAATTCGGCCAGGAAAACAATAGAACAACTCCCAGAGCGACATGCCATTAAACAAAAACAACAACAACAACAACAACAACAACACACACACACACATACACACACACACACACACACACACACACACACACACACACACACATATCAAGAAGCTCGAAGGATCCGCCTTATAATCAGGACCCCCCTCCCCCCCCCCCTCCCCCCCCGACACCCCACCCCACCCCACCTTCTTGAGGATTCATGCCAAAATTTACTGAGTTCGTCCTTGGATATATTCCATCACCAAGTTTCACAAATCGGTTTGGTAGTTTCTGTATAACCTCGCTGAACGGACACTGGTTCCGTCCGCCGGCCCTTGACTGATCCGGATCCTAACGACAGATCCACACTATGGGCACTATTCCATCTTTACACCTAGCTTCGTTAAAATCAGTTATGCAGGGGTTTTTGTTTGTTTGTTTGTTTGTTCCCGCATTATCTCACCGAGATCACCATGAAACGAAAACTGGCCCATACAGATGCGAGTGAAAACATTCAGCCTCGCGATTGAGATGGGTGATAATGCGCCTCTGTGCACCCCATCTGCTCTCATGGTCACCGCTTTAATGTGCAGTAGCCTACCTCGCAGCAGTCTGAGAACTTGCAGAAGTCTTCAGTCTGACAACTTCAACGCCCATTTCCTCGACTGAATGCATCGCTACATACGCACCTTACCAGAAACACACAACACGTAGTTGTGTGGCGTACTTACGTATCATCTCAACAACACAGTCACACAATGCTCGTTCTCAAGCGTGAACATATGGCGAGAAATGCGATCACGTGGTCAAGCATGCTGCGAATGTGTTGAGGGAAGAGTTTTATGAAAGCGCAGTAGATTCAAAGGCTAAAAATGTCTCGAGAACACAGTAATTTTTATCCAGTAAACAGTGCCAGTTACTGATGTCACTGAAGAAAACTGGTATCATCATGGGAAATGAAGCGTTTTTATGGGAAGGAAAGGGTAGGCCTACTTATCACATGAAATTATTTCTGCGTGATAGTAGCTGTTCTTGAGTTGAACAGTTACTTCCACATGATGATTTGCTGTTTTTGTTTGATATTTAGCCTTGAAAATATTTATTTTAGCGTTAGAATGGTTGTTGCTACATAGAGATGTCTCCATCTGCCTCCATTATAAGCCTGATAGTCCATCACATACACACACACACACACACACAACACACTACCAGTACACCTACTCTCTCTCTCTCACTCTCTCTCTCTCTCACCCACCCACACACCCACACCCACACACACACATCGTTGAGTGTCACTTACCTTAGTTCTTGACCTTCATTTAATTCTATTTCATCCGTTCCCTCTGCGAGCCAGTTGAACTGACTGACAATTCGCACACCCAAGATATCTCCAGGCTTTCGTCAGAATTCCCGGTGCTCGCTTTGTGTTCCATTAATCTGCGGGTGACATATCCATTTCATCATCCCGATTGAAATCAGATTACATGCTTTATGTTGAAATTCCGCGAATAGTTAAAAAAAAAAAACCCTTAAAAATACAACAATCCGTCATTAGAAAGCATTCGGCTGCCCCCTGTCCTCAAAATGTTGCAAACGCTGTCACCGAAAACTCGTAAATTCTCGTGACATTATATGCGCCCGTATTTAATGTACTTTCGTTTTTCTTTTAAGTTAAATGGCCTGCATAGAAAAATATGAGGAATTTCCCGTGGAAAACGTTCAGTATGTTTTGAAAAAGCCGTATGCCAGCCCACTCTCAGACTGCGATTGTTTCAATGATCACGACCGTTTTCATCCCTTGCTTTCAAATAAAGAGAAGTGGAAACTGCTCCTTTCCTGACCACAAATTAGGCAGGGGCGACAGATCGGTCTTAACATTGCCCCGTGTTATTATGGTATTAGGTCAGTTGTCATGTCAGTCGTTCATAGCGGTCGGTATGTTGTGTAGATTGTTCGGTCTCTTCGATCCTTTCTTTTTACTCGCACGCGCGCTTACGTGCAAACACACACAAACGCTTGTGCACGCACATATGCGCGCGCGCACGCACACATATATGCGCGCAATCACACACACACACACATACACATGCATACGCACACAGGCAGAGAGAGAGAGAGAGAGAGAGAGAGAGAGAGAGAAGTTTTGGAACGTGTTGGTAGCGCCCTTATGTATGCGTATGCAACTCCTTACTATTTTCAACTTCCACTGATTCATCTACCATTTACCAGGTAAATGTAAGTTCAGTTTAAAACAAAATTCTTTTTCAGTTCCTTTAAGTTCAGCACTAAATACATAAATTCATTTCAACATTGATGCTCTCAAAGCTTGTTTCCGTTTAACTGGAAAAGTTACAGGAATGTGCCAGTATTGCACCTCTCCATAAACTGAGCCACCCTGCACACACCGTTGACTATGGGGAGCAAAACATTGAAAATGGTACGGTTTGCTTCCCATCTCGACAAAAGGAGACCTTTGCACAAATCTGAACAGACTATGACAACAGTGAGTTGCAGTATCTAACGTTTACTGTTTTGATAGTTTATTCTTAATTTGTTCCAACTGATGTTAAAAATCATCTGGGGGAAAACGATTGACCATATCAATCTGTGGTGTTCTCAGCTGAAATAACAGCAATTTCCCCACGTCTTTAAGGCAGCCCAACGAACCCATGTGCATTTATTTATTTCTTGTGTACTTTAGTCACATATTTTTGCTTAATTAAATTGTTTCTTCTTCCTTGTTTTAAGTTAGTATATTTGTGTGAATCATTGTCTTGATGATTTGATTCTGTGTTTATGTGTTCGTTTTGTGTATGTTGCTACATTTCTTGATTGCCCAATTGTTTTTACCCGGTGTTGAGAGTGAGAGTTGAGGTATTTTTAAAACACATCTTCAAAGATTAAGCATAACAGAAATTCAAGCATGATGTCATAATAAAAGGTCAAGGACAGATAACAACTGATGTCTTCGATATTGTGCTTAAAAACTGTATTACTGTTCTTGTATACCGTCTGGAAAAAAATAAAAGAGAAATTCAAGTATAATGTTGTAATGTAAAGGAAAGGACAGATAACTATTTATGTCTTTTATTTAGTGCTTAAAAAGTAAACGACGGTTTTTGTATACCTTCGTTTTCTGTTTGAACAAATGGTAAGGGAAATTTAAGTATGATGTCGTAATATAAGGTCAAAGACAATAAACAATTGATGTCTCTGATGAAGTGCTTAAAAAGTAAATCACCGTTCTTGTTTACCCTCGTGTTCTTTTTGAATATCGAGAATGACAGGAAAAATTGAGGTCTTGGTTAAAATGCATACCTTTGCGGTTTGCCTCTGGTTAAATTACCACCCCACCCCTCCTTCCTCTTGAAAAGAATGTGCCCGACTGATCTGCTACACCGAGACCTGACTCTTCACTAAGCAACGACTTGAAGCGTTACTAGCCGCTGTGGTTAGCTTCGTGAATTTATGGGCAGGGAGATCCGAAGGTTCAGTTTCAGTTTCAGTTTCATCAAGGAGGCGTCACTGCGTGCGGACGCTCGCGCAGGCGTGTGTGTGTGTGTGTGTGTGTGTGTGTGTGTGTGTGTGTGTGTGTGTGTGTGTGTGTATGCCTGCATGTATGTGCACATGTGTGTGCGTGTGAATGTGTTCAATTCCCATCGAAGGCATTTATTTGTGGGATTTTGGGGCCCAGGCCGGATCTTTACCAAAGTGAAGTGTGCTATGGGCTCACATGAGAAGACTGGAACCACACCGCTAAATCCCTCTGTTTCCCGGATGCGTTGCTGACAATGTAGCTCAATTTTCCCTAACGACCACGACATGTATCTGTTTATCCCGGGCCTGGCTGACGCCGAAATATATGAAAGGAATCATAGACTGACTATATATAGACCATGTCTCTGACAGTAGTGAGCGCCGTAACATCCACTACACCACCCTCATTGTGATCACTGACAATTTACAACAACAAAAAAGCGAGAATCAAAGTCTGCATATCCCTTTTGGCGAAAATTCTGCCCTAATAACTTTCTCTTTTCTGCCACACTGTGTAACTCTGCTCTTTAATTTTTTTTTTTTTTTTTTTTTACTATTATCTACTGTTTATTCTCTGGTCTTTGTTCTGGAAACTAATAGAAACTTTTCAAAAAATGTTATAGCAGTTTATGACGTGGCAGCTTTCTTGTTGTCATCTGACAATCATGTAGTGGAAATTGTCCACACTGTTTAGAGTGGGCACTAGACGTCCATTGTGCAGTGTCTATTTGCCCACAGGGACTGATGTATTGTTTAGAGTGGGCACTAGACGTCCATTGTGCAGTGTCTATTTGCCCACAGGGACTGATGTATTGTTTAGAGTGGGCACTAGACGTTCATTCTGCAGTGTCTATTTGCCCATAGGGACTGATGTATTGTTTAGAGTGGACACTAGACGTCCATTGCAGTGACTATTTGCCCACAGGGACTGATGTATTTTCTTCGTGTATGGAAATGTTTTCCCCTTATTTTCATTTTTTTTATTCATTTTCTTTTCTTTTTTTTTTTTTTTTAAATCTGGGAACGTGGAACGAATGGGAATGCCAGGCACTCTCAGTACGGCCTGATGTTACAAGCATCAAGATGTCCATGCTTCACCTGCTACGTCTTAACTGCATGCTGTTTGTTTCTTGTTCAGGGTTTTTTCTCTCGATGCTTCCACTTGCTTTGTGATATGTTTGGTTTTTCTTTTCTTTAAAGCTTCAAATTCTGTGGCTCTTGATGCCCTGCTTTTATGGCGACCAGTTTCGATTTCCGTTCCATGCCAATGCCTGTGGCGCGTTCATGTGGTAGTCGTCGTGTCGACAACCCGACGGCAAGGTCATGGGGAATGTCGTTGGACTGATGTCGCCGCAGCGCCCTCTTGAAGAGGGGCAGTGACTCGTGCCGTCTTGGCGATTAAGCAATGACAGTCGTCAGGAGGATGCTTGGTATGTGCTGTCCTGCGTACGTTGGATCAGAACAGGCGCCAGGCGCCGCTAGATCCCTCCGAAGGGTCAGCCGATCGGCAGCAGTGGTGGATTGACCTATGAACACTTGATACGGATGGCTTCCTGTTAAAAGTGGAAGAGGAAACTAATGTCATGTCCCCCTGGACTATGGTAGTATGATTTACGACAGCACAAGTATTGGTGGGGTTGTATGGGGGAACTGGGGGGAGGGGGGGGGGGGGGCAGAAAGATGCAACTGAGGGGGCCAGAAGATGAACCAACAAAAATAAATCAATAAGTAAATCAACTACAAAAATATATAAATAGATAATCGGTGTGACTTTTGATTCACCCTTTCTTTCAAGCACCACGTGTCTAATGTTTGTAAGGTAGCATATCTGTAAATACATAAGATCAGTTCAATCACACACTTCCTTTCCACTGAAGCCACAAAAACTCTGGTTTGTTCCCAAGTTCTCTCAAGGCTGGACTACTGCAACAGTCTTTTAGCTGGCTCACCAAGTTACCTACTCAATAAACTACAGAAGGTTCAGAATAGCGCTGCCAGGCTTTTTTGCAAAGCATCTAAACGTCAACATGTCACTCCTCTGTTGCAATCCGTCCACTGGCTTCCAATCTAGAGTCGAATTGACTACAAGCTGGCTTCTATCTGTTTCTGGTACCGGACCAAAATATCTTTCAGACATCCTCCACATCTACACCCCATCCCGTCAACTTCGTTCCTCTGCCGACAGCCGCCTCTTGCGCATTCCTTCTGTCAGAACAAAATCTTTTGGTCAACGTTCTCTCTCCTTCCAAGGACCAACTGTCTGGAATACACTTCCCATCAGTGTCAGACAACTACCTTCACCCTCTTCTTTCAAATCTGCCGTTAAAACAAATTTCTTTCATCAGTCGTCACCCCCCCTCCCCCCCCCCCCCCCCCCCCCAACACACACTTCCCAATCCGGCAGGCATCAATTAGCGCGCAAATACAAATAGCGCGTACGTTTTTCTTATACAAATAGCGCGCACGTCCTGTATACAAATAACGCGCTTGTCTCGTATACAAATAGCGCGTACAGAGAGAGAGAGAGAGAGAGAGAGAGAGAGAGAGAGAGAGAGAGAGAGAGAACACCCCTTCCGTCTGCAAATGCCCCCTGCTCACCACGGGGAGGTGGAAGTAGGATTTCGAGCAGGATCTTTTTTTTTTTAATTGTAAAAAACAGGCTTAAAAATATATAAAATGCAGGAGAAGACGTCATAATCACAGGTGCACAGGGAAGTAAGACTTTCTGTACAAGTTCTTTAGAGTAGTCTTGGAAGCACCTTGTAGGCCATTCGCTTGATGTACTCCTTTGCGGTGAGCTCCTGTCGCTGGAAGCGTTCTCGAGTTCCATGCATCTCTTGCAGTTTGAGGCGTCGTTGTCTTGGCACTGGCACAGTCACACCCGTTATGGCCGCATTCAGTTTAATGTAGATTTGCACTTGAAAGCGCTTCAAATGTTCCATGAAATGATAGATGGGTGGATGTGGGTGATAGAAAGTGTCCCCCAGATGCCTATGGAAGGCCTCACAGGCATTTGTTGTCCGGTGTGACTCCAAATCGGGGTCTGCCCACATATCCGGCGGGAACTTGGCCTCTGGTGCCACGTAGGTCTGCAGCACGTAATCGGCGAACTGTTCCACTTTCCTTCCTTCTGGTGCATCTGCTAGTATGTCGAATGCGAAGGCGTCTGAGACATCTGCAGGGGGGAGGAAGCTGAGTCCGAAAAATGACTTGAGCCAAGCGCTTGTCTCCGTTTCGTGCGTCTTGTACTCATCAGAGAGTCCTAGTGCTTGGATCTTACGCAGCCACGCCTGCCCAAGATGAAACTTGCAGCATTTGACGATCGCGTTTGGCCATGATTCTTTCACAGCCTGATGCATCGCATCTTCAAAATCCAGATGAATGCTGGCGACGTTCAGATCCAGACCATACGTTGTACAGACTCGTTTCAGATGCCTGAACATGGTGAGGTACGTGTCTTTTGACTTATTTGGAAGCAAACTGAAAACACAGGGGATGTGCTGACCGTTCTTAAAACCATGGAAGGTGTAGAGCTGCAGAAAGAAGTTTGGACAGTAATTGAAAGTGCCATCGCCAAAAAGAGGCACGTCTTCATTACACAAGAATTCCAGGTTTGTTCGTGTGGTGAAGACGATGATGCCAGAGTCTTCGTCATTCACTTGGATCATGGCTTCGCCCCTCGAAGACTCTAGAACATAGTCACGCAAACATTGGTGTGTCTCTTCCCTGTTCTTGGGTAGCTTTGGCGTCCTCTTTCTCCGCTCCCGGTAGACAGCCCGACGGATGCCAATCATGTCATTGGGAAGCATGTCCCCTTCCTCCGCCGTTCCGTTCTGCAACTCTAGCCCCATGATTTTTGAAGGTCTCTCAAGTAAATCGTCAGCGGCTCTCCTTTTGCATCCTTGTCTGAGCTTGTGCGCCTCTATCGATCTTAAAGAGTTTTCTTCATGATTGTGCTGGTTTGTGAAGGAAATGAAACTGCCATCAAGTTGTGTCTTGCACCGCGCTTGGCATGCTCGCTTCGTACATCTCCACAGCTTTGTTGACTTCGTCACACGGTCCAGTCTGAAACGAAAACCTTCGTACAGAAGGCAAGGCCGTCCCTGGTTTGTAAGCGAAGCGTCCATTGTGCTCTGTTCGAAACAGCAACTGAATCCAGATTTTTTTTCTTCGGAAAGCTGGTTGTCGAGTCAAGAATCTGATAAGTGTTCACGGCAGGAAACTCTCTCTCTCTCTCTCTCTCTGCGCGCGCTATTTGTATACGAGACATGCGCGCTATTTGTATACGAGACATGCGCGCTATTTGTATACAGGAAACATGCGCGCTAATTGTACTACGCGCGTTAGTTGACAACTCCCCCCAATCCACCTTCCGAGTGGGTTTTTGCGTGCACGCGTGAGTGCCTGGTGCTTGTGTCCCTTGTGCGTGCAGGCTGTTTATATGAGTGCAAGCGTGCCTGTGAACGTGGCAGCGTGCATGTGCCCGCGTTCCCGCGCGCGCGTGTGTTGTTAGTTATGTAAAGCGCTCAGAGCCCTAATTTTCAGAGAATAGGCGCTATATAAATTAACACTGTTATTTCTAACTCATCACCAAAAAAAAAAATAAATAAAAATAAAAACAGGTAACAACAACAACAACAACAACAACAACAACAAACTATAAGTACACATGGGACAGACGATTTCCTTCTGGCAAAACATTAACATTGAAGTTCAAGTTCTCGTTCTGTGTCGTGCGTATAACATAGAAGATGGCACAGCAAACTAAAAAAAAAAAAAAAAAAAAAAAAAAAAAAAAAACCCGCAAACTTAAGGCATTCGGTAAAATAACTTATCAGTTTAAAATCGAGTTGTGTAAGCCTACTCCGGTCGAAGAATGTGTGTACTCATTCATGCCTATCAAAATTCAAACGCCTTGAAAACCATCCAATGAACAACAGAATGAGCAGACCCACCAAGAGCCGGTTGAAAAGAGGCAGCTTCATCTGCCAGTCAAGACGCCTTGAAAGACAAAGCCCAGTCTTGATGGAACACGAAGCAAAGCCTATCCCGGCAAATGTCACCCACCCATCTTGGAAGAGGCAGGTGTTCCCAACAGTCGTCACCAGCATTCCCGGAGTGGAGAAGAGAGGAATACAGTCAGACACCCAAAGGAAGGCCCTGGCCATGGAGTACATCTGCAACCAATATCCCCAGGAAGACTGGACCCATGTCTTCACAGATGGCTCCGCCACAGAGGCAACGAGGGATGGTGGAGCTGGAATCTTCCTCCGATACAAAGACGGAGATGAAGAAATTGCAATTCCAACAGGAAAATACTCCACCAACTTCCGAGCTGAGCGAGAAGCCCTCTGTGAGGCAGCCACAACAGTCTTGCAGAACTCCAAAAGAACAACAGGGCAGGTGGTGGTCTTCTCTGACGCTCTCTCCGTGCTCCAAGCCCTCAAGAACTCCCGCTGCAAAGAACAGAACCATATCACTTCAGCCCTTGTTGCCCTGAGTGCCAGAGTGGAGAAAGTGGTGATACAATGGGTACCAGCACACTGTGGCATCAGAGGCAACGAAAAAGCGGACATTCTGGCAAAAGATGGTGCACAGAAGGAGCAGGCCAACAACCTGGTGTCATACGATGAAATTAAGACAATCATCAAGGCACAACAAGGAATAAAATGGCGCCTCCTGCATCCCAAATACAACCCAGAAGACACATACCATTTGCTGGGACGACGGGAACAGGTCAAGATCTTCCGCCTGAGGACTGGACACAATCGCCTGCTCCACCACATGCACACAAAATTTGGCATTGGACAGAGTGGAGAGTGCCCTTGTAGTGAGGGACCAATGACAACTGACCACATCCTTCAAGTCTGTACGACGTATGCAGCATCCAGGAGAAAGTACTGGCCAACACCGACAGCAGTGGAAGCCAAGCTGTATGGCACCCTGGAGGAGCTGCGACGGACGGCAGCCTTCATCGAGGACACCGGGCTGCTCATCTAACGGGATGGCGAACGAGGAAGAAGAAGAAGAAGATTCATGCCAATGGGCTTGTGCTGGCTCCCCGAATTCTTCAATCTCAGCATGAGCAAGTAAGAAAGGATGACATCTGAGATTTAAAAATAAAATGAAATGAATGGTGTACGAGAGGAAAAGTCAGATAAGATGCGACAACTAGGGTCGTGATGTGGCAGTGAACGAGTCAAAGAGAAATGAAAGGACAACAGCAATGATGTGAGGAAAAGAGAAATGAAAGGACAACAGCAATGATGTGAGGAAAAGAGAAATGAAAGGACAACAGTAGTGATGTGAGGGAAAGAGAAATGAAAGGACAACAGTAGTGATGTGTGAGGAAAAGAGAAATGAAAGGACAACAGTAGTGATGTGAGGGAAAGAGAAATGAAAGGACAACAGTAGTGACGTGTGAGGAAAACAGAAATGAAAGGACAACAGTAGTGATGTGAGGAAAAGAGAAATGAAAGGACAACAGTAGTGATGTGTGAGGAAAAGAGAAATGAAAGGACAACAGTAGTGATGTGAGGGAAAGAGAAATGAAAGGACAACAGTAGTGACGTGTGAGGAAAGAGAAATGAAAGGACAACAGTAGTGATGTGAGGAAAGAGAAATGAAAGGACAACAGTAGTGATGTGAGGAAAAGAGAAATGAAAGGACAACAGTAGTGATGTGAGGAAAGAGAAATGAAAGGACAACAGTAGTACGTGTGAGGGAAAAGAAAATGAAAGGACAACAGTAGTATGTGGGGAAAAGAGAAATGAAAGGACAACAGTAGTGAGTGTGAGGAAAGAGAAATGAAAGGACAACAGTAGTGATGTGAGGGAAAGAGAAATGAAAGGACAACAGTATGTGTGTGAGGGAAAAGAGAAATGAAAGGACAACAGTAGTGATGTGAGGGAAAGAGGAAATGAAAGGACAACAGTAGTGACGTGTGAGGAAAGAGAAATGAAAGGACAACAGTAGTGATGTGAGGAAAGAGAAATGAAAGGACAACAGTAGTGATGTGAGGAAAAGAGAAATGAAAGGACAACAGTAGTGATGTGAGGAAAGAGAAATGAAAGGACAACAGTAGTGATGTGAGGGAAAGAGAAATGAAAGGACAACAGTAGTGATGTGAGGGAAAGAGAAAATGAAAGGACAACAGTAGTGACGTGTGAGGGAAAGAGAAATGAAAGGACAACAGTAGTGATGTGAGGAAAAGAAATGAAAGGACAACAGTAGTGATGTGAGGAAAGAGAAATGAAAGGACAACAGAGTGATGTGAGGGAAAGAGAAATGAAAGGACAACAGTAGTGAGTGTGAGGAAAGAGAAATGAAAGGACAACAGTAGTGATGTGAGGGAAAGAGAAATGAAAGGACAACAGTAGTGATGTGAGGGAAAGAGAAATGAAAGGACAACAGTAGTGATGTGAGGGAAAGAGAAATGAAAGGACAACAGTAGTGAGTGTGAGGAAAAGAGAAATGAAAGGACAACAGTAGTGATGTGAGGAAAAGAGAAATGAAAGGACAACAGTAGTGATGTGAGGAAAAGAGAAATGAAAGGACAACAGTAGTGAGTGTGAGGGAAAGAGAAATGAAAGGACAACAGTAGTGATGTGAGGAAAAGAGAAATGAAAGGACAACAGTAGTGATGTGTGAGGAAAGAGAAATGAAAGGACAACAGTAGTGATGTGAGAAAGAGAAATGAAAGGACAACAGTAGTGATGTGTGAGGGAAAAGAGAAATGAAAGGACAACAGTAGTGATGTGAGGGAAAAGAGAAATGAAAGGACAACAGTAGTGATGTGAGGGAAAGAGAAATGAAAGGACAACAGTAGTGATGTGAGGAAAGAGAAATGAAAGGACAACAGTAGTGATGTGAGGGAAAGAGAAATGAAAGGACAACAGTAGTGATGTGAGGGAAAGAGAAATGAAAGGACAACAGTAGTGAGTGTGAGGGAAAGAGAAATGAAAGGACAACAGTAGTGATGTGAGGAAAAGAGAAATGAAAGGACAACAGTAGTGACGTGTGAGGGAAAGAGAAATGAAAGGACAACAGTAGTGATGTGAGGGAAAGAGAAATGAAAGGACAACAGTAGTGATGTGAGGGAAAGAGAAATGAAAGGACAACAGTAGTGATGTGAGGAAAGAGAAATGAAAGGACAACAGTAGTGAGTGTGAGGAAAAGAGAAATGAAAGGACAACAGTAGTGATGTGAGGAAAGAGAAATGAAAGGACAACAGTAGTGATGTGAGGGAAAGAGAAATGAAAGGACAACAGTAGTGATGTGAGGGAAAGAGAAATGAAAGGACAACAGTAGTGATGTGAGGAAAGAGAAATGAAAGGACAACAGTAGTGATGTGTGAGGAAAGAGAAATGAAAGGACAACAGTAGTGATGTGAGAAAAGAGAAATGAAAGGACAACAGTAGTGACGTGTGAGGGAAAGAGAAATGAAAGACAACAGTAGTGATGTGAGGGAAAGAGAAATGAAAGGACAACAGTAGTGATGTGAGGGAAAGAGAAATGAAAGGACAACAGTAGTGATGTGAGGGAAAGAGAAATGAAAGGACAACAGTAGTGATGTGAGGGAAAGAGAAATGAAAGGACAACAGTAGTGATGTGAGGGAAAGAGAAATGAAAGGACAACAGTAGTGATGTGAGGGAAAGAGAAATGAAAGGACAACAGTAGTGATGTGAGGGAAAGAGAAATGAAAGGACAACAGTAGTGATGTGAGGAAAGAAAATGAAAGGACAACAGTAGTGATGTGAGGGAAAGAGAAATGAAAGGACAACAGTAGTGATGTGAGGGAAAGAAAATGAAAGGACAACAGTAGTGATGTGAGGGAAAGAGAAATGAAAGGACAACAGTAGTGATGTGAGGGAAAGAGAAATGAAAGGACAACAGTAGTGACGTGTGAGGGAAAGAGAAATGAAAGGACAACAGTAGTGATGTGAGGGAAAGAGCAAATGAAAGGACAACAGTAGTGATGTGAGGGAAAAGAAAATGAAAGGACAACAGTAGTGATGTGAGGGAAAGAGAAATGAAAGGACAACAGTAGTGACTGTGAGGGAAAGAGAAATGAAAGGACAACAGTAGTGATGTGAGGGAAAAGAGAAATGAAAGGACAACAGTAGTGATGTGAGGGAAAGAGAAATGAAAGGACAACAGTAGTGATGTGTGAGGGAAAGAGAAATGAAAGGACAACAGTAGTGACGTGTGAGGGAAAGAGAAATGAAAGGACAACAGTAGTGACGTGTGAGGGAAAGAGAAATGAAAGGACAACAGTAGTGATGTGTGAGGGAAAGAGAAATGAAAGGACAACAGTAGTGATGTGAGGGAAAGAGAAATGAAAGGACAACAGTAGTGATGTGAGGGAAAGAGAAATGAAAGGACAACAGTAGTGATGTGAGGGAAAGAGAAATGAAAGGACAACAGTAGTGACGTGTGAGGGAAAAGAGAAATGAAAGGACAACAGTAGTGATGTGAGGGAAAGAGAAATGAAAGGACAACAGTAGTGATGTGAGGGAAAGAGAAATGAAAGGACAACAGTAGTGATGTGAGGGAAAGAGAAATGAAAGGACAACAGTAGTGATGTGAGGGAAAGAGAAATGAAAGGACAACAGTAGTGATGTGAGGGAAAGAGAAAATGAAAGGACAACAGTAGTGACGTGTGAGGGAAAAGAGAAATGAAAGGACAACAGTAGTGATGTGAGGGAAAGAGAAATGAAAGGACAACAGTAGTGATGTGAGGGAAAGAGAAATGAAAGGAAACAGTAGTGACGTGTGAGGGAAAGAGAAATGAAAGGACAACAGTAGTGACGTGTGAGGGAAAGAGAAATGAAAGGACAACAGTAGTGATGTGAGGAAAGGAAATGAAAGGCAAAATGATGGAGAAGAAATAAAGGACAACAGTAGTGATGTGAGGGAAAGAGAAATGAAAGGACAACAGTAGTGATGTGAGGGAAAGAGAAATGAAAGGACAACAGTAGTGACGTGTGAGGGAAAGAGAAATGAAAGGACAACAGTAGTGACGTGTGAGGAAAAGAGAAATGAAAGGACAACAGTAGTGATGTGAGGGAAGAGAAATGAAAGGACAACAGTAGTGATGTGAGGAAAAGACAATGAAAGGCAACAGTAGTGATGTGAGGGAAAGAGAAATGAAAGGACAACAGTAGTGACGTGTGAGGAAAGAGAAATGAAAGGAGACAAATAAGGTATTGATGTGCAAGACGAGGAGGAAAGAGAGGTAACTAGAAGATGAATAAGATGGCGATGTGTGAGACCGAGAGAGGTAACTAGAAGATGAATAAGATGGCGGTGTTTGAGACCGAGAAAGGTAAATTGAATGAATAAGATGGCGGTGTGTGAGACCGAGAGAGGTAAATAGAGGATGAATTAGATGGCGATGTGTAAGACCGCGAGAGGTAACTAGAGGATGAATTAGATGGCGATGTGTGAGACCGAGAGAGGTAACTAGAGGATGAATAAGATGACGGTGTGTGAGACCGAGAGAGGTAACTAGAGAATGAATAATATGGCGATGTGTAAGACCGAGAGAAGTAACTACGGATGAATAAGATGGCGATGGGTAAGACGAGAGAGGTAAATAGAGGATGAATAAGATGGCGATGTGTGAGACCGGGAGAGGTAAATAGAGGATGAATAAGGTGACGATGTGCGAGACCGAGAGAGGTAAATAGAGGATGAATAAGATGGCGTGTGTAAGACCGGGAGAGGTAAATAGATGATGAATTAGATGGCGATGTGTGAGACCGGGAGAGGTAAATAGAGGATGAATAAGATGGCGATGTGTAAGACCGAGAGAGGTAAATAGAGGATGAATAAGATGGCGATGTGTAAGACCGAGAGAGGTAAATAGAGAATGAATAAGATGGCGATGTGTGAGACCGAGAGAGGTAAATAGAGGATGAATAAGATGGCGATGTGTAAGACCGGGAGAGGTAAATAGAGGATGAATAAGATGGCGATGTGTAAGACCGGGAGAGGTAAATAGAGGATGAATTAGATGGCGATGTGTAAGACCGAGAGAGGTAAATAGAGGATGAATAAGATGGCGATTTGCGAGACCGAGAGAGGTAACTAGAGGATGAATTAGATGGCGGTATGTGAGATAAGATAATGTTGCTTATAGCCCAGCCGACCGCAAGGGGCCACATCAGGGCTGTCACCACGTTAAAATCAACTCACAAGGCGGTGTGCGAGACCGAGAGAGGTAAATAGAGAATAAATAAGATGGCGATGTGTGAGACCGAGAGAGGTAAATAGAGGATGAATAAGATGGCGATGTGCGAGACCGAGAGAGGTAAATAGAGGATGAATAAGATGGCGATGTGTAAGACTGAGAGAGGTAAATAGAGGATGAATAAGATGGCGATGTGTAAGACCGAGAGAGGTAAATAGAGGATGAATAAGATGGCGATGTGTGAGACCGAGAGAGGTAAATAGAGGATGAATTAGATGGCGATGTGTAAGACCGGGAGAGGTAAATAGAGGATGAATAAGATGGCGATGTATAAGACCGGGAGGGGTAAATAGAGGATGAATTAGATGGGCATGGCGATGTGTAAGACCGGGAGAGGTAAATAGAGGGTGAATTAGATGGCGATGTGCGAGACTGAGAGAGGAGAAGAGAAGTAAATAGAGGACGAAGAAAATGGTGACGTGTGAGGCAGACAGGGGAACAAAGAGCAAAGGTAGGGCAAAATACAGTAGCCATGAACGAGACAGAGAAAGAGGGAGAGAGAAAGGTACAAATGTGACCAAGAATGTAGTGATTTATGAAAGAGAGAGATAGGGGAAAAATAAAGAACTGAAAGTGCGACGAATAAGGTAGTGAGTGATGTATGAGACAGAGAGGAAGAGGTCCGAAAGTAGGACAAATAAGCTCAAGATGTTTGAGAAGGAGAAAGAGAGAGAATAAAAATGGGTAAAACAGGTGATCAAACTGAGAGGGAAAGAGAAGGGGGGAGGAGGAGGGAAGAGGAGGAACAGAGATAGGTATAAGTGGCACAAACATGACCAGAGCGAGAAGCACAAGGGGGGCAAATATGTTGGTAATTAATGTGACGGACAGAGAGGTAAAGGATTTGTTCTTATCGATGAGAGAGATCAATAGGATAGACCTTTTCTTTCCCTCCTTATTGACACAAGACAAACTTTTATCTGATCCTCTCAATTCATATGGATGTCGAGGTGTTTTGCTGTTGTTGTTGTTGTTGTTGTTTTTGTTGAATTAGCCAGCCAGCTAAACAAACGAACGAAACCACGAACAAAGGCGTAACACCACTGGTTTACATGGCATGTTTTATTTGTATAACAATACAAAAGTCTATACTGAGCAAAGTTAAAAAAAGAATACATGGACAAAAAAGTAAGGCATTGATGCACACGCGGTGCTTCAAACTCCACAAGGGAATAATGGGCTTCTCCAGCCAGTGTCGATACACAATATGAGATAAACAGGACAACAGCAGGGAGATACTGCTACACACACACACACACACACACACACACACACACACACTGCTTTCTTGCCAATAGAGCATCAGTTTTCAAACACCCAACACAAAAGACATGGCAATTACGAATAAACCGGTAACAAATTTGGACTGATAAAACGTTTCATCATGAAATAATCGACGAGTTTGACGATCCACCTGATATGCACTGGCAAAATAACAGAACTGATATATTCATGTTTCTTTGAAATAAGCAAACAATATTGAAAAAAAAGACCAACACTGTCAGACTTGTACTGTACTCAGTTTAACGGGCGGAGGGTGATCTCAACAGCATGAATAGATTCATTTCTTTCTGTCGAGTTTTTTTTTAATTTTCATTTTTTAATAAAAATCCTGTTCATATGCCTAAACATGCCTAGGCATTGAGGTTAAGAACTCATCGTCTACACAGCTCTCCTCTGGCTGGCCATGTGTTCTGTCCGTTGTTTGACCAACATTCTCACCGCCCTCCTTTAGCCAATCGACCGCTCAGCAGGAAACATGCGCTGTCTCGCCCCCACGGCGACCTTGAAGGGAACTGTCCAACGCAAGGGAAAGAATTCTTTTGAAACATCAGAAACACGATAGTATTCACTCCCTTGAATCATATGTGGTAAAATTGGGCTCGGTTTGTCTACGGGGTAGGCGTTACAGTAACGTGGCCAAGGACGGAGCTTCTCAGCAGCTAACCCATCCGACAGGTGTGGTGGTTTCAGAACTTCTAACAAGTCGGTGAGGTCTTGATGTTGACGCACCCCCAAACTAACACAACACGTACACAAACCTATCGTTTTTACGAGTCCTCCCTACCCCCCTTCTCACTCACGCTCGAGAACGTTATATAAAGCAAATGTACTATTAGCAAGATTTTTTTTTAGTTCTAACGCCCTCAACGCTCAGAATCTTTTTTTTTTTTCTCTTACAAATGTAATTGTACCCTCCTCCCCTCGGTGCCTCGCCCTCGACAAACTGATCTGCTGCAGACAACTTCTGAAACATGTAACAAGAATGTCCAACCTCCACTGCATTCTAAATGTCCAGCCTCCACTGCATTCTACCATCGACTAACTGTGACATTTCTTATCCAGTTAAAAAAAAAAAAAGACATAAACGGTCATCAATAGCTATGTCCAGTAAGTTCAATTACGCCACAATGTAAACCCTCGTAATGATTGCCTCACCACACACATCCAGAACAAAAAAAAACAAACAACAACAACAAAAATACTTTTAAAAAAAACAAAAAAAGGAAAGATTAACAAGCAAACAAAAGAGGACACGATCAGGCGCTGGCTTGACCGTTCTCTACGTGCAAAAGAAAAGTCATCATGAAGGAATGAATGTCCATACACAAAGTATTCGGCGGTACTGGCCACAAATACCAGTTATTATGCCCTTTGCTCATCATAAAATGTAACCCGGTGCTTAGGATACATTGGTCGATTATGTAGATACTTAATGGAATACAAATCGGGGTTTTTTTTTGTTTGTTTGTTTTGAAACAGGATTCAAATCTTTTATACTGAACGAACATGAAAATCCATGAATATCCAGAAACTCAAAAACTTGAACAATTCTACACACACACATACACACTATACAACTTTTGTGGGAAAAAAAATACTAAAAAAAAAA
>CM065717.1:94217343-94219843 GCA_033310375.1 Conus canariensis
CACAAGGTCCCATCGGGGAACCAAAAGGTCCCACTGGAGCAAGTTAAAGGTACCATTAGTGGGAAACAAAAAGGTCCTATGAGCAAGATTCAAGGGTACCATTATGGGTTAAAAAAAAAGTTGATGAACAAGGGATTTGGGGTACAAAACGGGTTAAAAAAAAATGAAAGACAATTTTTAAACAGCAGAATCAAAGACAGCGACAGAAAAGAAAGAATGACGAGCACGGAGCTTCCTGAGGATGGCGACAGAAAAGAAAGAATGACGAGCACAGAGCTTCCTGAGGATGGCGACAGAAAAGAAAGAATGACGAGCACAGAGCTTCCTGAGGATGGCGACAGAAAAGAAAGAATGACGAGCACGGAGCTTCCTGAGGATGGCGACAGAAAAGAAAGAACGACGAGCACGGAGCTTCC
Source organism: Conus canariensis (assembly GCA_033310375.1). Lineage (NCBI taxonomy): Eukaryota > Metazoa > Mollusca > Gastropoda > Neogastropoda > Conidae > Conus > Conus canariensis. The sequence goes on from CM065717.1 coordinate 94,217,760, forward strand.
TGAGGATGGCGACAGAAAAGAAAGAACGACGAGCACGGAGCTTCCTGAGGATGGCGACAGAAAAGAAAGAACGACGAGCACGGAGCTTCCTGAGGATGGCGACAGAAAAGAAAGAACGACGAGCACGGAGCTTCCTGAGGATGGCGACAGAAAAGAAAGAACGACGAGCACGGAGCTTCCTGAGGATGGCGACAGAAAAGAAAGAACGACGAGCACGGAGCTTCCTGAGGATGGCGACAGAAAAGAAAGAACGACGAGCACGGAGTTTCCTGAGGATGGCGACAGAAAAGAAAGAACGACGAGCACGGAGCTTCCTGAGGATGGCGACAGAAAAGAAAGAACGACGAGCACGGAGCTTCCTGAGGATGGCGACAGAAAAGAAAGAACGACGAGCACGGAGTTTCCTGAGGATGGCGACAGAAAAGAAAGAACGACGAGCACGGCGTTTCCTGAGGATGGCGACAGAAAAGAAAGAACGACGAGCACGGCGTTTCCTGAGGATGGCGACAGAAAAGAAAGAACGACGAGCACAGAGCTTCCTGAGGATGGCGACAGAAAAGAAAGAACGACGAGCACGGAGCTTCCTGAGGATGGCGACAGAAAAGAAAGAACGACGAGCACGGAGCTTCCTGAGGATGGCGACAGAAAAAGAACGACGAGCGCGGAGCTTCCTGAAGATGGGAATGCAATCCACAGAAAGGCAGATGGGGACAGACATCCTGAAACGGTGGGATAGTATTTAAAAAAATCCCTGCTCCACAACGCTACAAATGTGACAGGCGGAAAAAAACCCCCACTACCATCCCACATACTGGATCAAATATTCTACTTCTCCGTATGCATATCTGGTGACCCTTCAAAACACCACCACTACCATCCCTCCTACTGAATCACACATTCTCCTTCACCATGTGCATTCTGATGAACCCATCAGGAAACGAAACTTGCATCCCGCACACTTCAAGAAAACGACAGTTGCTTCCTGAACGCTTCAAGAAAACGACAGTTGCTTCCTGAACGCTTCAAGAATCAAAACTCGCATTCTGAACACTCTAAAAATCAAGATTTGCATTCTGAACACATTCTGGATAAATTCTGAATACTCCAAGATCAAATCTTACATTCCGGACGTTTCCAGGATAAAAATCTGTGTTCTGAACATTCCAAGCAAAACTTGCATTTTGGACTCAAAACTCAAACTTGCTTTCGGAACATTTCAAGAAAGATTTGCACTTGAAACTCTTCAAAAAGTCAAAACATGCAACGCTAAAAAAAAGGTCTAAAATTCTGGCCGCTTTAAGAATCAATTTTTGCCTCCTGTACACTTCTAGAATAACAACTGCATGTGGAACACTTCGGGAATCATTTGTGTATGCTGACGATTTTGAGGGTCAAATTCACATTCTGCACATCTCCAAGAATCCACTATTCTCGATTTTGTGGTATGCACTCGGAACGCTGCGAGTCAAATGTTCTCATCTTTTCAGAATAAGCTTATACGCAAATATTCTGGATGTAATAAAACATCATACACACACACACACACACACACACACACACACACACACACACACACACACACACTTTCACACACACACACACAAGCATGAAAGAAACCTTGTAACCATGCATCTTGAATCCGATATAAATCTCACGTAATAATGTACTACAGTTTTCAAGCATGCGTCCTGAATTGGACAGAGCTGAAATCAGAGGCTCTTACCTCCGCAGCGTGCATTCGGGACACGTGGGAAATATCAGAACAACTGCAACAAACACAAAAGTCATGTTACTTACCGTCACCGCCACTTTTTAATCATAGGTTTGTTAGTTCATTCATGTGTAACGTCCATGTCCATCTCAGTGATAGGGATCATTATCCACAGTGGGATATACTGTAAACCACCACCACCACCTGAACGACAAAAATGTTAAAATGGGCACCGAAAAGCCACTTCTTTTATGTTGGGCACAGGGATTTGAAATGGAAATCTGAATACGAACTCGAAGGGGTTGCCAACTTTGCCTCTCAGAGCTATCACCTTTCAAAGCTTTCTTCAGCCTTTTTCAATGTTCGTCGAGTG
>CM065717.1:94227343-94229843 GCA_033310375.1 Conus canariensis
AGAACCGGGTTGTCAACAGAGCACAGAGTTACGGTGAAACCCGAGTTTTTCCGTTTCTGACTTGAAACTCGGCGGCACGACGGTGTGATCCGCACACACTGGTGCAAGCCTTGAGACTGGACCGCGAGTCTCTTGCCTCAAGGGAGACAACAGTTTTCTTCCTAGCGGCAAAAAAAAAAAAAAGGTGGGGGAAAAAAGCCGCTCGTTTGATGACTGAAACGCCCAGGAAGCATTCAGGCATCTTTCCGTCTAATTCGTATCTGGACTGCTCTATGGGTGTTGTCGTCAGTACAAAAGGAGTGGGGCAGGGGGTAGGGGGAGGGGATACTAGGAAGTGTCTATCAGTATGCTAGACCAGAGGAGGCACCAATCAACACGACTGTCGTGTCTCGGCAGCAGCGCAGTGTCTCCTCTGGTGGGAGGCCTCGTGACGACCTGAAACAAACGGCTTGCCTGTCACCTGCCTCCATAATACTGGGGCTGCCTGGTGACGCCCTGAAACAAACGGCTTGCCTGTCACCTGCCTCCATAATACTGGGGCTGCCTGGTGACGCCCTGAAACAACGGCTTGCCTGTCACCTGCCCCCATAATACTGGGGCTGCCTGGTGACGCCCTGAAACAGACGGCTTGCCTGTCACCTGCCCCCATAATACTGGGGCTGCCTGGTGACGCCCTGAAACAGACGGCTTGCCTGTCACCTGCCCCCATAACACTGGGGCTGCCTGGTGATGCCCTGAAACAAGACGGCTTGCCTGTCACCTGCCCCTATAATATTGGGGCTGCCTGGTGACGCCCTGAAACAAACGGCTTGCCTGTCACCTGCCCCCATAATACTGGGGCTGCCTGGTGACGCCCTGAAACAAACGGCTTGCCTGTCACCTGCCCCCATAATACTGGGGCTGCCTGGTGACGCCCTGAAACAAACGGCTTGCCTGTCACCTGCCCCCATAACACTGGGGCTCCCTGGTGACGCCCTGAAACAGACGGCTTGCCTGTCACCTGTCCCCATAACACTGGGGCTGCCTGGTGACGCCCTGAAACAGACGGCTTGCCTGTCACCTGCCCCCATAACACTGGGGCTGCCTGGTGACGCCCTGAAACAGACGGCTTGCCTGTCACCTGCCCCCATAATACTGGGGCTGCCTGGTGACGCCCTGAAACAAACGGCTTGCCTGTCACCTGCCCCCATAATACTGGGGCTGCCTGGTGACGCCCTGAAACAAACGGCTTGCCTGTCACCTGCCCCCATAATACTGGGGCTGCCACCGAACAAAACTCACTGGTTGTGGCTCTGTGAGGGTGGGGGGGGGGGGGTGGGGGTGGGGGGGGGAACGAGCAGGCTGGGTAAAAATGCCACTGAGGGGGGGGGGGGAGGAGGGGGGGCAGAGAATTAGAGTCCTCTAGGTCAGGTAATGTTGCTTATAGCCCAGCCAACCGCAAAGGGCCGTATCAGGGCTGTCACCGTGCCGAACTCTAAAGTCATCTCCCTCTTCTCCTCAAACGAAAAAGTATGTAGTATATCCCATCCCATCTTTCCCAGTGCGGCGACAGTATCACGCCCACTAACCGTGGTGACAGGCACGGCGATGATGGTGAAGAAGGAGAAGAAGAAGAGGCCGCCGTACAAGCCCAGCTTCAGGCGGTTCAGGTTGACTTCCGTGAACAGGTTCATTCTGATTGGCTGCCTGTTCCTTTCCGCTGACTGGGTCTTCTACGCTGATTGCGTCGCTGGGGTCCTTGGACGTTGGGCTTTCTGTCTCTGATTGGCCGTTTTGTCCTCTCGACCAGGATCCCGAGCGCTGATTGGATACCTGTGTCTTCTACTCTGTGTGGAGGAGGTTCGGTTCTTTCTCCTGATTGGCCGATTCCCGTTCGCCGTCTGTCGGTCAGATCGTTCGTGGTGTTCAGACTACTCGGGCTTGTGGCTCTCGTTCGAGGCTGTCCGGTAGTGAAATGGAACACTTCACCTGGAAAGACAGACATCAAAAACACAAACGTTTCATAATTGTATCATAACCATCCCAAGTAGTTAAGGGCAGGGAGAAAGGAATTCTGTTTAATGTTCCGTAACACACACACACACACACACACACACACACACACACACACAAACACACACATATATATATATATATATATATATATATATATATATATAATATAATGCTGAACAATTATGTAGTGGGAGAAAACAAGTGCAGGCTAACAATTCTTCAGTCGTTATAGTAATGACTTGGCAAAGATTTGAATTAAAAAAAAAAAAAAAATGAAGATGACCGAAAATGGGGGGAATATATTATAAATATGAGAAACCCTTCACTAGCTGCCTGAAGGCACCATCGTACTCCCCTTCGAAGGCAGATCTATTTGTATTGCCTGCTCCTAGGCCTTTCGTCCGCTGGATCGGACTCATATATATATATCGTGAATCATAAAACATTAGATGAACGAAAAAGTTAAAACTATATGAAAACAAAGAATACTTCGAACATAACGTTT
>CM065717.1:94234843-94252343 GCA_033310375.1 Conus canariensis
ACACACACACTCACTCTCTCACTCACACACACACACACACTCACACACACACCACACACTCACACACACACGCGCGCGCACACGCACACACACAGGAACCACAACAAATCTAATCCTCTCTATATATAGATTGGCATATCAATGCTGACCATAACGCTCTCTTAAGTTACAAGTTTGGCTATGATCTGGATCAGTACGGATTACGGGTTCAGTATATTTCCGTCACATTACCTTTCTACCTTAAGAAAAATTAGTAGAAAGATTTTTGTTTAAGAAGAAGAAATCGGCGGAACAGAAATGCAGAGTTGCAAAACATGGAGGAAATACACTCCTTCAATATATTATACGCCTGGAAGCCTCTCATTAATTTATACACACCACCTAATCTGTGGGTGAATCTCTCTCTCTCTCTCTCTCTCTCTCTCTCTCTCTCTCTCTCCCCTGAATCTATGGGTGAATCTCTATCTCTCCGTCTCTCTCTCCTGTGCTCTCAATATTCACTCATCAACTGAATACTCATGCACTCGTCGCCCCAGGAAACAAAATAACCACACAAAAACCCACTTCATGAACTCAACACAACACACACACACACACACACACACACACACACACACACACATACACACACACACACACACACACATCACTGCCAGCACACACACACACATATACACACGCGCGCGCGCGCGCGCACACACACACACACCCTACTATACAACATACACACATCCACGTATGCACTGCACGCGCATGCATACACACACACAGAGCAGTTTAATGATTTCAGTTTTTATTTGTTTGATTGGCTGAAGTCATTGTGCTTTCAAGTTACTGAAGCCCTCCTTTTTTCCGTGTTTCAAAACGTCATTTTATTTCGGGTTTCTTTCCTTTTTCATTCGTACTTGGTGGACATGGTTTCATTCCCTGAGTTTATTTGTTTGATCCTCTCTTGTCAAAATGGCTGTCAAATCTTGTGAAACATGTCCTGTCTCTCTCTCTCCGTCCCTCTCTCTCTCTCTCTCTCTCTCTCTCTCACCACACACACACACACACACACACACACACACAAGTCACACCATGCCACACACGCTCATACGCACGCACGCGCGCGCCTACACACACACACACACACACACACACACCATCTCTCTCTCTCTCTCTCTCTCATGCATTCACATAGCAGATAAGAGACCGCAGCAAACCACTATTTCTGATCAGCACTAACAAACACCATGGCTGATTCTGCCCTCCCCATCCATTACAACACCAACCAACCAACACACAGCAGCAACTCCATCCATAACACCACCAACCAACACAGAGCGGCCACTCCATCCACAACACCACCAACACAGAGCGGCCACTCCATCCACAACACCACCAACACAGAGCGGCCACTCCATCCACAACACCACCAACACACAGCGGCCACTCCATCCACAACACCAACACACACAGAGCGGCCACTCCATCCATAACACCACCAACCAACACACAGCGGCCACTCCATCCATAACACCACCAACAACACACAGCGGCCACTCCATCCATAACACCACCAACAACACACAGCGGCCACTCCATCCATAACACCACCAACAACACACAGCGGCCACTCCATCCACAACACCACCAACAACACAAAGCGGCCACTCCATCCATAACACCACCAACACACAGCGGCCACTCCATCCATAACACCATCCAACACACACAGAGCGGCCACTCCATCCATAACACCACCAACACAGAGCGGCCACTCCATCCATAACACCATCAAACACACACAGAGCGGCCACTCCATCCATAACACCATCCAACACACACAGAGCGGCCACTCCATCCATAACACCACCAACACAGAGCGGCCACTCCATCCATAACACCATCCAACACACACAGAGCGGCCACTCCATCCATAACACCATCCAACACACACAGAGCGGCCACTCCATTCATGACATCACCAACCAACACAGAGCGGCCACTCCATCCATAACACCACCAACACAGAGCGGCCACTCCATCCATAACACCACCAACCAACACAGAGCGGCCACTCCATCCACAACACCACCAACACAGAGCGGCCACTCCATCCATAACACCACCAACACAGAGCGGCCACTCCATCCATAATACCACCAACACACAGCGGCCACTCCATCCACAACACCACCAACACAGAGCGGCCACTCCATCCATAACACCACCAACACAGAGCGGCCACTCCATCCATAATACCACCAACACACAGCGGCCACTCCATCCATGACATCACCAACACAGAGCGGCCACTCCATCCATACCACCACCAACCAACACAGAGCGGCCACTCCATCCATAACACCACCAACACACAGCGGCCACTCCATCCATGACATCACCAACCAACACAGAGCGGCCACTCCATCCATAACACCACCAACCATCACAGAGCGGCCACTCCATCCATAACACCACCAACCAACACAGAGCGGCCACTCCATCCATAACACCACCAACACAGAGCGGCCACTCCATCCGCAGAGGAAAGCAGTCACGTGCCAGGCAGCTCGGGCAAACCCGTGCCAAATCCCACGACCCGGCCTCTGCTGGGTCACCCCTCGACGACCCACCTGCCCCCTGGTGGTGTCCACTGCTCATCCTTGATGCGCTCCCCCTCCCCCTCCACCCCTCCCTCCCGTCCCTTCTCCCCGTGGTCGGCTGGGCTACAGACAACATGATCTCAGAGAAATCTTACATGATGCAGGTAACAGTGCGCTGTATGTGTAACGAACAAGTTCGGATCTTACATAACGCAGGTAACAGTACACTGTATGTATAGCGAACAAGTTCGGTAACCCTTGTTCCCATCATGACAGTAATACACGCCCATAACTCTATGAATGCTGCTTACAACACCCAATCGGCTTGCAGAAACGACAACACAGGGCACACAGAACAAACAAGGAGACATCCCCTAAAAAGAATGTTCCAAGCTTGCCTTTGTACCCTGTACCTGAAAAATCTACACAGCATCAACACAATGGAGAAATGAACATACATCTTCTTTTTTTTTTCTTTTTCTTTTTTTTTTTTTTTTGGGGGGGGGGTCCCCATCTTCTGTGCCACTTCAGTGGCAGTGCACCTACGCCGCTCAATCTGACATCCCATCCACAGCCACAGCCCGGTCAGTCCCGCCCCAGCCCCGGCACCGGCAATCCACAGGGAGCACTCAATCTCAAGTCCTGTCAAGAGGCAACCCACTGGAGGAGACACTGCGCTGCTGCCGAGTCACTTCGGTGGTGTTCAGTGGCGTCTGTTCCGATCCAACATACGCAGGACACCACCTACCACAGCCCCCATGGACTCGTCGATACCGGTGACCCCGACGGAATCAATCCATGGCTACAGACGGGGAGAGAACATCGAAACTGAAGTCACCATGAGAGCAGGGCATGAAGGGCCACAGAATTTGAGACTTTTTTTTTGCTGATCGATGAGAATGAGGATGATGAAGATGATGCTACGGATTTCCACTCCGGCCCGAGACTGCATGACAGGGCTGTACTCTACACTTCCTTTCATAATAATATATCCCGGCGTCAATCAGGCCCGAGAGATACAGACACCTGCAGTGTTGGTCAGGAAATTTGAGCAACACTCTCAGAGACTCATCCATTAAGTGGATGAAACTCGACTGTGTGGTCCCAGTCTTCCCAACTGACCCCGTAGCAAACTCAACTCTGGGTAGGAGCCAGTCGGGGCAGAAAAATCCCACATGACTTTGATGGGAATCGAACCCACGACCTCCCAGCCGGGAGTCCGCGACGCTAACCACTTCGCCACGGAGAAGACTGCACAGCCTTTTTTTAAATCTTGAATGTAGTCAAACAAACAGCACATGGACGAACAATAACAAGTACAGATAACCTTCGTTTGACTGGTCCGAAAGGAAATCTTAAACGAGGCAGGGAACAGTAAACAGTCAATTACAAACAAGTAGGGTAACTCTTGCTCCCATGACGAAATACATACACGCCCATGATTCCAAACGAATGCTCCTTTCGACATCGAACTGTCACAGGTACACTGTGTCTGAGGGAAGGCGGTGCCCATCCTGCTCCTCTCTCCTATCTTTCCCTTAACTGAATCATGTATCAGTTACTGCTGTGTAAACAGAGGTCTTCAACCCCAAGGGAGGAAAAATCCGATTCCATAAGTGGTTCAATCTGGCGACAATCGGCGATGAAACAGCGGGGAGGGGGGGGGGGGGTAAGAGAGAGAGAGAGAGAGAGAGAGAGAGAGAGAGAGAGAAGAAAATGACCTGCAGACAAACCCGAACTGAGCGAACCGCCTCGTCAGGCAGGTGACGACTTAACAGTTATGCGCCGAGTGCAGGCCAACCGTGCCAAAAATCATCCCTTTCCACCCCCGTCTCCTCCTTCCCGTTCCCCCCTCCCCCCTTTCTCTCCCCACGCCGGCAAAGGCGAACTGAAATGGGGCCCAACCTGCGGTGTAAATGGACTGTGACTGTGCCAACGGCCTACCCCCCCCCCCCCCCTCCCCCTTCCCCCTACCGGCCTACCCGGACAAAGGATCAGCACGGTGTGGTCCACGCTGTGTCCCCTTGACGGACTGGTGACGGACTGGTCGATTGGCTCAGTGGTGGAGCGACTCATTCGCAGTCAGACACCACCAGTTCAACCCCCCCTATGGAACCCAACCTGTAAACGCTTGTCGTGTTATCGTACTGGTGGTATTAGTGTGGTGTTACACAGCCCCTCCCTTCTTCAACCCTCCCCCCCTCTCTCTCTCCTCTGCCCCCACCTCCCCCCTCCCCCGCCATTCCCCAGCATCTCCACTCTCTCTAGACGGTCATCCACCATCTACCGTTGTAGACGAAGCACTCAAATACATTACAGCTATACTTATGAGTGAGAACAAACGTATATCACCGTGGTGTTTTGCTAGCTTTTTTTCTGAGAGGGACACCAACAGGGAGAGTAGGAGGAGAACTTGAGTTAGTAAGTGGGTGGGTGAGAGAGAGAGAGAGAGAGAGGGGGGGGGGCAGGAGGGACGGACGGACAGACAGACAGGCAGGCGAACAGAGAGAGACAGAAGAGGAAAGGCAGGCGTGAGTCGTGGGAGAGCTGTAGTTCTTATCTGATAGTTCAGAGTATATAATAACCCGCGACGTAATCGCGCGCGCACACTTACACGCATACACCTGCATCCGCATGCACTCGCACGCACGCACAAACCCACACCCTGCTCCCAAAGAGAGAGAGAGAGACAGACAGACAGACAGACAGACAGACAGACAGACCGACAGACAGACAGAGAGACAGACAGCGGGCAGAAGTAATCCGGAAGAGTTCTGTGGTTCCAATCTGATACCCCAGTTCAATTACCCATACAACGATTGAGTCCCAATATCAGAACACACACATCCAGAGAGAGAGAGACAGACAGACAGACAGACAGAGACAGAAGCGGGGGGGGGGGGGGGGGGGGGACCAACCGACAGACAGACAGGACAACAAACGTGGTAACTAACCACCATCCCATCTCGTACATCCTACATGACGACTACATCCAACCACAACCATCCCTCTCCCCCCACCCCCCATTACTATCTCGTAACGGAGCCACTTGTCCAACCGCTCAGTCATCCATCCATCCCACAATCCTACCTACAGTTCCGACTCGTGTCCATCACTGTCGTCATTTAGCCCCCCCAACGGTCACCATGACACAACGGCCGTACTACGCATTGCATGACAGTCACTGGATCCGGGGAACACCGTTGTTTGGTTGGAACTCTGTGTGTGTGTGTGTGTGTGTGTGTGTGTGTGTGTGTGTGTGTGTGTGTGTGTGTGTGTGTGTTTAGCGCGCGCATGTGACTGAAATATGTGTCTGTGTGCAAGCCCTTCACCCCTATATAAAAAAAATCAAATTTTTTCTAATTTCCGTAGCATCTCTCCCCCCCCCCCCCCCCCCCCCCCCGAAACTTAGTTATAGTTTGATAAATGAGAGAGAGAGAGAGAGGGGGGGGAGGGAGGAAGAGACAGACAGTCAAGACACAGAGGAAGGAGACAGTGTTGTTTTTATTAATGAAGAGAGAGAGAGAGAGAGAGAGAGAGAGAGAGAGAGAGAGAGAGATGATGATGATGATGATGATAATCTTTATTTCCAAGGGTAACAGATAAGCAAACACATGCTTTTTTTCATCCGGCCCTTGCCCCGTTAAGGGACTAAGTATGACTAGCGACTAAGACTTACAAAACTTTTAACAAACACACATATCTTCACATTAAAAAGTTCATCCATTAAGGCGTAGATGACTTTAAAAGGAAAAAAGAAACGATTTAAACAACAAACAAGAATAAAGAAATGTATTACAAAGAAGAAAAGATTCGGCACACACAGATATGGAATAAGCGATCCTCCTATCGAAGAGGGGAGAGAGAGAGAGAGAGAGAGAGAGAGAGAGAGAGAGAGAGAGAGAGAGAGAGAGAGAGAGAGTTACATTCCTTTTGTAAAAAATTAACATACAACAAACTGCTAAGGATGATAATTAGACAATTACAATGCATCAATAATATCAACATTTGTACTTTCTTTTACATTTACATGATGTGGTTATAAGGCAAAACGAGAACGAACAATCAGTTATCAGTAAGCAGCAATATTCCTAGCATCAATAATCATAACACTTATTTTTCATGATGTGTGCGTGTGCGTGTGCATGTGTGTGTGTGCGCGCGCGCGCGCGCGTGTGTGTGTGTGTGTGTAGTGTGTGTGTGTGTGTGTGTGGAGAGAGAGAGAGAGAGAGCGAGAGAGAGAGAGAGAGAGAGAGAGAGAGAGAGAGAGATGCCATTATCATTTACCTTCCCCTTCCATTTTTTTTTTTTTTCGACCATTCATACACTACCCAAAACTATAATTATTAATTAAGCGACAATCCATCGAAACGCAGCCGTAATTAACGGAGAGAGAGAGAGAGAGAGAGAGAGAGAGAGAGAGAGAGAGAGAGAGAGAGAGAGAGAGAGAGAGAATAATTCCATTTTTCTATCCAAAATATCACACGCTAAACATTGCTATAAATTTGAATAAAGAGCAATACATCAATATGATCAACAGTAATCCGGACACACATTTATCACCTTGCAGTTACAGTGCTCGAAGAAATCAAAGTATTAAGACATCAATCAATTAGTGACAATGCACCAATAAAACCAGCGACCACAACAGTCATTCATCATACTATAATTTCAATCATTAATAAAACCGATAGTAACCATATCTCTCATTTATCATTATCTAGTTTTGAAAACATCAGTGGAAAGGAAACCGCGTATCAGTTTAATATGCAGCAAAACAGAGAGAGAGAGACAGAGACAGAGAGAGAAAGAGAGAGAGAGAGACAGACAGACAGACAGACAGACAGACAAAGAGACAGACAGAGACAAATAGAGACGGTAATGGAGAGACTTTCACGGTAAAAAAACAAAACAAACAAAAAACAAAATTTAGAAAGAGAGGGTGTTAGTTACCGCCAATGACATTGACAAACAAAGCACATGACAAGACTTGTGTCTTGTCATGTGCTTTGTTTGTCAATGTCATTGGCGGTAACTAACACCCTCTCTTTCTAAATTTTGTTTCGTTCGCCGCCGTCAGTCACTCCATTTTGAAACAAAAAACAAACAAAGAAAAAACAATGGGGGTGGAGGAAAGAGAGTTTACAGTTAACATAGGCCTAGATCATGAAAATTAGGCTACGATAACATATTTGCTGTGATAAGAAATGACAAGAGAGATAGGAAGGTCACAGAAAAGGATGGGGAGTGGGGAGGGTGGCGGTGGAGGGGGCCCAGCTCAGGGTAGCGGACAGGGACCGACGCAGACATTTACATGAGAAAAATCATCCACAGAAAAAAAAAAGCTGACTGTTGCAAAAGAAAAGCATTCGTTCAGTACATGTGTTGATCTACACTGATGACGATAACCACACTGTCTGCTGCATAACCACCGATGTTAGGTAGTTTACTCAAGGTCTGACCAGCGCGTTGGACTAATGCGTAGGTCAGACATCTGGTAGGTCGTAGCCACGAGACCCTCATATTAGTCATTAATTCACTTATCCATCAGCTTTAAATCATGCGAAGTGTGGTCTCAAAACTTAACGGATGGGGTGTTGCGTATATGGATTAGTCCGCACGCAGTGATACCTCCTTGAAACTGAAACGGTTGCACGGCATCGCAGTTCGCTGGACACAGCTACACACAGGAGATCCATAGGGTTATCATGCTGGATCCATTCCGGAAATCTATGTTCATGGGTCGCTGGCCTTTGCAGTCAAAAACATCACGAGTCATTTCTGCCATGTCATGGGACAAGCTTTTGGACGTATTCATCAGGCGCGGATCCCATCATGTTGTAAATGGATGTGGGAGGGGGTTCTCATGTAAAGGGATGTGAGTGAGTGAGTGAGTGAGTGTGTGTGTGTGTGTGTGTGTGTGTGTGTGTGTGTGTGTGTGTGTGTGTGTGTAGGGGGGTGGGGGGGGGGGGCTGGGGATGAGGGGATGGATGGTACCATGGCAAAATGTTCCCGATTGCTCCTCGCGATCTAGGCGAGCGTTGTTCACGCACTAAGCAGCGCACAAAAACGGCAAGAACAGATCTGACACTTTTTTTTTTTAAAGCATTTCTTTATTGAACAGATGTGTACATAAACAAATTATTGAACTGAAGCAACAAGAAGCAAATGCTTATAATGTGCTCAGTGACGGAAAATTTAACAACAGAAAACACATCGGCGGATTGCATAATCAACATCGATACGTACATTCCTAAAAAAGGAAGAAAAATGCTGAATATCATATGGGAAAATTTGTAAAAAAAAAAATAAAAAATAAAAAAAATCTTAATTTAAATTAAAAGACAGGAAAGAAGATAGAACAGATCAGAAGAATCTAAAAGCGATGCAAACAGGCAATCTACACAACTATGATTCCCCTTGCACCGAACATACACAAATTTGAACAGAGAGAGAGAGAGAGAGAGAGAGAGAGAGAGAGAGAGAGAGAGAGAGAGAGAGAAACAGAGAGACAGAGACAGACAGAGGGAGAGAGAGGGAGAGAGAGAGAGAGATGCGTCCCGTCTCCCAAAACACCGTTCACCTTGCTGTGCTACAAGACAGGGATGAGATACTGGCCCCTCTCTTCACAGTATTGTTAGGAAAAAGGACGTGCCAGTGGCGGTCTTAGAACACAAACCCTGTAATGTGTATTGTCGTCTGCCTGAGAACGGATCAACGGTGATCTGCGCTCACCACGGTCCGTCCAGTTGTATGGAGAAGAACGAGGAGAAAGTTGACATTGAGACGGCCCACACAAAAGACGGGAGAGAAGATGATGGGGCACGGGAGAGCTAGGGAAAAGACAGGGCACGGGAAAATATAGGACGAGAAAGACAGGGCACGGGAAAAGACAGGGCACGGGAAAATATAGGACGAGAAAGACAGGGCACGGGAAAAGACAGGGCACGGGAAAAGACTGGGGAAGAAGACAGATGGGGCAAAGCTACGGACATAGACAAGACAGGGCACGGGAAAAGGCAGGGGGAAAAACAGAGGAAAGAGAAAGACATGGCATAAAGGGAAAAGGTAAGGAGAATGGGCACCAAAAAAAAAACTGAGAAAGACACATCAACAAACAGACAGGGCAATGAAAAACACATGCAAATTTCAGAAAGAAAAAAAAAAAGTAAGAAAAAAAGACGGGGCTTGGAAAAAATCAGAGCAAGAAGAAAGACGGGATTGAGAAAAATGACAGCACGAACACAGAGACAATGCAAGGGTAAAGACAGGACACGGGGAGAGACAGGACACGGGGAGAGACAGAAGAGAAAGGCAAGGGCAAAGACAGGACATGGGGAGAGACAGGACACGGGGAGAGACAGGACACGGGGAGAGACAGGACACGGGGAGAGACAGAAGAGAAAGGCAAGGGTAAAGACAGGACATGGGGAGAGACAGAAGAGAAGGGCAAGGAGGTAGACAGGGCGCGGGGAGAGACAGAAGAGAAAGGCAAGGGTAAAGACAGGACACGGGGAGAGACAGGACACGGGGAGAGACAGAAGAGAAAGGCAAGGGTAAAGAAGGGCACGGGGAGAGACAGAAGAGAAAGGCAAGGGTAAAGACAGGACACGGGGGAGACAGAAGAGAACAGGAAACGAAGGGGAGACAGAGAGAAAGGCAAGGTAAAGAAGGCACGGGGAGACAAGAGAGGGAAGAAGGACAGAGAAAAGGCAAGAAGACAGGACGGGGAGAGCAGAAGAGAAAGGCAAGGGTAAAGACAGGCCGGGGAGAGACGAAGAGAAGGCAAGGGTAAAGAAGGACGGGAGAGACAGAAGAGAAAGAAGGAAAGCAAAGGGAAAACAGGCCGGGGAGAGAAGAAGAGAAGGCAAGGTAAAGAAGGAAAGGGAGAGACAGAGAGAAGGCAAGGGTAAAACAGACACGGAGAGACAGGGGAAGAAGAAGGAAGGAAGGGAAAAGGAAAGAAGAGACAGAAGGAAAGGCAAGGGTAAGAAGGACACGGGGGAGACAGAGAGAAGAAGAAAAGGCAAGTAAACAGGACAGGGAGAGACAAAGAGAAGGAAGGGTAAAGAAGGCACGGGGAGAGAGGAGGGAGACAAAGAAAGGCAAGGGAAAGACAGACACGGGGAGACAAGAGAAGGCAAGGGTAAAGAAGGCACGGGAAGACGGAAGGGGAGAGAAGAAGAAGGAAAAGGCACGGAGAAAGAAGGCGGAGAGAGGACAGGGAGAGACGAAGAGAAAGGCAGGGTAAAGAAGGGCACGGGGGAGACAGAAGAAAGGCAAGGTAAAGAAGGGCGCGGGAGAGAAAGAAGGGCAAGGGTAAAGAAGGGCAGAGAGAGACGGACAGAGAAAGAGAAAGGCAAGGTAAAGACAGGGCCGGGGAGAGACAAAGAGAAGGCAAGGAAAGAAGGACGGGGAGAGACAGAAGAGAAGAAGGAACAGAGGGTAAAGACAGGAAGGCGGAAAGAAGGACCGGGGAGAGACAAAAGAGAAAGGCAAGGTAAAGACAGGACACGGGAGAGACAAAGAGAAAGGCAAGGGTAAAGACAGGACACGGGGAGAGACAAAAAAGAGAAAGGCAAGGGTAAAGACAGGACACGGGGAGAACAGGACACGGGGAGAGACAGAAGAGAAAGGCAAGGGTAAAAAGGCACGGGGAGAGACAGAAGAGAAAGGCAAGGGTAAAGACAGGACACGGGGAGAGAAGACAGAAGAGAAAGGCAAGGGTAAAGAGCCAGGACACGGGGAGAGACAGAAGAGAAAGGCAAGGGTAAAGACAGGACACGGGGGAGACGGAAGAGACAGAAGAGAAAGGCAAGGGTAAAGACAGGACACGGGAGGGCAGAGAAAGCAAGATAAGACAGACGGGGAGAGGACAGAAGAGAAAGGCAAGGGTAAAGACAGGACACAGGGAGAGACAGAAGAGAAAGGCAAGGGTAAAAAAGAGAAAGGACACGGGGAGAGACAGAAGAGAAAGGCAAGGGTAAAAGAAGGCACGGGGAGAGACAGAGAGAAAGGCAAGGGTAAAGACAGGACACGGGAGAGACAAAGAGAAAGGCAAGGGTAAAGACAAAAAAAAAAAAAAAAAAAAAAAAAAAAAAAAAAAAAAAAAAAAAAAAAAAAAAAAAAAAAAAAAAAAAAAAAAAAAAAAAAAAAAAAAAAAAAAAAAAAAAAAAAAAAAAAAAAAAAAAAAAAAAAAAAAAAAAAAAAAAAAAAAAAAAAAAAAAAAAAAAAAAAAAAGGGTAAGGGTAAAGACAGGAAACGGGGAGAGACAGGACACAGGGAGAGACAGGAGAAGAGAAAGGCAAGGAGATAGACAGGGCACGGGGAGAGACAGGACACGGAGAGAGACAGAAGAGAAAGGTATGGGTAAAGACAGGACACGGAGAGAGACAGGAGAAGAGAAAGGCAAGGAGATAGGACACGGCGAGAGACAGAAGAAAAGGGCAAGGAGAAAGACGGAACGAACAAACACACCAAAGACGGTCAAAGAGAATAACAGGACACAAGGAAAGACAAGGCAAAGAAAATACGGGCCAAAAGCTCAAACACAGACAGGGAAGAATGACAGCGGACCCCGAAAAAAAAACATAGGAAAAGGATAAATCAGGGCACAGGGAAAGAAAGGCCAAGGAAAGAGAGAAGACGGGGTCAAACTTAAAGAAAAAAAGAAAGAAAGAAAGAAGAAAAAAAAACAGGAAAAAAGCGAACGACCGTACAAGAGGAAAGACGAAGGGGGGGGGGGGGGGGGGGGGGGGGGGGGGGGGGGGACAGGACAAGAAGAGTCATCACAGAACGACACAGCAAGAACACAAAACAAAAAACAAAAATATACACACACATATATACGTATCTATATCTATCTATATATATATATATATTAGAGAGAGAGAGGAGAGAGGAGAGAGAGAGAGAATTGTTCAGCAATATATATATAGAGAGAGAGACAGAGAGAGAGAGAGAGAGGGAATGGTACTGAGGATCAGCGCAATACACACACACACACACACACACACACACACGCACACACACACACACACACACACACACACACACATATATTTGTGTATATGGCTCGGAGAAAGTACAAAGAACAACTGTCCAATAAACGATAAACAGTAAACAAGTGGGGTATTTTTTTTGCTCCCATAAGAAAACCTAACACAGAGTAACTTTTATTCAAGACTGGCACAGCCTTTTAAACTTGAATAAAGTCAGACAAATACATAGACGAACAATCTAATAGTGGGGGGGGGGGGGGGGGGGGGAAACAAGCGCAGGCCAACAACTGAACTGTCTTCGTAGTAATGACTTGGCAAAGATTTGGACTTAAAGGAGGAGGGGGGGGGGGGGGGGGGGGGGGGGGGGAGTTTGAAGATGGGGAAACTGGGAACATGAAATTAAGAAAATATGTTACAGATATGAAAACTCTTCACTAGCTGCATAAGGAAAACCATCGCAATCCCTTTGAAGGCAGATATATTTGTACTGCCTGCTCCGAGGCCTTTCGTCCGCTGGGTCGGAACTCATCAGGGAGACACGGCTGGTTGTGTCTGCGCTCCTGGCGTCAAATAGAGAGTTTTCATATCTGTAACATATTTTCTTAATTTCATGTTCCCAGATTCTCCATCTTCAACACCCCCCCCCCCCCCCCCCCCCCCCCCTCCTTAAGTCCAATCTTTGCCAAGTCATTACTATGAAGACAGTTTCAGTTGTAGGCCTGCGCTTGTTTTTTCCCCCACTATTAGATAGTTCGTCTATGTATTTCTCTGACTTTATTCAAGTTTAAAAGGCTGTGCCAGTCTTGAATAAAAGTTACTCTGTGTTAGGTTTTCTTATGGAGCAAAAAAAAATACCCCACTTGTTTACTGTTTATCGTTTACTGTTCCCTGCCTCATTTCATTTCCGATTTTGTCCAATAAACGTCAATCTCTACTCGTCGGCAATTGCTTCACAGCAGAGATGGCCGTGTCTCCATGGGCAACAGAAAGCCAGCCATGCAACCAGCTCAAGTCTTTGTCCTTCTTCCTCTCTCTCGCTGAAGTCATCCAGGGACTCCTCACTGCCAAAGGGCACCTCACCACAATGCGACACAATGAAGCGACCACGACGACGATAAAGTTTCAATGACGAGATCGAAGTAGAACTGAGAAAGAAGGAAAGAAGGGAAGAAAGTAAGAAAAGAAGTCGAGAAAAAAAAGAAGAAAGAAAAAGAAAGAGAGAGAGAGAGAAAGAGAGAGAAAGGGGGGAGAGAGAGAGAGAGAGAGAGAGAGAGGAGAGAGAGAGAGAGAGAGAGAGAGAGAGAAAGAATACGAACAAGATTCGGTGAGTGACGCTCGTCGCGTGCGGACACGAAGCGGTCGCTTTTGTCAATTTTGTTTTTATGGATGTCCATGAAAACAAAAAGGGTACAAAAGGAAATTGAAAGAAAACAAAAAATGTTACGATGGATAGTATACGTATTACCTCTTTGAATGTAAGAGGGTTACGAAACAAAATGAAAAGAAGATCGGTGTTTAATTTCTTTAAAAAAGAAAAGATGGATATTATTTGTTTACAAGAATCTCATGTAACAAAAAATGAAATTGAAACATGGAACAAAGAATGGGGTGGTAATATCTTTTATAATGAAGGTACAACGCGAAGTCGGGGGGAAGTGATTTTAATTTCAAGAAATTTTCATGGTGAAGTAAAATGAATAAGGTCACAAAAAAGAATGCTTGTTGTTTCTGTTGCATATCTTGAACGCAATATTGTAATAGCAAATGTGTACGCGCCTAATGAACCAAATGATAAGATTTCCTTTTTTCAAAGCATGAATGACATTTTTGGTGAATTTAATGAAGAAGATCTCATTATCCTAGGAGATTTAAATTGTGTTTTGAACAATGAACTTGATATTATATCTGGTAGACCACATGATATCAGAGAAGTTAAGGTATTAAATGAGATCATCGACAGTTTAAGTTTAACAGATGTATGGAGAAATCACCACCCATTTGACAAAGACTACACGTGGTGTCGATATAAGCCATTTATTGCGCGCCGTTTAGACTAGTCTTGCTTCCGAAAGCATTCTGAGTTCATGTGTATCATGCCAACATGTGCTTTCTCCCAATTCGGATCACAAGGCAATTGTACTGGATATTAATGAAGGAAATTTTATCCGTGGTCCTGGTTACTGGCGCTTCAACAATAGTTATTTGAGGAATGAAGAGTTTGTACAGAAGATAAACAATATGTTAGATTCCTTTTGGTTAGAGAATGATCATGTTAACAGTGTAGAGAAATGGGAGTTATGTAAATTAGAAATACGGCACCTGTGCGTTGAATTTGGTAAAAATTTGTCTTGTAAGAAAAAAAACGAACTTCTGCAACTACAGAGTCGCCTTCAGCAAACAGAGAGAAGAATAATAGATGACCCCCAAAATGAACAGCTTCAGACAGATCTCTTGAATGTAAAACAAAAACTAGAATTAATACAGATTGAAAAAACAAAAGGCGCACAAGTAAGAGCTAGAATTAAATGGATTGAAGAAGGTGAAAAGAATTCAAAATACTTTTTAGGCATAGAAAAATCCAGAGGCAGAAAAAATTTAATCACTCGGCTTGTTACGGACTCAGGAGAAATTATCACTGGCCAGAAAGAATTACTACGGGAACAAGTGTCATATTATAAAACGTTATATAATCAGAAAACAAATGTTGCAGATGTAAAGGCAGCTACTGATAGTTTCTTAGAGGAAGAGACCATGGTGAGATTAGAAGAAGAAGATGCTGCATTATGTGAAGGTGCAGAACACTCAAAGAAACGACTGATGCTCTCAAGATGATGAAAATGGTTCCGCTCCGGGAAGCGATGGAATAACCACCGAATTTTATAAATTCTTCTGGAGCAAAGTAGGTCGTCTAGTAACTGATTCGTTTAATGATTCATTTAATAGAGAAGAGCTGTCTTTTACACAAAAGCAAAGAGTCATAACATTACTTCACAAAGGTAATGATTTAGATAGAGACAAGTTAAACAACTGGCGACCTATTACGTTAACAAACACTGATTACAAAATACTGGCAAAAACCTTAGCGGTGAGATTAGGTAGGGTGATACCGAAATTGGTTAACGAGGATCAGGTAGGGTACATAAAGGGTAGAAACATAGCAACTGTTGTAAGAACGATAGATGATGCGATAAATTATTTAAATATAACGGGTAAATCAGGATACCTTGTGGCTTTAGATTATTCCAAAGCTTTCGATTCCATATGTAAAAAATTCATCTTGCATGCTTTTAAAGTGTTTGGTTTTGGCAATTGCTTTCAGACATGGATATCGGTTTTAACCAGCAATTGCCAGAGTAGCATTAACCATGGTGGATAGATCTCTGAGGCTTTTGATGTTAACTGTGGAATTAGGCAAGGCTGCCCATTCTCTCCCTTGCCTTTATTTTAGCGGTAGAGATTTTGGCAATAAAGATAAGAAACAGTCCTATCTCAGGTATTATGACACCAAAAAATAATGTTAACGCTGTATTGAAAATAAAGCAATTAGCTGACGACACGACACTATTTCTTGAAAATAGAGAGGATATGATAATGTCTTTAAACATACTCAATTCGTTTGAAAACTTTTCAGGACTTAAACTGAATTTACACAAAACCAAAGCAATACGACTAGGTAAAGGAGGAGAAGAACGGAATTTACCGTTTCCCATCGTTGATAAAATAAAAATCCTGGGAATTTATTTCCAAACAGAAACAATGGCTAGAAATTTTGAAGATAATTGGAAAAGTCGAGTTAAAAGAATCCATAATTTGATAAAACAGTGGAGTAGAAGGGATCTCAGTATACATGGCAAAATTGTTATAGTTAAATCCTATATTGTCAGCCAGTTAACATTCGTTATGCAATGTATAGGTATCCCGGAAGTAATTCTTAGGCTGGTGAACACATTGTTGTATAGGTTTATTTGGCAAAGAAAATTTAGCAACCGTAAAGCTTTCGAAAAGGTGAAAAGAAAAACAATGGAAAGTGACTATAGTGAAGGAGGACTTCAAATGATTAATATGTTAGAATTTCAAAAATGTTTGTATTTACAATGGGCTGGAAAGCTGCTTTGTGCTACTAACGAGAACTGGACCTTTATACCCAAATGGCATTTGGGTAAACTTGCTACAGAACAAAATATTTTCAGGATAAACTGCAGATCAAAGCAGCTACAAAACGTGAGTGAAATAGAAAACGACTTTTGGAAAGAAGTCATTATTACATATCTAGATAATAAGAAGAAATTAAATTAGAGGATGTAGACAGCAAGAACGTTCATAGTCAAATGCTATTTCATAACACTTTAGTACAATATAAGAGCAAGGTTTTGTATTTTCAAAATTGGTTCGAAAATGGATTTGAATGTGTTCAAAACATAGTGCATGCACATGAAAACCGACTCTTGAGTTTAGAAGAAGTTTCAACTGTAATAGATAAAAATAAAGCAAATGTAATTTTTGAATACAACGCTCTTTGCAACGCAATTCCAAGACAATGGATGAACTGGATTCAACGTGGCGAAATGAGTCGTGAAAACATCCATGTGGAGTCCTGCATTGCAAGTGAGTTTAATGTAAAACCAAAGAAAATAAAGACCTTATTATTAAAAGCGGGAGATGAAATCAATCTAAAACCTCACGCTTATGAAGTCTGGCAAAGAAAATTCAATTTTGTTCTCAACGACAGTTTCTGGATCTTGCCGAGAAAAGTTTCAAAAGAAGTTCGGTTACACGAACTACAACGGAAAATAAACCATAATATCTATCCTACAAATATCATTCTTGAAAAAATGAAAGTAACAGACTCTAACAAATGCGATTACTGTAGTGATAAGATTGACTTCATTGAGCATTTCTTTTTTGAAT
>CM065717.1:94262343-94269843 GCA_033310375.1 Conus canariensis
ACAGACAGACAGACAGACGGACAGAAAGATGAAAAAGAACCAAAAAAAATTTAATGACACGCAAGCTACATTGTTGACATCATACGACACATAAAAATTAGGCTGTGGTGACAGTGCCATGCATTCCCCTTGATCTCTCTCACTCCTAGTTTTAATTTAGAAAGAGAGGGTGTTAGTTACCGCCAATGACATTGACAAACAAAGCACATGACAAGACACGATGCATTTCAACCACTTGGGTCTTCTTCAGGCGAAAAAATAAATCACATTTAACATTTAAGACAGTACAAACAAAGAACGAAAATGACTCATCTGTTGTTAGTCCATGTGGTGGGGAGAATAGCCGCTAGGCGGAAATGACAAGGGGGATTATGGGAGAGGAAAAGGAGGGGGGGGGGGGTTCGTGGGGGGAGGGGGGGGTTGTGTGATACGATAGGGTTGTGTGTCTAGTTTAGTGGGGTGGTGTGATATCTTTGTGACGGTTGTGATAATGGTGGATTGATAATAATGGTAAAGGGGGGGGGGGGGGGGGGGCAAACTGGGAAAAAAAAAATTATATATAGAAGGGGTAAATAAGTACATGAACAGAAGAAACTTTAAAAAAAATAAATAAATAAATAAATAAAAAATAAAAAAGTTTAGGTGAATAAAATAAATGATTTCGCTGGGTGATGAAAGAGGTGGTGGTAGTTATGTGTGGGTAGTTGTGAAAGGTGTGTGGGTAATGTTAATGAGGGAGGGAAGGGGATGGAAGATAAATGGGTGATAAGGTATGATTGGGAGGGGGGGGGTGAGAGAAAAAAAAAAAAAAAGGGAAGAGGGTAATGTGTGTGTGTGGGGGGGGGGGGGGGGAGGGAAGGGGGGCAAGAGAAGGAGAGCTCATATCTCTTCATCCACTATGGGGTGGGGGGGTGGGGGTGGGGGTGGGAGGTTGGGAGGTTCATATTAATTGTGTTGTTTAAAAAAGTAAACAATGCTGTGGGATGATGTTCATTGTAACAGGTGAAATAATGTGTTGGCATCAATATGTTGCTGTTTGTTGAGAGAAGATAGCAGTGATCAATGAAAAACAGGGTATCATGTGTTGCACACACACACACACACACACACACACACACACACACACACACACACACACAAAGGGGGCGGGGGGGGGGGAACACATGTAAACAATGTTCTAGGTGAGTTAAGATCGTGTGATCATAGTGAGACTAACTGTGGAAAATTTTCACACACATATTCATACACACACACACACACACACACACACACACACACACACACACACCACACACACAAAGAGGGGTAAAAATTATTATCATTAATCAGTCACTGATGGGTGATGATCATATGAGATCAACGGTAGTGTAGGAAGAGATTCTTCTCCGTTCCCTTAGGCAGGAATGGTGGAGGTACTGGCAAGGGCTTCTGTATGGTGAAGGCCCTCCAGTGGTCAATAAGGTTTTGCATTCATCAGTGTGTTGGCAGGCCAGGATTCTTCTTTTGGTGTTGTTAAGGTTTTGCATTCATCAGTGTGTTGGCAGGCCAGGATTCTTCTTTTGGTGTTGTTGGGACTGTTCCACCGTCATTGGGGCTGCATGGATTAATTGCAGACCCGCCAGGGTGGAGTATTGCAGAGATGTTATGTCATAGTCTGGAGTGCCCGGTTCTCAGTATCACAATGATGGTCTTCTTCGTTTACTTAGGTCGGAATCCTGGAGGTAGTGACGGAGGCTGCTGTATGGTGACGACCCTCCAGTGGTCAGTATGGTTTTGCACTCATTGGTGAGTTGGCAGGCCAGGTTTCCACTTTGGGCCAAGCTGGGAATGCTTCGCTGTCTCTGGGGCTGCACTGCATTGATGGTTTGAAAGACTCACAGGTGTGGAGTATAGTGGACCTGTCATGTTGAGGTCAGGGGAGCCTTATCCTCAGTCCAACAATGTTCACTTGGTCTGATTTGGGCGTCCGGTAGTATGCATCCCTCTTGTTGAAGTCTGGGTGCTGCTCAAGTCATCTTCCTATTTGTCTCCTTGGAAATATTTTAGATTTATTCCAAGGAGACTACCTTTTACAGTTGGGGCTGCTGTCCTTCCTTTGTCAGTTGGTCAGCTTCTTCATTTCCATATAGTGCAATGTGAAGGTATTCACTGGATGGGAGTATTTTCAGTGACTGATAATGGTAATAATTTTAAATCAGTAGTACCAAGGTGGTGACCATTGTTATACAAGTGGAAAAATGCAGTGGTGATGGTGCAATGGTGCAAGGTGGGGGGGCATAGGAAAATACCAATGACCTGTGGGTGATGCTCACTGGCATGGGTGAGATCAATGGTACTGTAGGATGATAGTCACTGAGGTAAGTGGAATAATAAGGTGGCATTGGTATAATATTGCAGGTTGAGAAAGTGGGTGGAGGGGGGTTGGGGTAGATGACTGGTGGGTGATGGTCATGTTTCATTGGAGATACTGTAGGATGATGATAATTGTTGGTATAAGTGGGATGATGTTGTGGCATGGTGTAAAGTGCCGGTGGGGGAATGGGGCAGGTGTTTAAAGATGGGTGGATGATGATGATGGTAAAGGTGTAGGTATGGTCATAGTGGTGTAGGATGATGGTCATTTTTGTAAAAGGAGTAGGAGAGTGCATTAGTAAGTGTGATAATGCCAGTGGTGGAGTAAAGGAAATGATTATAAAGACTGATGGATGTTGATAGCTGTGATGAGATCTACAGTACTGTAGGGGGGTGGCAGTCGTTATAAGTGAAATAATGTCATGGCATTGATGTAGTAATGCCAGTTGGAGAAAAAAAAAAAAAAAGGGATGAAGAATAATGGATAATTGGTCATTGTCTTGAGTGGGGTAAACAGTGCTATAGGATGTTGTTCATTGCCATAAGTGAAATAGCATGATGGCATTGGCATGATAATGCCAGTTGAGTTTAAAAAAAAAAAAAAAAAAAAAAAAAAAAAAACCAGACCACCACCACCACCACCACCACCACACAACAACAGCAACTTTGGGGGGGGGGGGGGGGGGGGGCAATGATAAATGACTCGGTTGGTGGTAAAGGTTGTATCTATAGATGAAATTATCACCGTCTCTCACACACACGGGCATGTGTAATACATGCACGCACACATTGTATATGGGCAGGTACATATGTACACAGGCACATCCACACACACACATATGCAAACATATACACACATGTCAAAAAAAAAAAAAAAAAGGAATGAAGAATAATGGATAATTGGTCATTGTCTTGAGTGGGATAAACAGTGCTATAGGATGTTGTTCATTGCCATAAGTGAAATAGCATGATGGCATTGGCATGATAATGCCAGTTGAGTTTAAAAAAAAAAAATAAAAAAAAAAGTTATACATAGGACATCTTATATCTTATGAGTGGTGGTAATAATGTAATGGTGATGGTGGTCATATATGGGAATGTGGGGAAAAAAAAAAAAAAAAAAGGGGACACACACAAAACACACACACACACACACACACACACACACACACACACCCGACAAACACATGTACATGCATCCAAGCATACCTGTATGTCTAGGGGTGATCATGAGATACAAGATACAATGGGGACAAAGGAAAGGAAGTGGTCAGTGAAAAAAAAAAAAAAAAAAAAAAAAAAAAAGGGGGGGGGGGGGGGGGGTTTACTGCAAGTTAATGTGGTGTGGGTGGGTGTGTGATTTTGTGGAATATATAGTGAGTTGTTGCAGTGAGGGACCGGTGTAATCATGTACTTGGGTTGGGATGCTGGTGATACGGGGGGGTGGGGGGGGTGGGGTGGGGGTGGGGGTGGGGGGAGTCAAGGGAAAGAGCGGGGGGAGGGGGGTGTTACAGGGGGGGGGAGTTTGGAGGTGGGAGGGTCGACTACTGGGCCTACCCTTCTGATAGGTTTTTTTTTTTTTTTTTTTTTTTGGTTTTTTTTTTTGGGGGGGAGGGGAAAGGGGGGGATATTGTGTGTGTGTGTGTGTGTGTGGGGTGGAGTAGGGGGTAGATCAGAGGGTAGGTAGTTCATTGGTATAGAACATGCATAGGGTGTGGTGGAATGTGAAAGGTGAAGGAGGGTGGCTGTAGATTAGGTATGAAGTGAGGAGCGGGAGGGGGGGGGGGGCTTCTTGGTGGTGCTGTGTTGTGTGTGTGTGTGTGTGTGTGTGTGTGTGTGTGTGTGTGTGTGTGTGTGCATGTGTGTGTGTGCGTGCATGTGTGTGTGTGTGTGTGTGTGTGTGTGTGTGTGTGTGTGTGTGTGTGTAAGTAAATGAACAAAATAAAATGAAATAAATTGATTGAAAAAAAAAAAAAAAAAAAAAAACCTTGATAAATACATAAATTAGAAGTGGGGGGGGGGGGGGGGAGTTGTAAGGGGAAAGATAAAGCAAAATTAAGATTAAATAGGTGGAGGGTGGCTGTAACTACTGTATGTAGTGAGTGAAGGGGATATGGTGGTGGTGTGTGTATATGTGTATGTGTGTGTGTTGGTGGGGGATATTGCCAACTGATGTAGAAGTGGTGGGTATGTGCGTAAGGTTATTGTTGGATATTGATGCCTTGGGGGTGTAGTGTGCCCAGTTTGGCAATGAGATGGGATTCTTGAGTTGTGCGTTCAAAGCTGTCACTCTGTGACTGCCAGAGTGCCATGACTTTGACATGGTTGATGTTGTGTTGGGTGTGGTTGAAGTGTAGGGCAACGGGTTTGGGTCGGTGGTGGCGGATATCAGCCAGGTGTTCAGTGATGCGTGTTTCAAGTGTGCGTGATGTTTCCCCTATGTAGATCTTGCCACACAGCTGGCAGTGGATGGCATATATAATGTTGCGGCTCTGACATGAGAATGTGCGTTTGACTGTGAAGGAGTCTTTGGGGCCCTGTAAGATGGTGTCTGGTTTTGTGAGGGGGCAGATTTTGCAGTTGGGTTTAGAGCAGGGGTGAGTACCTGGTGGTGTAGCTGTGGTTCTGTTCAAACTGGACCGCACGAGGAGGTCTTTGAGGTTTTTGTCACGTTTGAATGTGATCATGGGTTTGGTATGGAAGGCGGGTTTGTGGTTATGTACAATGTGCCAATTGGATTTGAGGATCCTACAGATGGGGAGGGTGTGCGGGTGGTAGAGGAGGTAGGCTGTGGGTCTGTCTGTCTTGGTTGGATGCTGGGTTTCAAGAGCAGATGTTCTGGATACAGCTATGGTGCGGCGGAGTGCTGCATTGATGATGGAACTGGGGTATCCGCGGTTGGTGAAAAATTGTGACATTTTGGTGCTTGTATTGTGAAGTCTTCCTCGCTGGAGCAGAGTCTGCGAAGACGGAGAAATTGTGAGTATGGGATGCTGTTTTTAGTGTATGGGTGGTGGGAGGATGAGTAGTCTAGGTATGCATGTGCGTCGGTGGGTTTGTAGAAAATGGAGGTTTTGCGTAGGCCATCTTCAAGGGAGATGGTGATGTCTAGGAAGTTGACTGACTGTGAAATGGTGTAGGTTAGTTGGATGGATGGATGGAAGGTCTGGGCAAAGTTGAGGAAGTTGAGGAGGTCTTGTTTTGGCATAGATGTGGCTCCCAGTCCATCATCGATATACCTTTTGTACAGTTCAGGTGTGGGGCCTGTGTATGTGTTGAGTAGGCGGTGTTCCAAGTGCCCCATGAAGAGGCAGGCATAGGCTGGTCCCATTTTGGTACCCATGGCAACACCACTAATTTGTGAAAATGTGTGCTTGTTGAATTGAAATGTGTTCAGGGTGAGGACTAATTCAGCAAGTCTGACCAGTGTGGAGGTGGGAGGGTGTTGTTGGTTGGGGGGCCGTTTGTCAAGGAAAAATGTGAGGGCCCTCAGTCCATCCTAGTTTTAAAACAAAAAGAAAATAATGAAAACCAATTTAAAAAAAAAAAACCCACAACAGATGCTGTTTTTAAAAAGCCACATGGGCAAACAGTCGCTTCTGAATGGAAAGTCAGATTTTGACAACAACAAAGTTGGCATGCCATAAAGTGCGATCAGAGAGAGAGAGAGAGAGAGAGAGAGAGAGAGAGAGAGAGAGAGAGAGAGAGAGAGAGAGAGAGAATCCAGAACAAAGACAGGAGTGTCGTCCATGAACAAAACAAAGAAAAAGAAATGACGATGGTACAGAAAGATTTCTGTAAAGACAGAGTCAAAGAGAGTCGCAGAAAAGAGAAAATCACGAGCACGGAACCCATGATAGAAGGAAGCTACAGAGAGCACGAACACCCCCCAACGGCCACAGCCATCGACACGGTCAACCCAGGCAGAAGACCAGCACCACCAAATCCGACGGAAAATAGTAGGGTGCACTATTTTCGCTCCAACCCACCCACCAGACCAGCACAGGGGACGACAGCACCGCCCTCTCCACCTCACCAACCAGCTGCACAGACTGTGATCCGGGACACCGTGTCCTTTAGGGGCCTCTGCCCGACAGGACGTTACACCTCTCTCTAGGCAGGCACAGAAACTTCTGCCCGATAGGACGTTACACCTCTCTCTAGGCAGGCACAGAAACTTCTGCCTGATAGGACGTTACAGTCCTCTCTACGCAGGCACAGAAACTTCTGGCCGACAGGACGTTACACTCCCCTCTACGTAGGCACAGAAACTTCTGGCCGACAGGACGTTACACTCCCCTCTACGTAGGCACAGAAACTTCTGGCCGACAGGACGTTACACTCCCCTCTACGTAGGCACAGAAACTTCTGGCCGACAGGACGTTACACTCCTCTCTACGTAGGCACAGAAACTTCTGGCCGACAGGACGTTACACTCCTCTCTACGTAGGCACAGAAACTTCTGGCCGACAGGACGTTACACTCCCCTCTACGTAGGCACAGAAACTTCTGGCCGACAGGACGTTACACTCCTCTCTACGTAGGCACAGAAACTTCTGGCCGACAGGACGTTACACTCCTCTCTACGTAGGCACAGAAACTTCTGGCCGACAGGACGTTACACTCCTCTCTACGTAGGCACAGAAACTTCTGGCCGACAGGACGTTACACTCCTCTCTACGCAGGCACAGAAACTTCTGGCCGACAGGACGTTACACTCCTCTCTACGTAGGCACAGAAACTTCTGGCCGACAGGACGTTACACTCCCCTCTACGTAGGCACAGAAACTTCTGGCCGACAGGACGTTACACTCCTCTCTACGTAGGCACAGAAACTTCTGCCTGTGGGACGTTACATTCCTCTCTACGTAGGCACAGAAACTTCTGCCTGATTGCCTAATAGGACGTTACACTCCTCTCTACGTAGGCACAGAAACTTCTGTCTGATTGCCTGATAGGACGTTACACTCCTCTCTAGGTAGGCACAGAAACTTCTGGCCAACAGGACGTTACACTCCTCTCTACGTAGGCACAGAAACTTCTGCCTGATAGGACGTTACACTCCTCTCTACGAAGGCACAGAAACTTCTGGCTGTAGGACGTTACACTCCTCTGTACGTAGGCACAGAAACTTCTGGCCGACAGGAC
>CM065717.1:94277343-94287343 GCA_033310375.1 Conus canariensis
CTTCATGTTCTTCACAGCCGAGCGGACCGCTGAGAGCTGTATCAGGGCCGTCATCTCGTCAAAGGCACTTATAAACATAGATGGTTAAAATATCCACAATCACTGAAAGACACGCATAAACTGCTATCCCCCCCCCCCCCCCCCCCTCCCCTGTACAATCAAAGATCAGTTTTAAAACAATTTTTATCTCTAAATCACGTGACGTGGAACATCTCTGAACCAGGTTCTCATGCTGTCTGCTGCCACAAGTGTTCATGTCTTACACCCAAGTCTCATGCTGTCTGCTGCCACAAGTGTTCATGTCTGACACCCAAGTCTCACGCTGTCTGCTGCCACAAGTGTTTATGTCTGACACTCAAGGCTCATGCTGTCTGCTGCCACAAGTGTTCATGTCTGACACCCAAGTCTCACGCTGTCTGCTGCCACAAGTGTTTATGTCTGACACCCAAGTCTCATGCTGTCTGCTGCCACAAGTGTTCATGTCTT
This sequence comes from Conus canariensis, assembly GCA_033310375.1. Taxonomy (NCBI): domain Eukaryota; kingdom Metazoa; phylum Mollusca; class Gastropoda; order Neogastropoda; family Conidae; genus Conus; species Conus canariensis. Next base: position 94,277,830 of record CM065717.1, read on the forward strand.
GACACCCAAGTCTCATGCTGTCTGCTGCCACAAGTGTTCATGTCTGACACCCAAGTCCATAAAGTCAATGACCACAGTGGCCCGCTAGCATTGACAGGCGAGATGTTGACCACGCCCCCCGCCCCCCCCCCCCTCTCCCTCCCCTCTCTCTCTCCCCTCCCCTCCAGCCCAAGACACAGCACTGCGACAACCATAGTGACAGGCTCGTGAATAAAACAGTCACGTAATACACTCCGACCCGTGTTCATATTTAAAGCAGCAAGACTTTTAACTGGAAACTTTTTTTCTGTATTGCCGAACGACAGAGACAAACAAATTACAAGAAGAAAAAACAAAAGAATAAAAACCACGACGCTATGTCTTCTTCAAGCAAGAAAAACAACATTGAAGACAATGAAACCGAAGAGCGAGCAATCACTTATCTTGTCAAACTGGGCGCAGAATGGATGTGAAGAAAAAAAAAAACTGAGGAGATAAGAGATTGTTCGTTCTTCGGTTTCATTGTCTTCAGTGTTGTCTTGCCTGAGGTGGACAAAAGCGACCAAAACGCGTCGTGTTTTGTCCCGTCATTTGTCTCTTTCTTTCGTTCGGCGGTACGGCAATTTGTCTTTTGTTTACATTCCTGTCTGCAGTCACCACACTCTGAAACTTCTCTCTCTTTTCTTCTGTCATAGTTCGCGTGACCTTGCAAAAATGGCACCCTGACTCGCAGACAAGCGCTTGAACCATCTTCGCGATTTTCATCTTAGTACCGTGTTTACCTGCGCTCAGTCAGCCGTAACCACTGGTTTGTGTCTGCGTGTGTGTGTGTGTAGGTGTGTAGGTGTGTATATATGTCCAAGTTATGCGCGTATACAGGCTCAAGAGAAAGATTCAGTGCTTACACACTGTGTTTGCGCATGCATTTTTGCATGGTATATTACGTGTATTATGTGTGCGCGCGCGCTTGTTTGCATGTATACAGCGCTTTCGTGTGTAGCCTATGTGACTCTGTGCATACATGCATACAAGAGGGAGTGAGGGAGAGAGAAAGAGGGAGGGGGGAGGAAGAGAGTTTCGCGCGCGCAAGCGCGTGCGTGTGTGCATGTGTGCGCGCGCGCGTGCGTGCGTGCTTGCGTGCGTGCGTACATGTGTACGAATGCGCGTGTCTGTGAGTTTGTGCACTGCATTGCATTTAAACAGGAGCGAGCACGAGCCCCACGCAAACAATTTAAGCCGACCCATACCAGTGAATATGGGCTTAAAGATCAACCAACCTACCAACCTTGGAAACAGTAACAACGAAAAGAAACAAATACCAAGAGCCTTCCACCAGAACTGAAAACGGGGTTTACAAAATTAACTAAGCACATACTTTAACCAATCTACTCTCACCTGGTAAAAAGCTCTGTATTTTGAAGCTTTAAATAAACCACACATGAATTCACTTTTTTTTTTCCACGGCTCACCTGTCAGGTTACTTGGCCGCGTAGTGCTGCCTTTTGCGCACGATAACTTCAATGGACGACTGACGAAGCACAGCAACGGTGAGCCGCGGACACAAAACTGGAAAACAAAACCGCCAAATGTTCAACTCTCCTTGCCAAACACACAGCTTGAATCTGCAAACAAAGGAACTGAGCGCACCTTCGACATTCACTCAACCTCCTCTAGAGGTCGCAGTGTGCAGTCAGCTAAACTGTCGTCTGTTTGGAATGGTTCGCGATTTTTTTTCCTAATGGTAACAGTGAGGGGAGGTCACTCCAGCGAGGCAGCCATGGATCACAGAGCCAGCCCTTGGTCGTCGTTTGTGTTGTCAAGACTTCGCCAGTTGGCGATGGCGCAACGTGCCGTGCTTTGTGGGCCTGGTACCAATGCGCGTAGCATGCAGCGGCACGATGTTGACACCAATCGTAACCTCCGAACACAAGGCTATGTTTGCAGAACGCGTCGGTTTATGTGTTTGTTTTGTCTGTCAGCAAGAATGTAATAAAGATGTATGTTGTATTATTGGGTTTTATGGCTGAAGGGACACTTCTCTAGCTCTAAACCCACAAAAAAATGATGTCAATAGTTGTTAAAAAAAAAACAAAAACAAAAAAACAACTGCTGATCATATTGCTCGTTCTCCGTTTTCATAGACCTGGATGTTGTTTATCTTGCCTATAGAAGACCTAAGAGGTCGAAATGTGTTGTGTTTTGTCTTGTAATTTGTTTGTTCCTGTTGTTTGGTAGACTCACATACTTCTTTTTAAATCTGCTGATATACAGTTTTGTACAGTGGTGTTAATAGTTTAGCAAACAAAAGTGAAGAATCCATCATCCAAAACCCATTTTACGCCGAATATGAGAAGATAAGTGGTTGCTCGCCCTTCGTTTTCATGGTCCTAAATGTTGGTTGTTTTTGCCTGAAGAAGACCCAAGAGGTCGATATGCATTGTGTTCTGTCCTGTAATCTGTTTGTCTGTACTAATACCGTTTCTTTCTAAAACCAAAGAAGTTCTTGCAACTTTCAGCGACTCACAAGCAGACGTTATAGGGCTAAAAGAAACGTTGCCGAAGAATAGGCAAGGACTGGATGCTTCTTTTATGTTCATGTATTAACTTATACCTTGTTTGTTAACTTCAACTGGAACGAGGGGGTTTACCCTGTACCCACACTGTTCAGTAAAAGCATAGGGATGTTCTTATTTAAATAAGGTGGCAGTCCGAATTTGAGGCCAATCATGGCGAGAAAGTGTTGTCCAATCACAGAAAAAAAAGACACGAAGTATGATGAGATCTGCCTAGTGGGTGATGCAATGAGTAACATTATGAATAACGAGTGCCATTTAGATTGTTTCCATGTTCAATGGAACCGTTTCAACTTGGACGCAAAAGTTACCTGTTTGAAAATAGCTGAGCCGGGTCAGACAAATCCGGCCCAAGGAAAACACTGAGGTCTATGCCTTTCTTCCAAATGGACAGAATTTAACAGAACTGGCCGAATCATGTAGCCCTACATATACAATCATCTTTTTCAATAAAAGAACCAGAGAAGAAAAACGAAGGTGAAGTGTCCAGGACGGGGAAATCGTGATGGTATTGCTTAAGTGCACTAAGCTGATGTATTATTAGTCAGGCTTAACACACCAAGGTTATCTTTGTACTCATACACGCATGTGCACACTCATGTACCCACCAAACATTCACCTCTCTCTGGGAATGGGATGTCGCGCATTCGGTTCTCTCCTAACACGACTGAGAACAAGAAATGCAATTTATATGCTACTTATAATCAAACATGAACAATCCAATTACACAAAATGGAATAATCAAAACATAAAACAGCAAACAAGTGGGGTATTTTTTGCTCCCATAAGAAAACCTAACACAGAGTAACTTTTATTCAAGACTGGCACAGCCTTTCAAACTTGAATAAAGTCAGACAAATACATAGACGAACAATCTAATAGCATGGGTGAAACCTACAAAACTTGATTTGACTGAAATAAGGCCGGGGTCCAGGGGCCGCCTAGGCCCCGGCGAGGTACAGGGGCAGTGCCCTATTGGGGGTCTAATTGGGTCGAAGCCCCCTGGGCGAAATTAAATTTTTTATATTTTTTTAGGCCAATTTCGTTGGCTCTCCTGCACCAGAAAAAAATTAATTGTAACATGATTTCTGCAGTAAAAAGCTTAAATGGATAAAAATAATATTTTTAGCTTATTGTACAAGCTCAGGAAAGTTAAAATGAAAAAAATAATTGACCCAATTGTCACATGGGCTTCCCTGTCTACACTGTCTTCTTCTCTTCACTTTGACAACGGGCCTATGGCTTGAAACGTCAGTTTCCTCTCCAACGGATTCAACTACCACCAAAAGTTTTTATAAACTTTATTATTTTTTCATTTTATCACGAATCCTGCAGTCAACTTTTGTTTCTTCCTCAGGAAAGTTAAAGTCTGAAAGTGTAGAAATAAACCAGAATATAAAAACTCAAGAAGGGAAACCTTTCTCACCCAATCTGAACTGATCAAACATTCCAAAAATCAAGACTGTGTTCAAAGGTAAAATCATCTGGGCAATCAGAATCATCTGGGTGATCAGCATGGCTTCGAAGTTTCTTTTTTCCATTCGCTCCGTAACTGATCGTTTTTGAGCAAACGATACAGAAAACGATACAGGAACACGTGCCGGCCACATTCATTTTCTTGCACCACTTGCGAGATTCACTGCCGTCGTCATCAGTTTCGTTTAGCCATTGCCATCTCCTTTTGTTTCTAATTTGGCCCTGATGCATGCTACTGGATCTCCTTTCAAAAAAAGCCATGACTGTAATGTATACTGGATATCTTAACTCATACAAAAATCATTCATACAAGTCACAAGGCTTGACACAATGCTTCGTTGTGTTTTCATGAAGCCGAACAGTTATAAACAAAAGAATTATGGGTAAGACGCATGCGCAGTGTTTTGGCGGTGGACGTCGTATGCTAGTCTGTACTGCAACACTGCCACAATGACTACTTCATTTCCGGAGCACCATGCAAACTTTCCTGGTAAGACAAACGCGCCAGTGTTAGCCTGTGACGACGCCGGAAATACAGAAACAGCTACTTCCGGTAAGAGATCGAAAGCTTGGATTGAACACAAAATCGGAAACGACAAGTCGTGATTTTTTTTTTTTTTAAATTGACGGAAGTTCCGTCAAGACTGAAAGTCATTTTGACGGATTTCCGTCCATAGACGGAAAAGTTTCACCCATGTTAAATAGTGGGGGGAAAAACAAGCGCAGGCCAACAACCGAACTGTCTTCGTAGTAATGACCTGGCAAAGATTTGGACTTAAAGGAGGGGGGGGGGGGGGGGGGGGGGAGTTTGAAGATGGAGAAACTGGGAACATGAAATTAAGAAAATATGTTACAGATATGAAAACTCTTCACTAGCTGCATAAGAGAACCATCGCAATCCCTCTTGAAGGCAGATATATTTGTATTGCCTGCTCCGAGGCCTTTCGTCCGCTGGGTCGGAACTCATCAGGGAGACACGGCTAGTTGTGTCTGCGCTCCTGGCGTCAAATAGAGACACACCACAGTCCATAATACTGTGGTGTTCTCACCACCAAGGGTGCAAAAAAGAATCCAATAGCACTCCCAAAGCAGCCAGCGAAGAGTAGTAAATGAAACCAAACGAAAGTATGGGGAGGAAAAAAGTTGCTGAAAAACTAAAGACATTATGCAAATAGTATAAAATGTAGGGGACAATCTTTGAGCCTACGCTTGAGGATCCACCCAAAGATGCAAGGGAGATCAAAAGACAAACACACAGACGGACAGAAACAAATACAAATAACCTCAATTTAATCAAAACAAAATCGGAAATGAAATGAGGCAGGGAACAGTAAATGATAAACAGTAAACAAGTGGGGTATCTTTTGCTCCCATAAGAAAACCTAACACAGAGTAACTTTTATTCAAGATTGGCACAGCCTTTTAAACTTGAATGAAGTCAGACAAATACATAGACGAACAATCTAATAGTGGGGAAAAAACAAGCGCAGGCCAACAACTGAACTGTCTTCGTAGTAATGACTTGGCAAAGATTTGGACTTAAGGGGGGGGGGGGGGGGGGGGGGGGGGGGAGTTTGAAGATGGAGAAACTGGGAACATGAAATTAAGAAAATATGTTACAGATATGAAAACTCTTCACTAGCTGCATAAGGGAACCATCGCAATCCCTCTTGAAGGCAGATATACGCAATCCCATACGCAATCCCATCTTCAAAACCCCCTCCCCCCCCTTCCCCCCCCCCCCCCCCCCCCCTCCTTAAATCCAAATCTTTGCCAAGTCATTACTACGAAGACAGTTCAGTTGTTGGCCTGCGCTTGTTTTTCCCCCCACTATTAGATTGTTCGTCTATGTATTTGTCTGACTTTATTCAAGTTTAAAAGGCTGCGCCAGTCTTGAATAAAAGTTACTCTGTGTTAGGTTTTCTTATGGGAGCGAAAAATACCTCACTTGTTTACTGTTTATCGTTTACTGTTCCCTGCCTCATTTCATTTCCGATTTTGTTTTGATTAAATTGAGGTTATTTGTATTTGTTTCTGCGATTTTGTTTTGATTAAACTGAGGTTATTTGTATTTGTTTCTGTCCATCTGTGTGTTTGTCTTTTGATCTCCCTTGCATCTTTGGGTGGATCCTCAAGCGTAGGCTCAAAGATTGTCCCCTACATTTTATACTATTTGCATAATGTCTTTAGTTTTTCAGCAACTTTTTTCCTCCCCATACTTTCGTTTGGTTTCATTTACTACTCTTCGCTGGCTGCTTTGGGGGTGCTATTGGATTCTTTTTTGCACCCTTGGTGGTGAGAACACCACAGTATTATGGACTGTGGTGTGTCTCTATTTGACGCCAGGAGCGCAGACACAACCAGCCGTGTCTCCCTGATGAGTTCCGACCCAGCGGACGAAAGGCCTCGGAGCAGGCAATACAAATATATCTGTCTTCAAGAGGGATTGCGATGGTTCCCTTATGCAGCTAGTGAAGAGTTTTCATATCTGTATCATATTTTCTTAATTTCATGTTCCCAGTTTCTCCATCTTCAACCCCCCCCCCCCCCCCCCCTTAAGTCCAAATCTTTGCCAAGTCATTACTACGAAGACAGTTCAGTTGTTGGCCTGCGCTTGTTTTTTCCCCCACTATTAGATTGTTCGTCTATGTATTTGTCTGACTTTATTCAAGTTTAAAAGGCTGTGCCAGTCTTGAATAAAAGTTACTGTGTTAGGTTTTCTTATGGGAGCAAAAAATACCCCCACTTGTTTACTGTTTATCGTTTACTGTTCCCTGCCTCATTTCATTTCCAAAACATCAATACTTCCTAATCCCGGGTTATAATAAAATGGCTTCTTACCTGGCCAGGTTTCCACACACACAACCACACTTTCACACCACACCACATTTCTTGAACAAGTCTCTTCAAGTTTTCTTCAGCAATGGATGATGGTGACGCCCTTGGTTGACTGGCTCCAGGTTTTCAGGACTGGGTCTTCGTGGTCGTCTCTGGGAACTCGACGTAGAAATCTTCTTCTTCACCTCTTTCACCCACCTCTGGGTTTCAAACTCAGGTTGTCAATTTTCACCCACCTCTGGGCTTCAAACTCAATCTTTTCTCTTCCAGTTTGTCTTTTACCCTAAGACCTTGCTGTCACTTCTGTCTCCCAGACCACGTTTCTCTCGACCCTACTCTGTCCTGCTCACTCTTCTCTCCCCCTTCTCCTCTGTCCTTCTCTCTCTCTCTCGTGGTGGTCTTCTTTTCCGCCGTCACGTTGTTCTCCCTCAATTTATATAGGGATGGACACAAAACATTTCCCTTTGGGCCATGCCTTTGTCCCTGTTGCTTCTTCGTCACCTTGTTCACAAGTGCACTGAATTCTCCTTTCGCTACGTTCTTCCACACGTCAGCATTTACACACATCCCTACCTTATTGATTAGCAAACAACCACTTGGCACCAGATGGACATCGAAAATTCCCGCCGACTCCCGGACCGCTTTAACACAGTAATTATCCTAGAGAGAGCTACGACAACAACGTCCACACGCATTCACCAGCTGACAAAGCCTCAACGCAGTGCCCCACGGCAATACCATCTGAACGAGCCCAAGACTCCTGCTCTTGAAGGACTGTTTACAAAGCAACCTCAGCTGACTGAGTATTTAGCGCCTACTCGATGCTCTGAGGTCCTAGTGGTTACATTCCCCTCCCTTTTGCCATCGGGAAGGTTCGCACTTGGGAGGGTCCTTACTACCTTAGGTGCCATCTGTCACCTGACCACTTCGACCACCTTGGCACAGTTCGACCGTGTGTGCTAGGTGAGGGCGTATTTGCTAATCGGCCCATTACTTATTTCTCTACCACTCATGGCATTCTTTGCCTCTAAGCGCTTAAGGCCTTTTGTGAGAGGTTTCACTCCCTTGACATGAAGGTTAAAGGGGTCCTCACCCATAAACAGCATGTTTGGGTTGTTCAAAAGTATGATCGAGCGTGTTTCGATGTACGAGTTACTTTTCTTCTGGAACTCACTTCTATCCGTGTTTCGGGTCGTGCAAGTAGCCAAATCGTGACTCGCCACGGAGATTGCCGAGCACAGTACGGAAAGAGACGAGAGTCGGGGATTCCGCAAGTGACGTATAAATGCCAACACCTCGAGGCGATAATGGCAGATGCTCCCAAATTTTACTTGAGATAATAATCAGGGTTCCCAATTTGATTAATATTTTAAAGGGTTTCTTCACTCTATGTTTGCAGTTTGTTTGTCTGAGTTTTGTTTAACGTCCACGCCCAAATTAAGGGTAAGCAGACGGCTGGATCGTCTTAACCTGACACCAGCGGGCCAGGGTGGATATTGGGGGTAAACTATGGTCATTTTAACAGGAAAAATTCCACATGAAAATTTCCAAGACTAACCCGGGGTCGAACCACCGACATTTCGGTCATGAGTCCAGCGCCTTATTCACTAGGCTGACCGTGGCCTCCATGTTTGCAGTTTTAAGAGGGTGTTTCCACCCTCAGGTAGACATTTTACAGGTTGACCATATTATGTACATGTACACACATACGCACGACACAGATAGTACATGATATACACATGCACATACATACATCTGTTCACACACACACACACACACACACACACACACACACCACACACACACACACATTACCGTAGTATTAAATAACTTTAAAATGATTATGTGATAAAACACATTTTCCTTCAGTTGTTTAGATCTATCAGATAATGCCTCTTCCTTTGAACAGGAGTTTGTCAGCTACTGCATCATCACACTAATTCTCTTCCCTGCTGTAGAAATCTTTTCAACAGCTGTTCACTTTCAGTCCCCCCCCCCCCCCTCCCCATCCCACACACACACACACACACACACACACACACACACACACACACACACACTACACACACACTTTTTTTACATTCCTCATTTTCAATCTCACTCTCTCCACTTAAATTCTTAAGTCCCACAATGACAATTAGAATCTGAGGGTCTTTTACAATATATTGCAGTCAAAGATTCTGGCTGTTATTTTAAAAACTGATGCGTGACGTGCCGTACATCAGATCTAAGCTGCAGATCTAAGCTCATTATTCTCTTACTCACCAAGGCAGTTTATAGCATACAGACATACCACACCTGCATATATCTTAAAATGCACAGTAAGTCACTATCCTGTATCCAAATACTGATAAATAATTCACTTACTAAAGCATATGGTTGTTGGACGGAACCTTGAACTTGCAGGGGTGCCTGATGTTCAGCAATGTCCTGAAAAATGAAAACCCTAACTATTATTCACTGGAGTCCAACAAGTCGTTATTTGTGGACATGGACACTTTCTTGTTAATAAGAATCATAACTTCAGTTTTGTTGGAAACAGCAACAGCAGGGAAAAAAATCAATCACAAACATGCAACAGTTTCAGTGGCAGTAGGCAGTGTGACTGACTGACTGCCACTATGACTCTGGCATGTATGACTGAAAGT
>CM065717.1:94292343-94374843 GCA_033310375.1 Conus canariensis
GCGTGCGTGTGTGTGTGTGTGTGTGTGTGTGTGTGCGTGTTTGTGTTCTTGTTGTTATTGTTCTTGTTACTGTTATCTTCTGAACATCCATTTCCCACAAATACTCGAAGGCGCACGCACACACACACACTTGCGTACACATACATGTGTGCATATACACGCACGCGCGCATGCACATACACACACACACGCATATACAGGCACACGCATCTATGTACATACACATGTGCAGGTTCGTGCTTGCGGGTGCATGCTCACACAAGCCCACAGGTCACACACACACAACACACACACACACACACACACACACATATACGCGCGCACAGCATACACTGGAACACACACATGGGCCCGTGCCCACACTCCCATGCGCACACACACACACACACACACACACACACACCCCCCAGTGTACACTCACCACACACACACACATATACAATAATGATGATGGACAGCCCAATGTTATGCATGAACCCAAGGTCTGATCAACGCGCTGGGCTAATGCGTAGGTCAGACATCTGCAAAGTCGTAGCCATCAGACCCTCTTCTTCAATTCTTTCATCTTAGTCATTTTATGTGCAGTGTGGTCCCGAAACTTAGCGGATGTGGTGTAGCGTATATGGACCAGTCCGCACGTAGTGACACCTCTCTGATAAATCTGAAACTGAAACTATGTGAACATTTGCTGCGGAGTGCTTCAGGCGCGCTTGTGCGCGCGAGTGAGTGCGCACTTGTATGAGTTTTATGATCGATGCTCAGTGTGTGCGTTTCAGATGTATAGTTGTGTTTCATGCGGCGGTCACCGTTTGCTCAGCTTTTTGTACTCCCAGTTCTTATAGAGCAGGGAGTACTTTAGAATGGGAACGAAGAAATGCTGTGTGTCTGTGTGTGTGTCCGTGGTCAAAATGTGTTCCACTCGCTCCAGACAAAACTACTGGGCCGATCTTTCTGAAAATTTGTAGGTATGTTCATTATGGGCCACGGATGATGCCCGATGTTTTAGTTTACCGCTATAGCTGTTACTAACGGCTGTAACGGCCTGTAACGGTTTTTCTTCTTTATGGAATATCTCAGAAAGTACTTGGCCAATTTATAAGCGGTTTGGATGATCTTGTGACAAATCGGAGCCTCTGTCCATATGTAAGTGATGTAATGCTGAAAATGGATTAAACAACCGTTAAAAACCGTTATTCTGCCGTTATTTCTTATATATATATATGGATTTTAATGAAATTTGGTATATAGAAAGGTTATCACACACAAATGGCACTTCTATTTAGTGTTTCAAAATTTGACCGTTAAAAACCGTTATTCTTGACATATTGTCCGATTTGGATGAAATTTGATATGTACACAGGCTTTAGCCCAGTGAGGACTAAAATACCGGTTTCAAAAGTGTATATCGGTTATATAACCGTTTAAACCGTTATTTTGCCATTATTTTTTTATATATTGGTGGGTTTTAATGAAATTTTGTATATAGAAAGGTTATCACACACAAATGGCACTTCCATGTAGTGTTTCAAAATCTGACCGTTAAAAACCGTTATTCTTGACATATTGTCCGATTTGGATGAAATTTGGTATGTACACAGGCTTTAGCCCAGTGAGGACTAAAATACCAGTTTGAAAAGTGTACATCGGTTAAATAACTGTTAAAACCGTTATTTTGCCTTTATTTCTTATCTCACAAAGCACTTGGCCGATTTATAAGCGGTTTGGAAAACTGGGAGTACGTTTATATGCTTCGCATCTTGGGTTTTTTTTTTTTTTTATCGATTGGCTCCCTACAAAGTCCTTTTTTCCCGTTCTTTGCTATAATCAGTTACCAATCACATGCTCAGGTATACACAATTCGAAAGAGCACAACGGTTGATGATACACAGCGGGTTGGCTCGTGTGTGTGAATGAGAGAAAAAGGATTTGACGATAAGTGGCGGGAAAGAGGAGGGTTGGGAAAGGGGAGTGGGCAGGAGTGGGTGGTGGGTGGGGTAATCATGAGTTCTTTTTTTTTTGGAGGTGGGGGGGGGGGGGGGGGGGGTAGAATGTTGACACGCAAGTGTGGAGTGACCGAGCGGCGGAGGGGTGACGATTGGATGTCACGTAGCTTTGTTCTTCCCTTTCAGTTTCCAGCATGCCGTACAAGCGGTTTTGTGAATTCGCCGTTTCCGATTGCTATACATTCATTGAGATGTGTGTGTGTGTGTGTGTGTGTGTGGTGTGTGTGTGTGTGTGTGTGGGGGATGGGGGTGGGAGAGGAGGGGGGGGGGGGGGGGGGCTGGACGAATTGGACATTCATTTTGTTCAGTTCTAAGAACGGGAGTATTGAGATGGGGAACGAAGAATGGGGTGTGTGGGGGGGTGGTCCTGGCCACGAAATTGGCACTTTCTAAATTTTTGTATTCCATTTATGAGTCAAGGAGAGCGATGTTTTAGTATTACCGAAGAACGTTACTTGGCTGTAGGCTCTGTCGGTTCCTTCGTGTTATGGATATCCTCAGAAATACTTGGCCGATCTTTGAGAAAAGCAGGTATGTTCATTATGGGTCAGGATGACTGCCCGATGTTTTAGTTTACCCGTTATAACCGTTACTAAGCTGTAACGGCCTGTAACGGTTTTTCTTCTTTATGGAATATCTCAAAAAGTACTTGGCCGATCTTTGTGAAATTTGTAGGTATGTTCATTATGGGTCACGGATGATGCCCGATGTTTTAGTTTACCCGTTATATAACCGTTACTAATCAGCTGTAACGGTTTTTTCTTTTTACGGAATATCTCAAAAAGTACTTGGCCGATCTTTGTGAAAATTAGTAGGTATGTTCATTATGGGTCACGGATGATGCCCGATGTTTTAGTTTACCGTTAACCGTTAAGCGTGACTAATGGCTGTAACTGGCCTGTAACGGTTTTTCTTCTTTACGGAATATCTCAAAAGTACTTGGCCGATCTTTCGTGAAAATTAGCAGGTATGTTCATTATGGGTCACGGAAAGAAAGCCCATGTTTGTTTACCGTTATAGCCGTTACTAATGGCTGTAACGGCCTGTAACGGTTTTTCTTCTTTATGGAATATCTCCGAAAGTACCTGGCCGATCTTTGTGAAAATTAGCAGGTATGTTCATTATGGGTCACGGATGATGCCCGATGTTTTAGTGTACCCGTTACAGCTGTGACTAATGGCTGTAACGGTTTTCCTTCTTTATGGAATATCTCAGAAAGTACTTGGCCGATCTTTCTGAAAATTTGTAGGTATGTTCATTATGGGTCACGAATAATGCCTGATGTTTTAGTTTACCGTTATAGCCGTTACTAATGGCTGTAACGGCCTGTGACGGTTTTTCTTCTTTATGGAATATCTCCGAAAGTACTTGGCCGATCTTTGTGAAAATTAGCAGGTATGTTCATTATGGGTCACGGATGATGCCCGATGTTTTAGTTTACCCCGTTATAGCCGTTACTAACGGCTGTAACGGCCTTAACGGTTTTTCTTCTTTATGGAATATCTCAGAAAGTACTTGGCTGATCTTTCTGAAAATTTGTAGATATGTTCATTATGGGTCACGGATGATGCCCGATGTTTTAGTTTACCGTTATATCCGTTACAAACGGCTGTAATGGCCTGTAATGGTTTTTCTTTTTATTGAATATCTCAGAAAGTACATGGCCGATCTTTGTGAAAATTAGCAGGTATATTCATTATGTGTTATGAATAATGCCGGATGTTTTAGTTTACCGTTATAGCCGTTACTAACGGCTGTGACGGCCTGTTACGGTTTTTCTTCTTCATGGAATATCTGAGAAAGTACTTGGCCGATCTTTGTGAAAATTAGCAGGTATGTTCATTATGGGTCACGGATGATGCCCGATGTTTTAGTTTACCCCGTTACAGCTGTGACTAATGGCTGTAACGGCCTGTGATGGTTTTCCTTCTTTATGGAATATCTCAGAAAGTACTTGGCCGATCTTTCTGAAAATTTGTAGGTATGTTCATTATGGGTCACGAATAACGCCCGATGTTTTGGTTTACCGTTATATCCGTTACAAACGGCTGTAATGGCCTGTAATGGTTTTTCTTTTTATTGAATATCTCAGAAAGTACATGGCCGATCTTTGTGAAAATTAGCAGGTATATTCATTATGTGTTATGAATAATGCCGGATGTTTTAGTTTACCGTTATAGCCGTTACTAACGGCTGTGACGGCCTGTTACGGTTTTTCTTCTTCATGGAATATCTGAGAAAGTACTTGGCCGATCTTTGTGAAAATTAGCAGGTATGTTCATTATGGGTCACGGATGATGCCCGATGTTTTAGTTTGCCCCGTTACAGCTGTGACTAATGGCTGTAACGGCCTGTAACGGTTTTCCTTCTTTATGGAATATCTCAGAAAGTACTTGGCCGATCTTTCTGAAAATTTGTAGGTATGTTCATTATGGGTCACGAATAACGCCCGATGTTTTGGTTTACCGTTATAGCCGTTGCTAATGGCTGTAACGGCCTGTGACGGTTTTTCTTCTTTATGGAATATCTCCGAAAGTACTTGGCCGATCTTTGTGAAAATTAGCAGGTATGTTCATTAAGGGTCACGGATGATGCCCGATGTTTTAGTTTACCCGTTACAGCTGTGACTAACGGCTGTAACGGCCTGTAACGGTTTTCCTTCTTTATGGAATATCTCAGAAAGTACTTGGCCGATCTTTCTGAAAATTTGTAGGTATGTTCATTATGGGTCACGAATAATGCCTGATGTTTTAGTTTACCGTTATAGCCGTTACTAATGGCTGTAACGGCCTGTAACGGTTTTTCTTCTTTATGGAATATCTCCGAAAGTACTTGGCCGATCTTTGTGAAAATTAGCAGGTATGTTCATTATCGGTCACGGATGATGCCCGATGTTATAGTTTATCCCGTTATAGCCGTTACTAACGGCTGTAACGGCCTGTAACGGTTTTCCTTCTTTATGGAATATCTCAGAAAATACTTGGCCGATCTTTCTGAAAATGTGTAGGTATGTTCATTATGGATCACGAATAATGCCCGATGTTTTAGTTTACCGTTATATCCGTTACAAACGGCTGTAACGGCCTGTAACGGTTTTTCTTTTTTTAAGGAACATCTCAGAAAGTACGTGGCCGATCTTTGTGAAAATTAGCAGGTATGTTCGTCATGGGTTACGAATAATGCCGGATGTTTTAGTTTACCGTTATAGCCGTTACTAACGGCTGTGACGGCCTGTTACGGTTTTTCTTCTTCATGGAATATCTGAGAAAGTACTTGGCCGATCTTTGTGAAAATTAGCAGGTATGTTCATTATGGGTCACGGATGATGCCGGATGTTTTAGTTTACCGTTATAGCCGTTACAAACAGCTGTAACGGTTTTTCTTTTTTTATAAATATATCTCAGGAAGTACGTGGCCGATATTTCTGAAAATTTGTAGGTATGTTCATTATAGGTTACGGATGATGCCCGATGTTTAAGTTTACCGTTATAGCTTTTACTAATGGCCCATAATGGTTTTCTTCTTGATGGAAAATCTCAGAAAGTTCTTGGCCGATCTTTCTTAAAATTTGTAAGTATGTTCATTATAGGTCACAGATGATGGCTGATGTTTACCAGAACAGCCATTACTAACGGTTACACCAGCCCAAGACGGTTTTTCCTCTTTATGGAATATATCACGCGTATTCAGGATAAACTGGGAATACGTTTATATGCTTTGAATCTTTTTTTTTTTTTTCGGCAGGGACCGCTTTTAGTCATCGCACCAATTGGGAAACACACACCTCAGCGCGAACAAAACAGAGATACACAGAAGGAAACAGAAAAACATGGAAAAACCAATGCTGCCAGCTACGTGTTATGAGCGAGGACGGGCGGGAGAGGAATTGGGGAGGAAGGAGTGCGTAGAAATGGGGGAGGGGAGGGGGAGGGGGAGCAACCTGATAAGTTCAAGGTGGAAGAGATGTTCAACTTCATGGAAGGATAATAACAGAACTAGTCCCATTTTTCTCCGTGATAATCGCTTGAGTTCATTTGTATTTTTATCAACCGAATTCCACTCTCTCTCTCTCTCTCTCTCTCTCTCTCTCTCTTCTCTCTCTTTCTCTCTCTGTACGGGTGTGGGTATGGACGAAAGAGAGAGACAGACAGACTGAGAGAGAGAGACAGAGAGACAGACAGACAGAGAGCATAAAGAGAGAGAAGTGGGGTTAATCAGTTATGTCTACTCGGAGGGCTATGGATCACAAGCTAAAGCGTCCACGAATTCGTGCATGCACCTGCCACGTGTATGTGCGCTCACGCGATTCAGTCCCATCAATGCAAGTTTAGTGATAGCATGCCAATATCGAAACGGACGAGCTATGTAACTGAAAATCTTGGCCGCTCTCATGACGAAAGTTACGTGGTATGATTCACGCTTCTCAAACCCCGATTAAGATATGATCTGCAGCACACACACACACACACACACACACACACACACACACAGATGTCAATAAATTCGGGTAACATAGATCACTTAAGTATAGACAAAGGTTCACGTTGCTGTCACAGTATTGAACTAAAGTAGGCTGCGCAACATGAACTTGTTCGTAAACACACCCACAGACTTGGGTTCATTATGTTTTTGCGTGTCATGGTTTGTTGTTGTTGTTGTTTTTCAACGTCTGTACAGAGGAGTCAAAATGTATATATCTTTACGACTTTGTTTGAATGTTAGAAATCAATGAAAGCGAGAATGAACATTGCCCACCGGCTTTGCTGAGAAAATTTGAATTGAATACCTTGCAAGCAATAGAATGCCTTGGATGAACAACGTCACGTCAGCCACAGACAATGAATGAAGAAATACTTTTATTCATGTTTATCTGCAGAACTGATCAAACACTGATGCACTGACTCAACTATTCAAAGTAATTAGCAGTTTAGATAACGACTGTTTCAACAAAATTTGTTTGA
The DNA here is from genome assembly GCA_033310375.1 of Conus canariensis. Lineage (NCBI taxonomy): Eukaryota > Metazoa > Mollusca > Gastropoda > Neogastropoda > Conidae > Conus > Conus canariensis. The sequence goes on from CM065717.1 coordinate 94,299,308, forward strand.
AGCGATGAAATGAATAATGTTTTGTGCGCACCCTCCTCCCAACCTCCCTCGCCTTGTATCTTAATATATAACACACGTCAAAACGTGCGTCTGCACACAATAACTTAGGGGACTTAATCGGGACCGAGGGAGTTAAGTTCGTGCGCAACATAACTGGCTATGTGAGACGGAGTTCGTTCCCTTGAATGATGCGCACGAGAACAAAGACACGGTACGTCTTTGAAGCAAGCAAATTTCTCCAGGGTAAAGCGCACCAAAACGACTACGAAGACCACTTATTTTGGAAAACGGCTTCTTCACGTCGGGTAACGAGGAACCAGTATAGTGAACTTGATGACGTTTTCATTCAGTTCAAAACAGAAAGATAACGTCAGTTCTTAGCATTCGCCTGACAATCGCCGTTGTCATCCCAGCTGCGAATTCATTATTTTGTTGTGCATTGTTTGGTCTGTTGTCAGCGACATCTTCAGAAGACGTGTTTGTCTAGAATTCACCAGTCTGTGCTGTAATGTGTATCAAATAACTGTCGCTTTGCATTCTGTTCTGTGATGTGTGTCAAATCAGTGTGTCTTTGCATTCTGTTCTGTAATGTATATCAAATGTGATGTGTATCAAATCAGTGTGTCTTTGAATTCTGTTCTGTAATGTATATCAAATGTGATGTGTATCAAATCAGTGTGTCTTTGCATTCTGTTCTGTAATGTATATCAAATGTGATGTGCATCAAATAAGTGTGTCTTTGCATTCTGTTCTGTAATGTATATCAAATGTGATGTGTATCGAATAAGTGTATCTTTGCATTCTGTTCTGTAATGTGTATTAAATAACTGTCGCTTTGCATTGTGTTCTGTAATGTGTATTAAATAACTGTCGCTTGCATTCTGTTCTGTAATGTGTATTAAATGGCTGTCGCTGGCATTCTGTTCTGTAGGCGTATCAAGTAAGCGTTGCTTTGCATTCTGTTCTGTAATTGTATCAAATCAGTGTCACTTTGCATTCTGTTCTGTAATGTGTATCAAATAAGTGTCGCTTTGCATTCTGTTCTGTGTGATTGTAATTTGGCCTCAGTGCGAAACACCTGCGGCGTACTGCTCCACTGACTTAGCTCCCCTTTCAGAGGAGGAACAGTCGATTTACAGTACACTCACTGGGGAAGGAGTTAGAGGAGGTACAGTCGATTTACAGTACACTCACTGGGGAAGGAGTTAGAGGAGGAACAGTCGATTTACAGTACACTCACTGGGGAAGGAGTTAGAGGAGGAACAGTCGATTTACAGTACACCCACTGGGGAAGGAGTTAGAGGAGGAACAGTTGATTTACAGTACACTCACTGGGGAAGGAGTTAGAGGAGGAACAGTCGATTTACAGTACACTCACTGGGGAAGGAGTTAGAGGAGGAACAGTCGATTTACAGTACACTCACTGGGAAAGGAGTTAGAGGAGGAACAGTCGATTTACAGTACACTCACTGGGAAAGGAGTTAGAGGAGGAACAGTCGATTTACAGTACACTCACTGGGAAAGGAGTTAGAGGAGGAACAGTCGATTTACAGTACACTCACTGGGAAAGGAGTTAGAGGAGGAACAGTCGATTTACAGTACACTCACTGGGAAAGGAGTTAGAGGAGGAACAGTTGATTTACAGTACACCCACTGGGGAAGGAGTTAGCCCCCCTTTTAGGAGGAACAGTTGATATACTTAACACTCACTGGGGAAGGAGTTATCTTCCCTTTCAGAGGAGGAACAGTTGATTTACTTAACACTCACTGAGGAAGGAGGTAGTTCTCTTTTCAGTGGTAGAAAAGTTGATTACTTAACGTTCACTGAAGGAGGAGTTAGCTCCCCTGTCATTGGAGGAACAGTCGATTTACTTAACACTCACTGAAGAAGCAGTTAGCTCCCCTGTCAGAAGAGGAACAGTCGATTACTGAGGAAGGAGTTAGCTCCCTTTTCAGTGGTGGAACAGTAACTGTTGATTTACAGTACACTCACTGAGGAAGCAGTTAGCTCCCCTTTCAGAAGAGGAACAGTCGATTTACGTAACACCTACTGAGGAAGGAGTTAGCTCCCCTTTCAGTGGTGGAACAGTAACTGTTGATTTACAGTACTCTCACTAGGGAACGAGTTAGCTCCCCTTTTAGAGGGGGAACAGTTGATCACTCACTGGGGAACGAGTTAGCTCCCCTTTTAGAGGAGGAACAGTTGATATACTTAACACTCAATGAAGACGGAGTCCATTTCGTCCACACCTTCTCACTGAAACACACATCGGACATATACAGTGATAAACATGTACTGAGACTTTTTTTTTTTTTTTAACGTCTTTCACATCGGACATCTACAGTGATAAACATATACTGGGACTTTTTTTTTTAAATTGTCTTTCACATCGGACATCCACAGTGATAAACATACACTGGGACATGTTTTTTGTTAAACGTCTTTATGCCAGTTTCTTTCAGGAAAAGGGAGGCATCAGGGCCAGGATTTATCATGATATCATTCCGTATCATAAATATCAACTTGACAAGCCCTTTTGGCGGTAGCCAGTCACTGAACATCTCATTTCACACACACACACACACACACACACACACACACACACACACACACACACACACACATTGTGTATGCCCACTTTCCCACTGAGCGTGGAAATATCATTTTGTTTTATTCTTCTGATCACAAACCAGTAATAAGAACAACATACACACAAACATAAACTTAACAATGCTCCCATATAATACAATAATATTTACTACAAAATGTGTTGCCTCCCCCCCCCCCCCCCCCCCCCCCCGCTCCCCCTATCTCCCATCCTCCTTCCCCACTCATCGGGGCCAATGCAACTGGTCGAATCGAGTTTGTGTGACACTTCCAATATAAAAACAAGTGGAGTGAACTCATTTGTCAATTTCAATTCAATTCGTGGTGTTCATACCCCGGGCTACCGTGATGGGCCATATAAGGGCTGGCAGCTGATCGTCACAGTCACTCTCTAATCAGATGTTGAAGAAAAAAGAAGTTACACAAGACTGATTGAAACAGACTTTCTACAAACATGCTGAAACTGCTTTAAAAGCTTTTTTCCGTGAAATCGCAGATCAGCTGGAAAATGTTTATTATCTCTTTCAGGAACTCAAAAAATCACATCAGGAGGGGTATCCCTGAACAAGAATTTCATGGAGTCTACCGTAAAATGTTTTATATCTGAAATCATTAAATTGTAAGTCCCAGCACTCCATAAGAACATGTTTTATAGTGAGAGGTGCATCGCATGGGATGCTCCATGGAGCTTCTTCCTCCTTAAAGGATACGGGTGGGAAGAGGGTGGCCTTTGAACGACTGTCACAAAACTCTCCTGTACAGCCCTCAATGGCACATGGCAAAAACTGCTTAAAATGCATCTCTATCCATCTATCTGTCCGTCTGTCAATCAATCTATCTGTCTAGGGCAATTAACTTTGAACAACGTAAACATCTGCTTTAACCTATATGTCCATGGAAATCATTTCACACACACAAAACTGTGTTTACCGATGGCTTAGTAACAAAAAATAAAGAAGCTGGGTCTGCTTTTCTTATTCCATCACTGAAAATAGAAAAATCATAGGCCTACTTCATTGGAAAATATAGACCAATATTCGTTGCTGAACTCATAGCTATACTAATGGCCTTGACATATCTAATTCAATTACCACAGCCAATCTGTCAAGTTTTGTTCTGCATTGATTCAATGTCAGTATTACAATCCATAAAGTTTTGCCATTCGAATTCAGACTATTTCATTTTAAAGGACATTTGTCTAATTCATAGCTTGATATGTAAAGGAACTGACTTAATTTCTTTTGGATTCCTTCACACTGTGGAATCTTGGGTAATAAACTCGCTGACAGATGTGCGAAAAAAGGTGCTAGAACTGAAATGTGTTCAAAACAACTTAACATATCCTTCGCTTTACCAGAAGGTCATCAAATGTTAAAACAAAAGGCTTGAGACTGTTTTAGAAATAGTCCGAAGAAGCTTACTTTTTGTGTTAAAACACAAAATAGTCAACTTTTCAGAACTGATTATGTTAAAAGCATCCAAAATCTGCAAATTCGGGATGTATATCAGTACCGAAATTTCGTTTCAACATTTTATCGACTGAAACTAGATGCTCTCAGAACTAAATGTAATGCCTCGTTTCCGTCCGACGGCCATTTTGGTCGTGTGCCGAACATGAGAAGATAAGTGGTTTCTCGTTCTTCGTTTTCACTGTCCTAAATGTTATTTGTTTTTGCCTGAAGAAGACCCAAAAGGTCGAAATGCATTGTGTCTTGTCCTGTACTTTTTTTGTCTATGTCCTTGGTGGTAATTAACCCTCTCTCTTTCTAAATTTTAAATATAATGTTTCAACAAAATGTATTTGTGGCAAAACAAACATATCTAGAGGTCGTGTTTTATTTGAGTTTTGTGCCTCTCTGCGCATACCTACCATGTTTATCAGGCATGTCTGTGACTGATGTTTTTTTTTCTCTATATTGGTCTTGTTTTTAAACTTACCTCTTGTTTGTTACACAGTCCGGCTAGGTATTTAATATGATGTCGGCGGTCTTTGTGTGATTGTATGTACACACCGACACCTGCACACACACACATACAAACGTGCACGCACGCACGCATATATTATGTCCTCTCTTTCTCCCTGTATCTGTCTCTCTATCTCGTCTAATATCACATAATTTAGTGAAAAGACGTAAAATGAAAACTACCACTACTACTACTACACACGTGCGCGCGCGCACTCACTCACACACAAGTACACATACATACGCGCGCGTGCACACACACACACAATCATCTGTACGAACACACCACACAAGATGGCGTCTGCAGACAACAACTGATAGTTCAGTGCTGTGGATGCTGTTATGTTCCGTACAAAACAAACAAGAGACTCTCAAACCAGTATCCGGAAAAGCTGCATACCAATACTGTGTGCAAAAGGATGCACTGAGGATGTGCTAACAAAGCACGGAAACGATGAGGGGACAAATCGCAATTCGGAGTTGAGGAGGCCGTTCAGTTTGTCCGTCGTCAAGAATGGGCTGGAGTCTAGGCCAAGAAACAACAATGGTCCTACAGACAACATCAACTTCGTGAGTACCACACAGACCTTCGCTAAGATCGAAGGCACAATTACCTCGCTGTGTGATATAGTAGCGAAGCTGGAAGGGCAAATAAGATCTCTGCATGCCAAAATCGATAGATCTAGAAAGGACTCGGCTAGCATAGGAACACAGACAGAGCCCTTCCACTACCTCTCCTATGCAGAAGTGGCTAGGATCTCAACACCGTCGAGAACAACTCCTCCGGATGAACTGCCTGTCGAAACAAACAAAACAGAAAAAAAGCAGAATAGAAATGTACAGCAAAATGATAAAAACAAAAAAATAGAAGAAAATGATAACGCAAACAAATGTGACGTCAAAGCTTCTTTGCGTCACAAGCCGAAGTCTAAGGAACAGTGCAAGAAAAATGACAATAATAACTTTAAGGCCGAGTCCAGAGACAAACAAAACGTCAAAGACATAAAGGCCAAGTCCAGAGAGAAACCAAATCCAACTTTAAAGGGCCTTCCCAACATTTTATATGTAAATGACCCTATCATAAAGAAAGTCAACACCAACAGACTAGGGAAGTCCTACGGATGTAAGCTGCATCAGAGTTATGCAAGAACAATGAAGGACATCAAACCAGCAGTGGCCAAAGCAAGTGCATCTGTCAGGACACCTCCTGATGCTTTACTCATACATGTTGGATCGAAGGACCTAGAAACAGAATCAGCAGCAACATGTTCCGGAAAAATGGCAAAGTGCGTGAAGAGTATCAAAGAAGAAAATCCTGATCTGGCCATCATAATCAGTAAGATGGCTCCTACATCAGACCCCGAACTCAATATCAAAGGGGACTTGTACAACGCACTTTTGGTGTCAGAGCTGAATGATGAGAAAAACATCACCTTCATCACTCACTCCAACCTACAAGCCGCCCGCTTCAACCTCCGTGATGGGCTACATCCCACTGCCAGAGGAGCTAGCATCCTAGCGGGGAATATTGGCCGGCATCTGAGGAACCTCTTCTGGGAACGGCCCCGGAAGACTGTGCGACGTCCCCGGTACCTGCGCCCCACTCCCTTCCCTGAGGATTCCTTCTACGGCTCTGCCTGGTCCAATAGGTTCAATGTTTTATACAACTGGTGACATTTTTTGTTGCTTTTGTTCGGAACAAATACAGCATACCAGCCTACGTCTGTGTGTAGCTAAGCTCCAATTGTGTTGAAGCAAAATATTTTTATTTGTTTAGTTATCTGTGGGTTTTTTTAAACATGAAATTCAGCAACAACATAAAAATACTGCAGTGGAATTGCCGCTCTCTCTATTCTAATATTGACTGCTTACGTCAATTTTTAGTGTCATCTGTCTGCCATGTTCTCTTATTCCAGTCTGTTAATATCAGTAAGAACAAACTGCCAAGATTGGAACAGTACTACTATCCACCAGTAGTAGATACAGATGAAAATGGTGATAGAGTAAATTGTGCTATCTATATTCACACTGGACTACAGTATTGTGACAAACAATCACCTGTGCCTAGTGGATTACATGGGATTTTTTCATGTGCTGTAACTGTCAAGTTTTCGGACTCCTTAGAAGTAAACTGTGCTTCTGTATATTTACCTAAGGGTCCAGATGAAGCTAATACTGAATGGATGAAAAATATCAAGAATGATAATGGTAAATGGTTAGTAGGAGGGGATTTTAATGCTCATTCTCCTTTCTGGGAAAAAGAGAGCACACAGGTCAGTAGCAATAGGTTTGTGGAAAATGTTGTAGACTCAACTTTATGTCTACTCAATGATGGTTCTTATACCAGAGTTCCTGATATATCAACACATAGACCTACTGCTATTGATTTAACTTTGGTTTCACCTAAAATGGCTTTGTCGTGTGCATGGGAAACTTATAGTGAAACTCTTGGGAGTGATCACATACCAATCATTATTACAATTAATCAGTCCCCTGATTTTGAAGACACAAAACCTGATGATGCAATCCCAAGATTTGATTATAAAAATGCCAAATGGTCTCAGTTTTACGACAGACTTAAAGATCTAGACATAAGCTTGTCCCCAGATGATGATATTGATACAATGTATGACACGTTTTGTACTTCTGTTCTAAAAGTGTCTGGTTCATGTATTCCTAAATTGAAGAATCAGGGTTCTAAAGGGGGTAAACATCTCGGTAATGTTTGGTGGACTGAAGATTGCGATAAGGCAGTTAATGAGAAAAAACGGTTATTCAAGGAATACGTGCACACTAAGAAAAGTCAAGATAAGAAAATGGTACATGAAAAATTTAAGGAAATGAAACACTCAAATGTACATAGTAATAGAGTTATGGAACAAGCCAAAAAGCATCATTGGGATAATTTCTGCAAGAGAAACACATTCGATCATAAAGATAGTAGAATGGTATGGAAAGAGATAAAAACGATGAAAAATGGAATCAAACTCCCAGAATATCCTATCATTCTTGATAATAACAAATTACCATCATCCACAGACAAAGCAGAAGCGTTTGTCGACCAGTTTGCTAAAGTAAGCAGGTTAGATGGGTTGTCTGAAAACCAAAGAAAATTCAGAGAGGATAAAGAATGTACCCATGTCTTTAATGATGTATCTGATAACGACACGTGCGACATCAACGCCCCAGTTACATTACAAGAGGTGAAAGACGCCATAGATTCTCTCCCAAACAAAAAGACAGCTGTTGGGACTGACGCCATTTCAAATGAAATGATTAAGCATTTTCCAGACAAATGGATAAGCATTTTACTTAGTATATTTAAAAAATGCTGGAGCTCAGGTCATTTGCCACAAATATGGAAAGAATCAGTAATAGTACCGATTCACAAGGAAGGTAAACTGAAAGAAAGTATAGATAGTTACAGACCTATTTCATTAACTTCTCATGTCTGTAAACTTTATGAAACAATTGTTTTAAATAGACTAAACTACTTTTGTGAAAAGAACAAAGTTATCCCAACAAACCAAGCAGGTTTTCGAAAGGGTAGAAGTGCTATTGAACACTTGGTCAAACTTACCACTCAAATTAAACATCAGTTTTCCAGGAGAAAATGTTTGCTAGCAACCTTTTTTGATATCACTAAAGCTTACGATCAAGTATGGCACTCTCGTTTGCTTTATAAACTTAAAGAGATTGGGTTGTCAGGAAATATTTATGATTTTATTAGAAACTTCTTAGAAAATAGATATATTAGAACGAAGGTAGGGAACTCCTATTCTACGAGAAGAAAATTACACATGGGTATTCCTCAGGGGTCTGTTATTGCCCCTTTACTGTTTAGCATTCTAATGTACGATTTACCCTCAAAAATTGCTAAAAACATAGAACTAGCCCAATATGCAGATGACATATGCATATGGATGAAAGTGACATTAAAAAAAAGTACATCTGTCAGATCACAAAACTATATTAAAAAGTTATATCAAAAAGAACTAAATACCTTTTCTGATTATATGACTGAAAATGGTTTGCAAATATCAACTGAAAAAACACACATGATGTTATTTAACACTGGATCTGATCCAGTTAATATGCCTTTATTTCAAGTCAACGGCATACCCATCAAATATACAAAAATAGTTAAATTCCTTGGAGTAAATTTAACATCAAAGTTGTAATGGAATTTCCATATAGAACATGTTCTGACAAAAGCTCGAAAAACTTTAAATCTGTTAAAGATTATTAGCAAGCATGCTTGGGCTCAGGACACAGTTACTCTTTTGCACCTTTCTACTGCACTGGTTAGATCAAAATTAACGTATGCACAAGGTGTTCTTCAGTGCACCCAAATACTTATTGAAAAAACTTCAAAGTATTGATTCCAAAGCGTATAAGATAGCCATGGGACTACCAGTCCATACCTCTTGTACAAAAGCATACAGTGCTGCTGGGATATTACCACTGGAAGAATATAGGAATCTTGCATGCACCAAATTTGTTATAAGAAGTTCTACTATAGACAACAATATAAGCCCTGAAATAAATATTAAATCAGACACTGATTTTCCCAAAAGGGCTAAAAACATATCATCCCAAATGACTCTAAGAACATATACTTCCTCGATTTTAGATTCCTCAGATATCAAACTAACATCTATTGCAAAAAGATCTATTGTGTCTCCTATCCCTCCCTGGAAACTAGTACGAGCACATTTTGATATTGAGCATACAGATATAACAAAGGCTGAAAATACTAATTTGTTATTATGCAATATGAAAATGCATTTGCATGATCACTACTCCAACCATTTTAAGATATACACTTATGGATCATTAATCAATGAACATGCAGGTGCAGCATACATTATCCCAGGCCTTAACAAAGAAAAGTCCTATTATCTCGGAAAAAACAAATCTATATTCACTGCTGAGTTAACTGCCATAATTATGGCCTTAAAGTTTGTTGTTGATTACCCTCAAAATTTATTTAAAGTTGTTTTATGCGTAGATTCTAAGTCAGTTCTTACTGCAATGAAGAATTTTAAATTAAAAGTTCGACCTGAGATGATCACTGAAATAAATAACTTAGTCCATTTCCTCTCAGTTAGAGACACTGAAGTAACATTTCTTTGGGTGCCCTCCCACTGTGGGTTATATTATAATGAAAAGGTTGATGTTCTAGCAAAGAGAGGAGCAAAACGATCTTCAGATTCGCATTTTTTGAACTTCTGCATGTCAGTGCAAGAGTGCTATACTTTGGCAGAAAAAGTGCAATTTTCTAATTTTCATTTGATAGAAAGAGAAACTGGGTGTTTTGGTTTACATGATGAAATGAAAAATATTCATGAAAAGTTAAGTAAGTACGATCAAAACATTTATCGTAGACGACAGATAAGTTCCTTGATCTGTAGATGGAAACTGGATTGCTTTAAAACAAAGTATGTCAAAAATATACATTGTATATGTGGTCATAGCATATCAACTGATCACATTCTTTTGTGTGACTTAATGAAAAAATTCATTCCAAATACGTCTGTACAGTCTATTCAAAATGTTTTCCTGTCACCAAGTGAAACACATCTTTTCTTTTTACACTTAGCTAAAAGTCCAATTGGCAAATACTTATAATAGATAGCAGTCAGTAGTGAGATGAGGCAGAAGAGTTACATGGTTTTTTTTTTCTTAATCTTTGATTAAGTGGATTTTCTATTTTTGTGTTATAGTTGTAAATAAGTTATTTTTTTTCCTTTTTACACGTTGTGTTACCCTTTTTTTTCCCCCGGCCCCGATTTTTTTTTTTTTTTTTCGTCTAATATCACGTAATGTGGAAAGACGTAAAACAAAACAACAACAACATCTGTACGAACGATAAGTCGGTGGTCAAACTAAATATCAAGCACACACACACACACACATATCTGTATGCATGTACACCTGTGCTAGAATGGTGGTCAAACTACGTACACTGACATGCATACAAATGCCTGTGCATTCACTGACAATTAGAACAGTGACAGCAAACTCGCTACTGGCCACTTAAAATGTGGGAGGATATTAAAATCATGTTCTGAACACTAGTAATTCCCGTTCCCTGTCTGACTGAGATTTCTAGCGAAGTTACCAAAATTCGTCTAGAAAGTCTCGCCAGCCGAAAGAAACAGCGCTGAGTACCGCGACACGATTCAGTTTCTGTCAACGTCATACATAGCAGCCAATGGCGTCAAATCTGGTCTGACGTCAGAGGATGACGACGTCAGTGCCAGAAGGTCCGAGATCTTGGCCTTGTAGATGCTGGCGAAGTGTTCTGCCTGCTCCACGGTGAACACTGTTTTCCAGTCTCCTGCCTTTCCTGGAAGGAAGACGACATGATGGGTTGGACAGGATAACACGCTCGGTGATAATCGTTTCCGTTTCCTTGTATCTCTCTCTCTCTCTCTCTGCATATGTGCGCGCGCGTGAGTAAGAGAGAGAGAGAGAGAGGGGGGGGGGGGGAGGGTGGAAGGAGAGAGAGAGAGAGTGAGAGTGTGTGTAACTGAGACAACTTCGTGCGAGAGTGTGTATGCGCGTCTGTTGTGCTTATTTAGCGAGTGCGTGTGTATATGCGCGTGTGCGGCGTGTTAATTCAACTTATCTGTGTGCATCCATGTAAGTGCGTTAGTGTGTGTGTTGTGTGTGTGTGTGTGTGTGTGTGTGTGTGTGTGTGTGTGAGTGAGTGTGTGTGTGTGTGTGTGTGCAACACAGAAACTGTGACACACACCACCCCCCCCCCACACACACACACACACACACACACACCACCACCACCACCACCACCACCCCCACCAAAAGGAACAGGGCAGACGAGTGGGGGTGGGGGTGGGGGTAAGAATAATCATCCCAAAAGAATGGAGGGGAACTGACCTGTTTTATACCACACTATACCACCAGAACGACAACACGGTCAGACATGCGACAAAACCCCATGTTCATGTTGCACGCAAAAAAAAACCCCAAAAAACCAAACCCCCAAAACAACAACAAAAGATTAGAATTCATACCACGTCTGATTGCAAATTTGACGCTCTACTTCTGTAGTTATTATTAGATTTATGCTCACAGTCCTACTGGCCGTATTCAGGCCTGTCCACACGAACGGTAAAAGAAAGACACAGTGTCTGCAAAGACACGGCAATTAAGATCGTAGCTAAACTATCGGGAGGTTGAATCTGGCCGCGCTGACAGTACCAGTCATTCCGTTGAATTTCACACTCCCAGTTAAACAAAAAAACAGTTCTGAAAATTAATGACAAACATTTAAACGTATTAAAAGAAACACGTACAAAAGCCGCCATGGGCAAACAGACGCCACAGAATGGAAAGACTATAGCAGAAACGATGTCACGCTCTAACACTCTGACCAGAGATGGGGGAAAAAAAGGGTGCAAAAGATTTCCAAGAACAAAGACAGGAAAATGGACCACAAAGGAAGAAAATAAAGGCGTGGACGAGAGTTAACAAAGACACCACCAACAACAAGAACAACTACAACAACAAACGCAGAGTCAAAGAGATTTAGTGAAAACAAAGTTGTCGGCACAGAGCTGACTTCCCAGAGGACGGCTGCACAAGGTGTACTGAGAGAACTGCGTGTAACATGTCAGAATCACTCTATACAGGACTTTTCAGACAGAATTCCTCTCGGCGGCGTTTTCTCTGCGTCACGATTCAGAAGTGAAGTTAATTTCAAAGAAAATCCATCGTCATGTTCAATAAATGCTAAATAAGCACACAATCTGGCACATTTACAGCTCAGATGAATCCGACCCTAACATTTGGACAGAAAGAGGGGTCTCTTTCGAAGAGAAGTCATTCAAATGGGACTCCTCCCCCCTCCCCCTCTTGGATTACTTCCCTTGGTAATTTTTTTTTTGGGGGGGGAGGCAGGATACTGTTATACACCACGTGTTCACGGCATCCCCACTAAGACTGCTCTACTTTTATATAATAAAACAAAGCACCGGGGTCAATTTACAAGACGTCGAAGACAGAAACCCGATCCCTTCAGTTACTCCGAGGAACTGACCTTTGCGGTACATGATGGGCTGTCCGGAGTGGTCAGTTTCCAAGGGACCTTTGGTCACTTTCATGCTGTCGAAGCTGCAGGCTTTGTCCACCGCCCTCAGCGCCGCCTCGTTGGAGGGGACGTCCAGAAACTGGGCCAGCTGACGTAGCGTCCCTATCGAGTCCTGCGGACAGATCGCTGAACATTACCGTCTGTCTCTGTATACACACCTGTCTTGTTCCCATCGCTGACGTAGCGTCCCAATCGAATCCTGCTGAAAGATTGATGAAAATTACCGTCCATCTCGTTATACACACCTGTCCGTTTCCATCTATGTCTATTTTCGAGGGGTGATGGAGGGAGAGGAGGTGAGGGATGGGGAGATGGGGGTGAGAGTGGGCTTGGGCCGGGTGCCTTTTAGGGAAAGAGTTCTTTGCAGAATCTGTGTCATTCTCATCAGCTTTCGATCCCATGAAGAAGTTTTATTTTACCTGATTGCTTCTCTGCTGTCTCGCCCTCTCCTCGTCTTCCTCAACCTCTCCGTGTGTGTGTGTGTGTGTGTGTGTGTGTGTGTGTGTGTGTGTGTGTGGTGTCTGTGTCTGTGTGTTGTATATCTTTATTATTTTCTCCCTTCTTTTCCCTCTCTTTTTTTTTCTTCTCAGCTTGTTTTCTTTGATACTTTTCTCTTTTTTTCCTTTTTTTTTGTTTTGTTTAAATTTCTTTCCCATTCTGCATCTTTTCTTCTCGTCTTTTCGTGTCCTCATTTTTCTCTCCCCTTTTTTCTCCTTCCTGTGTGGTCTTTTCTCTTCGAGCCTCCTTTTTCTTTTCTCTTTTTTTGCCCCTTTTCCACTCATCACCTCCAACTCCCCCTCCCACCCCCCTCCCCGCTCGTCTCTTGTCTCCCCTCTTCTCTGGTATTCTTTGTTTGTCTCCTCTTTTCCTCTGTCTCCTGTCTTTTCTTCCATTGCTTTCTCTTCTCTGTGTCCATTGATCAGAATGGCTCTTAGGAGTATATTAGCGTCAAAACCCGATAATAACTGTTTTCTTGAGGAAGACAAGTGATAACAGTAAAAACAAGTCATTATTGGTGTTGTCTATAAGGATAGCAACTGTTTTCCCTGAATCATAACCGTTTTTTTCTTTCTGTTTTCTCAAAGGATCACAAATGTCTTCTCTGTATGATAACTGTTTTTCTGTCTGTTTTTTTTTTCAAAGAGGCACAACTGTTTTTTTTTCTAAATGACAATTGCTTTTCTTTCTCTTTTCTCAAAGGATCACTAACTGCTTTCCCTAAATCGTGACTGGTTTTCTTTCTGTTTTCTCAAAAGATCACAAGTATTTTCATTGAATGATGACTGTTTTTCTTTCTGTTCTCTCATAGGATCACAATTGGTTTTTAATGATATCTGTTTTTCTTTCTGTTTTCTCCAAGGGTAACAACTGTTTTCTTCGTGTTCTTTGGGACAATAACCGTTTTCCTATTTTCACTAAAGGATCAGAACCGCTTCTGTTTTTCTTCGGATTATAGGCCTAAGCGCTTTCCCCGTTGTTTTTTTTTTTTTCATTTCTAAGAATCACAATTGTTTTCCAGATTCTCATTAGGATAGACGTTATCCCCAGGAAAACAGTGGTAACCAGAGATGTCCGTCATTACTTTTGTTTTCCCTGTTATCCCATACGTTCGCATGCACACTGGGATCACTGGTGTTACAGCGTCAGAATCCTTTCGCAACACCACAGACGGAAAGATAACTCACACTGGTTAAGTGCCTATGTAGCACTGCTCTACAGACGCCAGCTCACACTCTCCTGTCCTGTCCAGCCTTTGACACAGGACACGTGGCCCACTGCAGTGGACCTGAGGCAGAAACAGTGGGAACAGGCAATGTCGCTGAGGCAGAGGGCGGGCTTCACCCACAACACCAGACTACCAATTTAGCATGGCCGAGAACAATGAAGGAGATGCGCCAGAAGCCGAAAATGGGAGACGTGGAACAAGAGAACAGTTGTGATCCTGAGAATAATAGCGATAACAGCCATATTCGCTTTCACTGATGTTTTTCTGAAAGAGAAAGATCCCTTGACGTCTAAATGGAATGCCCTGAGCGTGCCTGCACCCTATGTGAACATTGCACAGGCTTCCAAGGGTGATGCAGGATTGCTCCCAGCTGGTTTGTTCGGCAGTTGAGGACAGCAGTTTTCTGGGTCCCACACGCACCTTCAGGTATATCTTTTACTTGTTTTCCTCGGGAAATTACTTAGATCCTTTGGGATGACTGCGGTGCCAGCTGCTTTTCGTTTTAATGCTGTTTTTAGTATGGATAACAACTGTGTTTTCATCAAGAAAATGGCTAACAGCGATAATTGCTGTTTTCCCTACTATTATCGTTTTCCTGACGGGCAATTACTATTTTCCTTGTGAAATAAGGGAAAACACTTCTATTACATGAGAATAACAGCTATAATGCTGATCTCTCCATTACAGCTGTTTGGTTTTTTTTGCAGAGAAATCTCCGTTTTCCTATAAAACTGGGAAAAAAAACAGCTATCATCGGCTTGTGATGCTACTCTGCACCCACACTCAATGTCCTTGTTGCCTGACCTGTTGCACGTGCTCATAGGCCAGGGCTAGCACGGTCAGTTGAGGATGCTGACGTAGACCTCGCTCCCAGGACACATGATAGTCAAACCAGCTGCCGTAGTCCACTGAAACACACACACACACACACACACACACACACACACACACACACACACACGTGCAAAGTTTTACACGTAAATGCTGGCACAAGTAGCAGAGGTTAACTTCGCACGTGCATACACGCACGTGTGCCATATGTGTGTGTGTGTGTGTGTGTGTGTGTGTGTGTGTGTGTGTGTGTGTGTGTGTGCATGGTGCGCGTGCGTGCGTGCGTCGTGCGTGCGTGCGTGCGTGTGTGTTTGGGTGAAAGACAGACAGACAGAATAAGAAATATAGATTAACAAGAAAAAGAAAAGAAAAGAAACAAAGACAGCCTCAGGCAGCGACTCAGACAGACTGAGACAAGCTGTCAGAGACACAATCAGAGAAACAGAGGGGGCGGAGGGAGACAGAAAAGAAACAGTGAGAAGGGGATGCTGGGGAAGAGAGAGAGAGAGAGAGAGAGAGAGAGGGAGAGAGACAGGAGGGTGAGGAAACTTACGCTTTCCCTGCAGAAAGAGGGGCAAGTAGTGTGGCCAGCTGCCCTCGTAATGGTAAAGTTCGGTGAGCTTGCTGTGATGGTGGTAATACGACACGGCCACGTCACGAGGGTCACGCACCAACGTCACCAGGCGACACCGTGACGTCAGCACCTGTGTCAAAATACAGAAATGCGCCCCTAGATCTTCGCAAGGCATGACAAACTGACAGATATACCGGTGCATAGCTAGTAGACAGATTTTTTTGATTGACCTACTGTTTGATTGACTGACTGATTGACTGGTTATTTTCGGACCGCCTGGTTGATTGAATGATTGATTGATTATGGATCGCCGAACGGTTGTTTGGGTGGCTGGTTGACCGACAGACTGGCTGCTTGGTGGTCAGTTTATTGATTGATTGGTGATTGACTTATGTGACCTGAAAGTTGAATGTTTAGACCCTTTGATGACTAGTTGATTGTCGGTCGATTGGTTGGCGGTTGATTGATTAACTGCCTGGCTGATTGACTGATTAGGTGTTGGTAGGATTGACCGGGTGGTGGTAGGTTAATCGACCGGTAGCTGACTGATTGATTGACTGAATGGTTAATTGACTGACTAGATGGTTGATTGGCAGACTGGATAGTTAACTAATTGACCGACTGGGAGGCTGATTGATTGATTGACTGGGTGGTTGGTCGATGGACAGACTGACCAGTTCAGCGCTCTGTCGACTGAGTTACCAGGTTGTTTGCTTCAAACCAGTGATAATCTTAGAGTGAACATTCTCTTTAGTAAAAAGAAACTCTGCAGAGAGGTCGACAGCAGAAGATTCTCAGAGAATGAATCCCCTCAGCAGTCTTCCAGCCTTGTACTCCTTACACTCCAAAGGGGCTGGACCGCATTCGATCACGACACCTAGATGCCCTTCTGCTGTCAGGAATATTTTTGGAGCTGCTGGGATTTGAACCTGCAACTCCTGGATGATTGGACGTCTCAAGGCGTCGTCCGTTGAAGGACGTTTTACCCACATAGCCAATAGACACCTATTCTAATCTGAAAAACTTTAACCTCATGAAGTTCACTTTTGTTCTTCTAAGACTAGATCCTTTTTTCCTGCCTCTGTCGTAGGGGCCGTTTCATGAGATCATAGGCCGATCAGTCTACAAGACCCCAACGGTTTGACACAGTCACCTCAAATTTTGTATTGTGATGTGCCACCTGTCTCTGTCTGTCTCTGTCTGTCTGTCTGTCTGTCTCTCCTACAGCCAAGTAAAGAAATCACAAGAATAAGACCCACTCGATAATCATGGCCCCTGACGGCCAATGGTCAGCTTAAAACGCCAAACTGGCCACATGGGGGCATGACGGCCGAATGTTTTTTTCCACGTGATTTCTTTACTTTGGGGTAGACAGACAGAAAAACAAAACAAAACAAACAAAACAAAACCAAACCAAAAAACAAAAACAAAAAAAACAAAAAAACAGAACGCGACGATTTTATACTTCTTTGCCAGGGAAATATCGGACAAAACGGCCGCTTATTTAGAGCCGGCCGTTTTGCCCAAACAGGCCGTTTTGTTCGACAAAAGATTGAAAGTCGAACAAAACAGCCGGGTTTTAGCCGTTTTGTCCGAGGTTGGACAAAACGGCCGGGTCGGACAAAACGGCCGGCTACACCTCTTCAATATCTGACAGACTGTAATGTTTGATCCAAACTGTATTACGTCAGTCTGCGCGTGTTGAGAAGTCTTAATTCCCAAACCAGATGACTCAGTTCTCCTTCCACAATAATTTTCATTGAACATCATGTTCCTCTGACAACCTGTTACACAGACATCAGAAATATGATGATTAGCTTAACCCTCTAAAAGGAAAGATCAGGCAAAAAAAAAGAAAAAAGAAAAAAGAGAGAAAAATCACAGACCCACCATAGGTAGTAAAACCGAAAACATTGCATTTCAGTGTGTAAATTTTGATACTGGTGTAGGCCAGTGAGAGATGTTAATCTGTTCTCCGAGATCGTGTGTCAAGTTTCCCGGATTGACTTCCAAGAAAAGTGAGAAGAATCTAGTTTTAACTCTTGAGACTATGCAATGTTTGTGTTTGCCCTATATTTCAACAGGAGAGCCTTACGCCAATACTTTGTAGAATCTTCCTTGCGCTTGTTTCTTCCTTGCGCTGAACCCTGTTAAGTGATCTGAAGCGATCAAAGCTAAGTGAATTTTCGTTGTTTTATTCGTTTATGTCTCACCTGATGAAGACCTAAGAGGTCGAAACGCGTTGTGTTTCGTCTTGTGACTCGTTTGTCCACGTTCTCTGGGCGGTTCGCTAACATTTATTTAAGATTTGTTTAGATTTCCGCCTGCAGTCCTCTCGCTTTGCAACTAGATTTGTAGAATCTGTTAATTAAGATGATTTTAAACACCGTTGACTGTCTAAACGGTCTTAGATGATTTCCGAATACTGTTAACTGTCTGTCTGTGTAGTAGGTTCGTGCTTGCGTACACGCCCGATAAGCTAATCCTTGATCCTTACTGGGAAAGAATGATCTTCACACCTGGCAAAACTCACCTGGGCAGGCAGGTTCTCAAAGTAGACGTGCGTGTTGAGCGCTCGTGGCGAGGGCTGTTTGGCCAGATCTGTCTGGGCCATCATCTCCAGGAACCCCTCGTCCTTCTCCTGCACCGGCAGACTGCCCAGCTCTGCCCACGGTCCATCCACAGACATCAGTCAACAGAATCCATAGATGTAAAGGGGGGAGGCTAAGTGTCTTTGCCTCTCTCTAGTTGAGAGTTCCACTGCTCGTATTAAAGACGCTAACATTTTCCTGGTGATCTGAGTGTTTTTATTTTCTTCAATTTGATTTTTATGTTCATTCATTCGCTTTTTTCTCTATCATCGTTATTACGATAAGAGTTGCTATTATCATAATCATTCTCCTTAAAACTATTATTCCGATTATCACAGTTATTGTTGTTCTTGTTATACTATAACCATCGCTATTACTATCAGTAATATTCTTATCATCATCAGTCTGATTACAATTATCGTCATCATCATTATTATTATTAGTTAGTAACGCCTATAACTGTTTAACCCGATGGAATACTGACACTTAAATCTTTTGCCGCCTTCAGATTATACATTACGCTAATTCTGTCTATTCATAAGCACTTAAATGTACAGTTCTTAACTCTCCTTACATTTTGCTGTCCACGTGGACAGCACAAAATTTACAGCATTCTCCACGACAAAAAAAAGTGATTATTTTTTTCACATTTCCGTGCTTGATGTACGAGAAATGTAAAAAGGAATTGCGACAATTTTTCACATTTCCGTGTTTGATGTACTAGAAATGTAAAAAATAATTGTGACAATTTTTCACATTTCCATGCTTGATGTACAAGAAATGTAAAAAGGAATTGTGACAATTTTTCACATTTCCGTGTTTGATGTACGAGAAATGTAAAAAGGAATTGTGACAATTTTTCACATTTCCTTGCTTGATGTACGAGAAACGTAAAAAGGATTGTGACAATTTTTCACATTTCCGTGCTTGATGTACGAGGAATGTAAAAAGGTGTTACATTTTCGTGGACTAGCAACAACACAATGTGAAACTGTTATAGCTTTTAATGTAAATGACGCGCCTGAAAACGGCAACCTTGTTACATTCTTCATGGAGACTGCTGAACTATACCATTTGACAACGTGTTGCAGCACCAATGAAGGACGCACCGTATTCGCCGCTCTGGGTCTTTCTCAAGGCCAGCAGCTGTCGTACCATCTCCCAGATCCAGTGCGTTCCTGCCGGAAAACATCACACTGAACAGCTCGGCCCAACAGCCACAGGCTATCACCTTTGAAGCTGAGCACAGTACCGACGTTCTCAACGTCCGCCAGTACCAGCGGCCAAATTGAAGCAATACAATTGTACTGTACACACAAAAAAAGTTGCTGATAATATCCCCCACCCCCATCTCACATAACTCCATCCCCTGGCACCCATTAGAGTGAGAGAGAGAGAGAAAGAGAGAGAGAGAGAGAGAGAGAGAGAGAGAGAGAGAGAGAGACAGACATGCAGACAGACGGACGGACAGAGAATGTTGCTAATAGTCCAGTCGACCGCAAAGGGTCGTATAGGGCTGTCACCGCGTTGAAATCAACTCTCAAGTCATATTAAAAGAAAAAAAAAAATTTTTTTTTAAAGACACACATCCACGCAACTCATTAAAACACTTTCTAAAAACACACCGGAAGTACCGTTAAAATCTTTCATCCTTAAAATGTTAGATCAGATGAAAAATGTTGAATTCTTTCAGACATTCAAAAATCACATTTAGGCAGGGCATCTTTGAACGAGGTTTTCATGGAGTCTGCTATAAAGTGTTCATATCTGACATCATGCAAGTTCCAACACTCAGTGAGAACATGTTTCATTGTGAGTGATACATGGACATGGAATGCACTACGGAACTTCTCCACCTTTAAAAGATAAGAATGGTTGTAAAAGGAGTGACCTGTGTACAAACGGCGCAAGACTGTTTCTCCTTTACGGCCGCCCCGTGGAACAAAAAGTATCTCAGGTCCTGACGGATTCAAGAGTTTGTTACGCAATACTATGAGAGTTCCATTCAAGAAAGAAACTTTTTTTTTTTTTTTAAAGACACACGTCCACACAACTCATTAAAACACACTTTCTACCAGCCGCCGTGGCGAAGTGGTTAGCGTCGCGGACTCCCGGCTGGGAGGTCGTGGGTTCGAATCCCATCAGAGTCATATGGGTTTTTCTGCCCCGACCGGCTCCTACGCAGAGTTGAGTTTGCTGCGGACTCAGTTGGGAAGACTGGGACCACACAGTCGAGTTTCATCCACTTAATGGATGCGTTTCTGAGAGTGTTGCTCAAATTTCCTGACCAACACTGCAGGTGCCTGTATCTCTCGGGCCTGGTTGACGCCGGGATATATTATGAAAGGAAGCGTAGAGTACAGCCCTGTCATGTAGTCTCAGACCAAAATGGAAATCCGTAGCATCATCTTAATCATCCTCATTCTCATCGATCAGCATTAAAAAAAGTCTCAAGTTCTGTGGCCCTTCATGCCCTGCTCTTATGGTGACCTCAATTTCGATGTCCTCTCCACGTCTGTAGTCTTGGTTTGGTTCATTCGGGGTCACCGGTATCGGCGAGTCCATGGGGGCTGTCGTTGGACGGACGTGGTGGCGCCCTCCGGAGGGACAGCTCACTCACGCCGGCTCCGCGACTAAGCAATTATTGTCATCAGTAGGCTTAGTAGGTGGTGTCCTGCGTATGTTAGATCAGAACAGGCGCCACTGAACACCACCGAAGTGACTCGGCAGCAGTGCAGTGTCTCCTCCGGTGGGTTGCCTCTTGATGACTCGACAATGACTGCTCCCTGTGGATTGCCGGTGCCGGGGCTGCGGCGGGGCCGACCGGGCTGTGACTGTGGACGGGGTGTCGGAATGAGCGGCGTGGGTGCACTGCCTCTGAGGTGAAGCAGAGGTTGGGACAGCCAAAAAAAACCAAAAAAAAAAACCAATAAAACAAAAAAAAAAAAAAAACATTTTCTAAAAACACACCGGAAGTACCGTTAAAATCTTTCATCCTTAAAATGTTAGATCAGATGAAAAATGTTGAACTCTTTCAGACATTCAAAAATCACATTTAGGAAGGGCATCTCTGAACGAGGTTTTCATGGAGTCTGTCGGAAAGTGTTTATATCTGACACCGTGCAAGTTCCAACACTCAATAAGAACATGTTTCATTGTGAGTGATACATGACATGGAATGCACTACGGAACTTCTCCATCTTTTAAAAGATAAGAATGGTTGTAAAAGGAGTGACCTGTGTACAAACGGCGCAAGACTTTCTCCTTTACGGCCGCCCGTGGAACAAGAAGTATTTCAGGTTCTGACGGATTCAAAAGAGTTTGTTACGCAATACTATGAGAGTTCCATTCAAGAGGTCTTTGACATAAGCCTGACTTTGCGTTTCAGGTCGGTGTGAGGGAGTAGACAATCTGCTCAACTTTTTCTTTGTGGCATTCTTGGCAAGCTGATCAACAACCTCATTGCCTCGGATGCCCACATGACGGGGAAAACAAGCAAAAAGTATGTAGTATCCAGATTTCAGAGAGGTGTACAGTTTGAACAATTACAATAGTTGAGGGTGCTTGAGGTTACGGCCAATGGCCTCCTAAGCAGAAAGGGAAATCTTTATGTTTTGATTTAAAGACAATTTAAGAACCACAACCAAGGCTGTTCACTCAGCAGTGTAGATGGAGCTGTCTGCGGGAATGTTTGGAATTTGCTTGAGGGGATGAGGTTGTGCAAAACAGAGTAAAGACAGCCTGTCACACACCCATGTTTGTGCACATACACACTTGCATTCACAAACACAGTATGCTTACTTCGTACGCAATCACTCCATTCACCCAAAGGAACACTATCACAATTGAATTAAGTTTTCTATAAAACGCTCCCTTTACTCAATAAAGAAAAGGGTCTTAATTCTTCTTTTCACTTCACTGCATTTTCCAACAATTATTTCTTCTCTTTACAAGATAATTCCCCACATACAAACAATAATACAATATTCAAAGTTTTATCAAAAATCAAACACACTCACACACACACACTATCAGTTCTTTTTATATTAAATAGTAGCAGCAAAGACAAGTCATCTTCTTGACTTGTCGAGGAGCTTTCGCGCACTTGGCTGTACCACCTCTGGACCACCACAACCTGGATCCTCACTAGGCTGGTACACCTCAAGCCTGGAACACCACTGGATGCTGAGGGATTCTGTAACGAAACCCTAGGTCCAGGGTTAACCTCTAAAAATGAATTTTATTTATTTTTTCTCTTTCTCTCTTATTATTCATAGCTCCTTTTTAACTCCCTTCACATTCACTCCAAAATCAATATAGAATACTCACATGAGTCTTGTTCCGCCAACCTATTCCTACCTACAGTTGGGGTACAGAAAGAAATCTTTATACAACAATATTCTATTCATTTATTTTTCAATTCTTCTTTTCTTTTCGCGTTCAACGTTCATCTTTCTCTTTTTCCCAAATAGCGCAATATCATCAAATCTTTATAATTATCAAACTTCTGTTATCATTACAATTACACCTTTTCTGTAATTGCTTTAACCAGTTTACAACCCCAACTGGTACTCACCTTCTAGAGAATAAGCGACAAGCCTACCATAGTAGACTTCCAGTCTACATCTACACTCTATACTTGAGTGAAACTTGCCACACCAGGCATATTACACCCACCAAGGGTTAAGCACACCCAAACCAGGGTTGCATCGGACAAACCAGTCCAATCGTGTAGCACACCCAAACCAGGGTTGCATAGGACAATCCTAGTCCTAACTATGTTAAAACCCAACGAGGGTTACAATTAGACATCCTCCTATGTCTGTGTCCAGAGCTCCTCTGAAGTAACAATAATCTTCCACCCTTCCTCACATTGGGTGAACACACCTCACAATCCACTCAGCGTCCTGCTCTTCCACATCACTGGCGGTTGCACTCCATGAATACAAAAAAGCATCAAAACCGTAGGTTCCATTCCACAATCGCAAAAATGACAAAATCTCTTAACACTCTTTTCTTTGACATGAAACTTTTCCATTCACGTAACACTTTTCTCATTCACATGACACAGCCCCATCCTGAGATCTGAAGCCATCGGTAAAAATTCTTCTGAAGGATGGAATTTAGAACATCGTTCCGCGAAAAAATGGGTTATACGCGTCTTTAGGATATGAAGCTAAATTAAACTGGATCTCCTGCGTGAGAAAAGTCCATGGTGGATCGTCAGGAAACTCGAACGAATCACACACTCCTCCAAGGTCTATAGCTGCTATGCTTAAATGGCAAAGAATACGAATTTCCTAGGGTGGAATGGAACCGAGGTGATCTTCAAATCTCTCTTGGAACTTCCGTCTTCGGGTCAAAGACACGGTCCAGACACCCTGTGGTCCAGATATGATTGTAGACTATGAGAAGGGTTTGGAGACCTGGAAGACGTTTCAAAAGGGTGTCATCAAGGCCAGGCGCAGAATCGTCACACATTTGCAAACCTGATTTCAGTTTATCAATTGCAAATGGCAGATTGCAGACTGAAGTATTGTCCGAGGAGAAGTTACGATGAGATTTTTCTTTCACTTGTCTGTTTTTCAAGAAAGTAAATTTACTTGTGAAGGACGAGTTTCATTCAACGGTGGAGACCAACAGATTGGTAACAGATTGTTTGTCAGTAATCACGGCATCGGCAAGTATCAGGTGATGAACTGACGGGTTGGTGTTTTTCCTTTTGATTTTCTTGATAATTTTCCAAACTTTTTTCTTAAATGTTTTGGACGTCAGTTTGGAGCTTGTACGAAAGACTGACGTTTACTAAATTCAAAAGTGTCTCACTTTGGCTCGCAGTTTTTGATGGACTCAAGCGTTGCACGCTAATAACTTGCGTTAAACACAGCGCTGAGCACTGTATTCATTTGAAATGTATTGACATTCTGGGTTAAACCAGTGTGTTTTAGGCATTTGCAGTTTGTCAGATGAAGCTGGAATATTGTCTTTCGCACATTTTAAGAGTATGTCTGTCAGGCTTTTGGCGGGGTCCGGGAATTAGCTGAATGTCATTTTCGGTAAGTTCTTTTCCCGGATACATCCCGCAAACAGGTCCCATTTAGTTTTTGGATGATTCAGGTGTTCAGGTTAAGTGCAGCTTTCTGCAGTATCATATTTCAGGACGATTGGAAAGTGGTCACCTCCGCGCAGATCGTTGTAAGCACACTACCCATAGTCCACGACCAGCGTGGGATCACATATCAACAAACCTAAACACGAAAGTGTACTTGTGAAAGCATGGAGCCAAGCTGGAGACCCATCATTCTGACAACGCAAATCCTGCTCTGGAAAGTCATCTTCAGGAAGCAGACCTCTGGAAGACCAATTCACACTACCCCAAAGTAGATCATACCCATTAACATCACTCAACAGCTAAAAAAAAATTTTTTTTAAAGAAAAAAATGTGGAAGTTCTCCAATTAGGCTGAGCAGCTCTTGTCGACTGACTGATACAGATGGTTGTAAACGTAAAGAACACACTGCAAAATGATTCACAGCGCTAAAGCTTAAACAAAGGTATGTAAATCAATAGGGCTGAACAGAAGAGACTTGTGGATGGGTAGCGACACTCCTCCCGTCACTCCACCTGCCGTGGGTTGTGCTGGTTTTGAGGGAACATTAAAGCCTGAAAAACTGAAAGTCTTCAGGTTCTGAATTTGTTTCCTGCAGAGCTGTCACAAAATGTTTTCTGACAAAGCAGCTGTAGCTCCACAAAATTCGAACAGAGACCCCGGATGTTCCAATGACAAATTTCTGACTCCATCACAGCAAGAAAATGAAAACGGTGGACAACTCATTCCATCTCTGCATCTTCGTTGTTTGACGGGAGAGGAGTGAATTTGTTTTCCAGAACTAATTCTACTTCTTTGGGGTCTGGAAGTTTTTTTCTCTCCTGGTCTTCTTTACCTGTGGAGATTCCATGGGTAGATGGAGGCCCATCCACCTCAATCACCTACACACACACACACACACACACACACACACACACACACACATACACACACACACACACGCACACGCGCACACACACGGAGAGGAGAGAGAGAGAGAGAGAGAGAGAGAGAGATAGAGAGAGAGAAAGGAGGAGAGAAAGAGAGACAGAGACAGAGAGAGAGAGAGAGAGAGAGAGAGAGAAGAAGAAGAAGAAGAAGAAGAAGAAGAAGAAAAATGATAATGGACATTCATGGCCCTTAATGATAAATAAGGCCCAAGCGCCTACAGTAACAAGCACACAAATAAAAGAGGACAAAAACAATTACACAAACAAAACAGCACTGGCACGAAAATGCATTCACCCAATCATGCAATCATTAATCTACACTCCCGCCACCATCTCCCTAAAACACGCACGCGCGCGCGCGCGCGCGCGCACGCGCGCGCACACACACACGCACAGAGTGTTCTAATTGGACTGAAGTGGGAATAGGAACACAGCCTGTGGGCAGATGTCTTTGGGGCGCAATGAAAAATTTTCAATTCAGTTGTATATTTCAGATATTATTGCATGGAGGACATAAAAAATCTGAAGTTTGGTGGGGTTTTTTTTCGTTGTTTTGGTGTGTGTGTGTGTGTGTGTGTGTGTGTGTGTGTGTGTGTGTGTGTGTGTGTGTGTGTGTGTGATATCCATGCAATGATATCTGAAACATACAACAGTGTGCGATTGGTAACAGAACGTACAGACATGTGAAGTTGATTGTTATGGGAAAAACAGCTGTGAGATGAGTTACGACGGGCAACAATGTCAGAGAAAACTTGTGTATAAAGGGCCAAGTGAAAAGGGTCAACATGGATCCCTGAAAGACACTCAAAGCGAGAGCGAGCGAGCAAGCGAGAGAGAGAGGAGAGAGAGAGAGAGAGAGAGAGAGAGAGAGAGAGAGGAGAGAGAGAGTATTAGTTACAGTCACTATCCAAATCGAATTTGCCGCGCTAAACAATAATGAATAAATAAAATGAAACAGTGTAAAAGAAGAACCCGCACTCTCATCACCCCCCCCCCCCCCCCCCCGCCTCTCTCTTTCCCCATCGAAAAAGGGCCCACAGAAGACATCTGACTCACGTCTTACCCTCCCCCCCCCTCCCCAAACATGTACACGTTAACATCCCCCCCCCCCTCCTTAAATAAAATGGAAATATAAAGAATTTGTCACATACCCGACTTAGGGTAGGCGCAGACGATGACGTCATCGGGTCTGATGTCCAGGCGAGGTACAGCGCGGACAGTGTCCACAGGGAAGTTAGGGTACACGTACCCGTCCACCTCCAGGAAGGTCAGGCTACCCCCATGTCCGTCCTCCACCTGAATCTCTGTCATGGCTCAGCCGATGAGGGACAAGAGTTCCAGTGACTGGGATGCACACTAGGCGCACCCTACCACTGGTCCGTGCTCCGGCTGTGTCTGTGAACAGATTCGAGGTTTTGGGGTGCTGGAAAAGTTGGGGGTTCAAAAGTGTTCATTTTCTCTGGCGCCACCACGCCTCCATCCTACCCCCTCCCCTTTCCCCCACAAAAGAACCTGCACATAAGCACACACCCCAAACACCAAGAGGCAGCGAGGGAACCCTGTGGAGAAAAGAAGCAGGAGAGGAAATAAATGAAAAGAGTCTGCAGCAGGTGAGACTACGATATGGACATGTTCAGCTCGTGTTGCTGATGTTCCAACCCGAATTTACGAAGGTCTAAAGCTGATGCAAGCAAGGCTGGTGGGATGTGAGAGTGGAGGAGGGGGGGGGGCATCTAGGGGGGGGGGGGGGAGAGAGAGAGAGAGAGAGAGAGAGAGAGAGAGAGAGAGAGAGAACGAACGAAATTTTATTTTTCCAGGGTGATGAGACAATCAAACGATAAATACTTTTTTTTCAACCAGCCTTGAGAGAGAGAGAGAGAGAGAGAGAGAGAGAGAGAGAGAGAGAGAGAGCGAGAGCGAGAGAGAGAGAGAGACAGACAGACAGACAGACAGACAGAGACAGAGACAGAGATTGCATGAGACAGATAGACAGACAAACAGACAGAAAGAGACAGAGGTATTCGGATGATTGATTCATTAATAGGCCTTGGCCCCTAATGAAGTAGTGTAAATATTATGCAGAAGTACAAAAAGCACAAAAACAAATGAAGACATGTAACAATCATAAAACAGGTAATAAAGAACAATATTAGCATGTGATTAATTGAAAACTAGACTTACGTAGAAAGGTGACGTTTAATTTGAATTATTTAGAGCCTATCGTAAGGAGGGAGGAGTTGCGTGAGGATCAGCGCGAGCGCCAACCAAGAATAGTCAGTGTTTAGAGCTGTGAGTAGTCACTAGATACTTTGGGAGGGTGAACAAACTGTTCACTAGACTTACCACAGTGGTGACTCTTTGAACATTCAGAGCCATACAGAGGGGAGCACGTAACTCCTCCCTCCTTACGATAGGCTCTATATAATTCAGATTAAACGTCATCTTTCTACGTAAGTCTAGTTTAATTTTTTCAATCATTTATCGCCTCTCTTCAGTCAAACGGAGTCACGTGAGATTTTAGAGCATCTAGTGACTACGCAGCATTTCGCATACTTGTAAAAACAAAATTGCGGTTTTCAGTTCATATAGGCCTACGTCAATTTAATCTGGTTCAGTACAGGTGAATATCACCAAAGATAACATGTTAAACACAAAACTTGGAACAACTTACTTCTGCTACACTACTGTCAACAAAACTCTAACTGCGGTGCCTACTGGTTTGTATCCACATGCAATTAAGTGCAGAATATGTGTAAAATACATTCCCCATAGAGTCCGAAATTTGTCAAGTACAAACTGTACCGAAGTCACGACTTCTTAACAAACCTGTCCAATACTGCCTGTCCAGAATTAGGTTTAGTCAGCACCGCTTTCTTAAAAAAACTTAGTGATGGTATTTTCTGCCGACCATCCAGCCGCTTTGACGATGATGCAAGGCTCACAACTTCACTTGCAGCAGCCAAACAACTCGCGGCATGCGTTGTCTGCGCGGCGACTCCTGCCGCAGCCAGCACTTGTTTGACCCACCGAGAAAATGTGTCTCTGGAATGGGAGCGTATGGTCTACGGATGGCAATAAAGAGTTCTGTCCCGTTCCTGAGCGCTTCAGTTGTCTTCAAATACAGTCGTATGTGCGTCACTAAGCATAATTTGGTGTTTAACGAACAAGTTAGAATTTCTGCAGGTTCTGTGTGATTTCCTGGCTTAGTGTTTTTGTGTTTACTAGGAAACTGTAAAA
Source organism: Conus canariensis (assembly GCA_033310375.1). Taxonomy (NCBI): domain Eukaryota; kingdom Metazoa; phylum Mollusca; class Gastropoda; order Neogastropoda; family Conidae; genus Conus; species Conus canariensis. The sequence goes on from CM065717.1 coordinate 94,327,993, forward strand.
TACACTTCCTTTCATTAACATGCACATATGTAGTTTTCAGTAGATGAAGAGCATGGCCTCTTTGCCCAGTAAGAAGTGTCACTACAGTTACTGTTTTCAATGTCAGTTATTTCAAATCCAAAGTATCTACATCTGGAAGTGAGCACATAATAATCCAATACTAGACCAACATCCCAGGTGTGTCTGTACCTTCGCAGTGCGGGTCTTTCATCAAAATCCCCTTTGGCAAGTCTGCACATTTCTGGTAAATTGCCTACAAATATTCCTTTCACCGACGGCAGAAAACTGATAACGCACTTCTTGCAGAATTTATAGCGCTATAGCTTGCCCCTGCTGAAAACATGGAAGCTAAAAAAATTGCAATCTGTGGCGGTGTGGGTAATCTCACTGCCATGCCGTTTGTTAAAGCATAATTTATCCACCTACTACCTGTGTTGTACGACTTTTTGGTCGTGCGCCGAATATGATAAGTGGTTTCTCGTTCTTCGTTTTCACTGTCCTAAATGTTATTTATTTTCGCCTGAAGAAGACCCATGAGGTCGAAATGCATTGTGTTTTGTCCTGTACTTTGTCTATATCTTTGGCGGTAAGTAACCCCCTCTCTTTCTAATCATAATTTCTGTTTCCCGTATTATCAATGTCTTGAGTGAACCATATTTCTAATACTCTGAATTCCATATCATTTTTATAAGCTGCAAGTATCTTAACTGGGACTTGTTCTTGCTTATAAGCCATATTATTTTTTCCTAGTTCAAAACTAAACCACACACACTCCCAAAGTCGTCAAGGATACCTTCAAAAGATGTTTTATCACCATTATTCATAGCCTTCTTCCCTTTAGATCTGGACATAGTACAAGCAAAATATAGTGATATTATGTCTCCTTTTCAACAACGTAATTTACGGTTATTGTCGATTGATATTTTTATAAACACTTCCTCAACCCAGTTCACAATTATTGTCGACTTGATATTTTCATAAAAAAAAATGTCCTATCCAATGACATATCTTTGCCAAAACTGACTGCCTCCAATACTTCTAGAATAAATGTCCAGTCATATGAATGAAACGCTTTTTCAAAGCCAAAATGTACTAGCATGGCATTTACGTTTGCATTGTTTGCATGCAGATACATGTAGTTTATAATTCAAACATTGATTTGATAAAAACACCTGTAAACCTGTTCGGAATAAATTTCCAAGTCAAGTCAACTATAGGCTTTTTCAAAGTCAAGCTTCACCAGCATGCCAGGTACGTTTACACTGTTTGCATGCAAACAGTTTATGATCTCATATGTTAGTCTGATACAATCACCTGTAACCCTGAACAGAATAAATCCTGCCTAATCTTCGGTTACTGGTATTGAAAACATTCTTTTTATGCTCTTTGCCATACAAGTGGAACCTATGTTGTTGAGTGAAACGGGCTTCCAGTCTTTGATATTGGTTTCTTTATTTAGGAGCTTTGGGAATACAAACGGATAATACGAACGTTTACCGAGTATCTGAACGTTAGGTTTCAGTCTTTGGAATGTCGATTTTTTTCCAAACGGAGACACGCCATCAATGCAAGCTATCACATTTGCATTCTTTGGTTCCACTGCACAAAAACAGAGGTATTCAGTCAATCCGATTGTTTTAAATTCGCAAGTATGCAGTTTGGCTCTCCCCACGTGGCGACTGTTCATTGAGGCTGTTGGTAATTGGTGGAATTCTTCTTTTGACAGTGCGTCAGCCAATGAGGTCAACAGAAAGAGGCAGCTAAACTGCACTTCCACCAGAAACACTGGCAGCAACTATAATAACAAAAAACCAACCAACCAAACTAACAACAAAAAGCAAAAAGTAACAGGGCACAATCAACGACACTAATCTCTTAATCATAGTAGCGGTTGTATAGCAGCCTGATAGTGGTATTTGTAGTGGTAGGTCTTTACGTAGTAGAAGCGGCAGCAGTAGTGTGTGTGTGTGTGTGTGTGTGTGTGTGTGTGTGTGTGTGTGTGTGTGTGTGTAGATGCAGTAACAGCAGTACCAGTAATAGTGTGTGTGTGTGTGTGTGTGTGTGTGTGTGTGTGTGTGTGTGTGTGTGTGTATGTGTGTGTGTGTGTGTTTACGCTCGTGCATGCGTGCGTGCATGGGTGTGTGCGTGCGTGCCTGCGTGCATGGGTGTGTGTGTGTGTGTGTGTGTGTGTGTGTGTGTGTGCGCGCGCGCGCGCGCGCGTGTGAGTGTGTGTGTGTTTATATGTGTGTAATGTGCAGGCCACGCTATGTGTGTGGCTGTGTGGTGCACGCGTGTGCGAGCACGCATAAACCTGTTTGTGTGTGCGCGCACATGCGTCCGCGTACATTTTATTATATGGCCACGCGCTATGTGTGTGTGTGTGCGTGTGTGTGTGTGTGTGTGGGCGCGCGCGCGAGTGTGCGTGTGTGTGTATGTGCGCGCACGTGCACGTGTGTGTGTGTGTGTGTGTGTATGTGTGTGTGTGTGTGTGTGTGCGCGCGCGCGCGCGCGTGCGTGCGTGCGTGCGTGAGTACGTGCGTGTGCGTGTATGTATGTGCGTGTGTGGGCCTGTGTGTTGTTTATGGGCTGTCTATGTGACCTCACACCAGTACAACACATCAATCAACACGGTGTGCACCTCACCTGTCTCCCACTCTCTGGCTCCAAAAGTGTGCCTTGTCCCGTCTTAACGAAACAGACGTCCCGTGTGGTCTCCGGCTTGGTTGGGGAATCTGTGAACAGGCCTGGTACTTTACGACCTATTAGCCAAAGGCTAATGAAAGCAAATACTTCACAAACCAACAAGAGTAGTCTGCCGCTGTAAGGCGGTCCTGGCTGCCTCGGATCAAGAGTCTGCCTTTATATACTAGCCCACACAGCATTGGACTCGGCTGGGCAGGAGAAGTGGGAGGGTAGGCGAACGGGAAGCGAGATCACTCAGTGACAACAACCATGGTCAAGCCACACGTACATTGTTTCTTTGGGCTAGCACACGCGCACTCGCGCGTGTAATTACACACACACACATACGCGCGCGCGCGCGCGCGCACACACACATACACACACACGTGTGCGTGCCTGACTGAGGACGCATACAAGCGAGCATGTGCACATATTCACATATATGCGCACAAGCATGTGGACACACGTCTTACGTGCTCAGTAAAGTTCGAGAAATGCTGGCTACTGCTCCCAGTTCTCGGGAAAAAAAGAGCAAAGAACAAACAAACAAACAAACAAACAAAAAGACAACAGAAACCTGCTGAAAGCCAGGTTCTCTTCGGAAAAGCACGTGGCAAATGTAGGACTGAGTCAAATGAAACTTGACGTGAGCTACAACGCTACTGTTTAGGTTCATGTTAAATCTCCATATGAAATCCTTTATTTTCGTTTTTAATCCACTCATCTCTGACTCCTTGTCTTATCTTGATAAGACTATTTGTGCATATACGCAGTTCATCTGTGATATATCGTGAAGGTAAGTGTCACCGATCGGATTAGCGCGGAAATCTTACAGACGCGCTGACGGCTCATCATCCCACGATGGCGGTGTATGCTTACCGGACCATACATTGAAGTTGTTGGGTTCATGAAGGATGGTGGGGATGTTGGATACCTGTACGTTCCCTTCGTATATTGTGTGTGCGTGTGCTACCATGCACAGGCAGGGAGAGGATAGGTGTAAGGAGAGAGGAGGTTAGCCTTCCGTCTCCTGTGTTTTTGTTTTTTGTTTTTTCCGTGTGGTCTGTGTGGAGTCCCGTTTTCACGTGCGGTCTGTGTGGAGTTCAAAACTCAGCAAGGAGTGAGTGCTGAGTCATCAAGCATTGAAGTTTGGTGGGACCGGGTGACTAGCACTTCGGTCAAAATCCTTTGTGAAGAGCAGTTGGGCTCTCATTCTTGAGCCAGCGCTTGCGCTGTGGGCCTGACTTCGGTCAATATGGTGAGCCGACCCTCGTGAGCGTTTTTGCTCTTGGTCGAGCAGTTGTCTGTGTCTCTGTGTGCTGCGACCCTGAGGTTCAGGTGCCGGGGTAGCCAGCCGCAGTTGTCGTCGTTTGACGTTGTAGCAGGTATGTGGAGTTAAGGTGTTAGTAGTGTAGTTAAGGGTAGCGTTGTCTGGTGCACTCAAGGTCTGACCAGCGCGTTGGGCTAATGCGTAGGTCAGACATCCGCTGAGTCGTAGCCACGAGACCCTCTTCTTCAATTGTCTCATCTTTGTTGTTAATTCATATATCCACCAGCTTCAAATCATGCGTAGTGTGGTCTCAAAACTTAGCGGATGTGGTGTAGCGTACATGGACTTGTCCGCACGCAGTGACGCCTCCTTGATGAAACAAACTGAAACTGAAACCGGTGCACATTTCTGTCAACTAGTACCAAGGTGTAAATAATATGAGCTCATGTTTTGAATCAGTTACAATTTTTCTTAGGGAAAAGGGAAGAGAGAGAAAATGGGGAAATAAAGACCAAAACGAAGCAAGCTGAGAAAAGTGTGTTGATGGTGGGTTTTGAGAAAAGGAAGAGAGAGGAAATGGGGGAAATAAAGACCAAAACGAAGCAAGCTGAGGAAAGTGTTGATGGTGGGTTTGACCAGTGGGTTGTGCTGAGAGGTGGAAACAGGGAAAAGCAAAAAGAAAAGAAGGAAACTGATTATGAAGCTTTGAATGGAAATGTGAAGTGTCGTTAGTTCGATCCTGGTGTTAGGATTGAGTTGGTACTTATTTGTGACAGGGGGTTCGTACGGAAATGCTTTCGGGAAGCGTAGACAACAGGGTGTGTTGGCACCGGGTGCTGTAGAGGTTATGATTGTGCCGCGTCATGGAAGTTAGTGGAAAGGATAAGTGTTGTGTAGTTGTATGAAGAGGTACTAGTGTCAAGCAGCGCGGTTTTTGTATAGTGTTGTTACCCTAATTTAGTAACATAGGTTAAGATTTGTTCCTCCATGGCGGAAGATTTGAGGGAGTGTGCTGATGCCTTGGGTGATTGGCGCGGAGATATAGCTGTCCTGTCCCACTGGTCTTCTTTGGAATCGAGACGTGGTATCTGTTGTGGACGTTACAGTATGACTAAGAATGTGTGTGTGGGAAGCTGTATTATGAAGTAGCTCTTTTGTATACCGTAGTGCAAAGAGGAGCGTAACTTGGTGATATAAACAACGTGAGATAGTGATAGATGTATTTCACTTATAGAGCTAATAGGCTGTGGGGTGCGTGAAGAAAATCCTGGGAAGGGGTGAACTAGGGGGTTACCTTGGTTAGGACGTATTGTGTATATCTGCGGTTGGAGGATAACAGCTATGTCAAGTGCAGGTGAGGGCTCATTCCTACCATCCTGTGGCCCGGTACACCAGGCGGTGCAGGGCCGTTTTTGTCGGGGAGCTGTGGATAAGTCAGTTGCTGGTATTCCTGTCCCTGACTGACCCTGCATTTACCCCACCTGCACTCCCCATCCTGCTATGCCCCGGACTGTTGTCCCAGTCCTCCCCCCACCCCACCTTTTCCGATGCTACATCCCTTTTCCCTTTCTTCCCATCCGTCCGGGTCTTCACAGCCTGGCCATTAATGTAGCCGTTGCTGTTGTCGCCGTTGCTGTTGGCGTCGTTGCCGTTGTCGTCGTTGCTGTTGGCGTCGTTGCTGTTGTCGCCGCCGCTGCTGATCCCTGTATCGCCGACTCCTCACTCTGTGATCGCCGCCATTGTGGTGTGTCGTCGCCGCCGTGGCGGTGACGATTTGGTGTGTGTTGTCACTGCGGTTGGTGGCAGTCGTCGCTGTCGCCGTTGTGTTGGCGGTGGCTGTGAACTCCACTGATGTTGTGGAAGCCCTGTGTGTTACTGTCATCTACGTCATCCTCGTCTTCGGCAGGCAGATTCGTCTGGTCACCGTCGCCGTCGTGAGACTGTCAATGTCGTCGTCGTGTGGCCCGTTTTTCTTTTATGTTGAGTTTTTTTGGGGGTGGTGGTGATAAAACACCTGAAGACATTGAGTTTGGGTGTGTATACATGAAGGATGGATGCTAATTAAAAAGGGTATGACTGAAGGGATGGATGTGCGCAGTGAACTATATGCGAAATTAGTATAGTAATATGAAGTTTGTATAGTTTTTGTTGTTTTGGGGAGGAAGGTTTTGGTCAAGAAAGGGGTGACTTGTAGTATGCTATTATACTGCTGGCCTAAGGAACTCTGCACACTGTAGCTAGATTAGGGGTAAAATAACTTATTGTGGCTGCCTTGGCCGTAGGAACTGTGTGCTTTCAGGCTTGGGTCTGTGACTTATTACTTATAGAAAATTCCGCTCATTGATTGTTTTGTCGGGAATAAAATTTTGTTTTGTTGTCAGTTCTTGTGTGGCATGCTGTCTGTTTAGAGGGCTAGTTTGTGGTTAGTTGTTTTGTTTTTTTTTACGCCCGGCTTAGCGTTCCGTGAAAGTAAGAGTAATGTCCTATCATGTAGTATCTGACCACACAAGAACTCCAGTAGTATCACTTCATCATCCTCATTCTCATTGATCAGCATAAACAAGTCTCAAGTTCTTTGCCCCTTTATGCCCAGCTCTCGCGGTGACCTTTGGTGTCGAGGTCGTCAGTAACAAGTTCATGGGGACGCTGGAGGGACGTGGTGGCGCCCTCCGGAGGGGAGGGGGGGGGGGGGGCTCATTTACGCTGTCTCCGTGACTAAGCGATCACTGCCATGTGCAGAGAGCTTAGTAAGCAGGTAAGTGGTGCCCTGCGTATGTTGAGCTGAACAGGCTCCACCGAACATCATTGAGGTGATCGGCAGTGGTGCAGGTGATCGCAGTGGTGCAGGTGATCGGCAGTGGTGCAGGTGAACGGCAGTGGTGGCAGTGGTGCAGGTGATCGGCAGTGGTGCAGGTGAACGGCAGTGGTGCAGATGTTCGGCAGTGTGCAGGTGATCGGGAGTGGTGCAGGTGAACGGCAGTGGTGCAGGTGAACGCAGTGTGCAGTGAACGCAGCGGTGCAGGTGAACGCAGCGGTGCTGTGAACGGCAGCGGTGCTGGTGAACGGCAGCGGTGCTGGTGATCGGCAGCTGGTAGCATGGTGAACGGCAGGGTGCAGGGATCGCAGTGGTGCGGTGAACGGCAGTGGTGCAGGTGAACGGCAGTGGTGCAGTGTATCGGCAGCGGTGCTGGTGAACGGCAGTGGTGCATGGTGACGGCAGCTGGTGCGGTGAACGGCATGCGGTGCAGGTGACGGCATGTGCGGTGCAGTGCGGGTCATGGCTGATGAGTGTGCAGTGATCAGCAGGGTGCTGGTGAACGGCAGTGTGATGGGTCTTCCTGAAGACTTACTATTGACTGTTTGCCAGTCTGAGGGCTGTGACAGGACAAAGCGGGGTGTGACTGTGAGAGGGGAGCCAGGAATGAGCGGCAGGGGATAGGCTATTGAAGTGGCACGAAGACAGGAAAGGAAAACACACGCACGCACACGCACACCACACGCACACGCACGCAAGGGATTTCCCCTTGTTTGTTTTGTGCGCTCTGCGTGTCGTTTCTGCTAGGCGATCCGGTTTCGTAAGCAACGTTCGTTTGGGGAGTTATGGATGTGTGTTTATTTCATCGTGAGATCAAGTGTTACTATACTTGTTTGTAATGTACTGAAAACTGAAATCCTGACGAGCTAGAAAGCAATACGCTTGCTCGACAGACCTACGCGTGCGCGCAGGATACCAGGAGGGGGGGGGGCGGGGGGGGGGGGGGGGGGGGGGGGGTGAACCAAGCGAAGAGAAAACGGGAGAAGAAAAAAAAACCGTTGAGAAGGACGGTGGCATTAATGCTGAGACGGATCAGCCGAGGCCCGGGTAATTGCTTGGCTGTGATGCCAGGAGTGGAGGCGACGTTAAAACATTTCTATCCACATCGCTTATTTCCGCTCGGCCCCTCCAGGGGGAGGGAAATCCCCCTCCTCCTGCCCCCCCCCCCCCCCCTCCCTTCGTCTGTCGTCGATATCGTCAGTTAGCACTGGGTCCTCCGCCTGAAAGTGTGAGAAAGTGCAGACACTGAAACCTCCGCGTTCAACCCAAAGTGAGTTTGGTGAAGTGATGAGGGCCGTGCGGCTGAAATGGCATGATGTGTTTTAGCCAGATACCATTCTCAACATCGACCTCTGTCAGACACTTAATACATGGCATGATGTGTTTTAGCAAAATACCATTCTCAACATCGACCTCTGGCAGACACTTGATACACCAACTACCAGTCCAGGACGACATCGAGAGAAGATAATCACAGTGGAAGTGGATTGAACACACTCCCAGGAAACCCGCGACAAACATCACCACAAAAGTCTTGAAGTGGAATCCTTTCAGAAAAACGGAAGCGAGACCGATCGTGACTCAGTAACACCTAACATTAGGTCCTGGAAGCAGTCACCAAACAGATGACATACACCCTGGGACAGCTGGAGAGGAGGGCCCGAGACAGAGGGCTCTTATGATCGGTTTGTTAGCGGTAAATGTCCAGGAGTGAGGAACGGGAGAGGGGAAGGACGGGGAAGGTGAGGGAGAGGGGTGGATGCAGACGTTGACGGTTCAAGCTTTACGCGCTCCTGTTTCAGATCATGCCTGATGAGATCATCTTTAAATGAATAAATATTTTTAATATCTGCTTTTTTTTTTTCAAACTAATGCATGGCAGATTTTCGAGACTAAGCGTTTGTTTGGTTTCCTCCGATTCTTGAGAGTTCAAGGTCACTGATTCAATTAAAGTGTTTTAGTTGCAAAGCGAGAGGACTGCAGGCGGAAATCTAAACAAATCTTAAATAAATGTTAGCGAACCGCCCAGAGAACGTGGACAAACGAGTCACAAGACGAAACACAACGCGTTTCGACCTCTTAGGTCTTCATCAGGTAACGAATAAAACAACGAAAATTCACTTAGCTTTGATCGCTTCAGATCACTTCGCAGGGTTCAGCGCAAGGAAGAAGGCGTTGATTCAACGCCTTCTTCCTTGCGCTGAACCCTGCGAAGTGATCTGAAGCGATCAAAGCTAAGTGAATTTTCGTTGTTTTATTCGTTACCTGATGAAGACCTAAGAGGTCGAAACGCGTTGTTTCGTCTTGTGACTCGTTTGTCCACGTTCTCTGGGGGGTTCGCTAACATTTATTTAAGATTTGTAAAGTGTTTTAGCTTTCTCTGTCTGTCTGTCTGTCTGTCTCTCTGTCTGTCTGTCTGTCTCTGTCCTTTCAGTGTCATGTTTGACTGACTGAAAATTCAACATCAGTTCTGACAAGTTTAAGGTCTAAACTGCTTAAGTCTCAGATCTCTCTTTCCGAATGACCTTGACTCAGACATCCATGTTTCCTCAGTAGATAGCGATTTCCATTTAGTCTTGGGCGTGGGTAAGATTTTTTTTTTCATTATTATGTCACTGTCGTTTTAAGACACGATTATACATTAACAAATCCATTGGAACTTCTTGCTGTTTTGTCTTTGGCTTCAAAATGATTTTTTTTGGTTAAAAGTCAAAGGAATCGGTTCAAGGTTCCTATTCAAAGCTTTCAAACCATTCCACTATACCGACTTCAGTTAAATCAGACAACATACTGACTCTGAGAACTTTCACCGAAACAAATCCATTCCTCTATAATGGCGTTATTCGTGCAACAAATAAATTTCACCCACCGCCACCTCAAATACAAATAAACGAATTAATTACCCCTGCCAAGAAGCCGTACAGAGAGAGAGAGAGAGAGAGAGAGAGAGAGAGAGAGAGAGAGAGAGAGAGAGAGAGAGAAAGAGAATGAGAACAGGAAAAAGAAAGGAGCCCAAACCACACGTAAAGAGACTGAAGGAGTTTTGATAGCATCTACCAAGACAGTCCTTACCTATAGACACTGGTCGGTGATTTCTACCCAGACTTACTTGCTGTCAGAGCACGGGCAGGAGACCGGGCGGAGGGGCGGGGGAAAAGAAGGAAAGGGTGCTGCTGGCCAATCCCCTCCACATACACCCATGGCTGATCGTTGCTGGGTTGCTGACGGAGGTGTCGACAACGGCTGCCGGCAATCGTCTCCCCTTGATGCTTCATTTCACCGCCACACGGCGCTCTGCACACAATCCATTTTCACAAAGTCCGTTAGATTCCCACTCATCCCACTCCCCTGCTCCCTCCTACTTCCTCCACCTCATCCCCCTCCTCTCTTCTCTCGTGGTCATCCACTCTACTCTGTGTGTGTGTGTGTGTGTGTGTGTGTGTGTGTGTGTGTGTGCATGTAAGTACGCGCGCGCGTGCACACACACGATCCCTCTCTGTTCAACGCATCGATTCTCTCTCTCTCTCTCTCTCTCTCTCTCTCTCTCTCTCCCCGCATTGATTCTATCACATCTCTCTTTCACTCGCTCGCTCGATCCCCCTTCAAACGTTCTCCTCAACCCCAAGAAAGAACATACACATATAAAAGAAAAGGGAAAAGAAAAGAAGGTGTAAGCTGGTCAAAGCATGTGGCAAAGATTTGCAAAAAGGCGAGCTCCACACTTGGTTTCCTACGTCGTAATCTGGGCAGCTGCACCCCAGAATGTTGTCGCTTGGCGTACCTCTCCCTGATCCGCGCAGCCCTGGATTACGGAGCTACTGTGTGGGACCCGTACTATGCAAAGGACCAGGAAAAGCTTCAGCGCATCCAAAGAAAAGCAGCAAGATTCATCAAATGTGACTACAGGTCCAGAGACCCGGGTTGCGTCACGCGAATGCTGACTGAACTCCATTTACCACCCCTCCAAGTGCGCAGGAAACAACAAAGACTAGCCACCTTCTATAAGATCATTGAAGGACTTCTTCCAGCACTGCGCCAGGAGAAATTTTTAACACCAATGAAAAAAGAACAGAGAAAAATCCGTCCAAAAATGTTCATGGCTTCGTGACAAACAATATCGTCACAACATTGACACCAATCAACAGCCGTGGATATGTAGTCCCAGAGTCAAGCACCGAGCAGTACCAGCGCTCCTTCTTCGTGCAGACCGTCATGGACTGGAATGAACTGAACGAGCAAGTCGTCCAGGCAGGCTCTGTGGCAGCGTTCTCTGCAGCAATCAGCGGAGACACTATATTGCCATCCATGCACTAAATTGCAAGAAAAATTTTTTAACCGTATAGGTCAATCTTAGAATAAGACAGCCTGTGTGAATGCAGCGCCGCAACAGGGTCCCATCGAGCTGAACTCGGGGATGGCCGTTGAGGCATCAGTTTCATTGGGTCGGAACGTTTTTAAAAAGGAAATACACAAACAAATTTTTAGATGTTTTTATTTACCTGAAGAGGGCTTTAACACACAAAAAATATGGGCTACTCTCTCCTTTTCCGTTGCTATTACAACCTAGGAAGGTTCCAGCAACGTGCAAGTCCTGATCCTGATCCTGATCCTGATGCTGGAAGGTCAATGGAAAACATGGAAACAAAAACAATGTCCACCCACCCTTCCCTCTCGGACACTGCCCCCCCCCCCCCCCCCCCCCCGCCCCCCATGTTGCTGGTACCGGGTAGGCTACGGTCTTGGATATTTCCCAACAATGTCGTTACGAAAAAACTTACCCCCCCCCCCCCCCCTCCTTTTTTTGTTTACCGTACCTGCCATACACTGTGTAACCGGGAACCAGCGCTAAGAGTCGTTAGTATTGTTATTATTATGATTATCATCATTATTATTATTGCTATTCAGTATTGTTGTTGCTGTTGTTATTGTTTATTATCATTATTACTATTTTCATTATAAAGAATCCATTTACACCTAAACAGATAAATTCCCTTGGCATTTACAATCAGCAAGTACACATACTAAACTTCGGGAAAATTAGCAAGAACACTCAACAGTACACAAAACGCATGCCACAGTCAAACGCTGTCATTGCATCCATGCGTCACTTCACTTCATTCCACTCTGCGCCCATTCCCCACCTCTTTAACAGTGGAAATTGCAACTGATTGATAAACACCCAGATCCAAACGCATGTCACATTTCCAAACAACTGGGTGCATGCTTAGTATGTCACTCAGTCCCGGAAAGAAAAGTTTTCTCGTTTAATTTGAAAGAGGGCAGAGAGGCTGAGTATTCAATGTGCGAGCTGATTCGAAATTGAAAGGGATTGACTGGTCGAAAGACCAAAAGTTGTAGTACCAGCAGTGAAAAGAAGAGTTAATTCTAATTCAAAATATAGTAACAGTTAATACTGGGCATTGGGAATGGCGGTGGTGAGGGGGAGGGGGGGGAGGCGAAGAACAGACCGCCCGCCAACAGCGGGGGAAACTTATCAGTCGTTGGGCATCATCTTTCCAAAGATGCTGAAACAGAGAACATCAGTAGCAGGGGCACGCTGGTCACACTACGCATCCAATAGGTTCAGGACAGCGGTATGTTGCAAGAAGCCTATGTTATGAGAACCGGAAATCAATTTCCTGTAGTGTCCCTGCTGCTAATGTTCTCTGCTTCAACATCTTTGGAGAATCGAAATGAAATGAGGCAGGGAACAGTAAACGATAAACAGTAAACAGGTGGGGTATTTTTTTGCTCCCATAAGAAAACCTAACACAGAGTAACTTTTATTCAAGACTGGCACAGCCTTTTAAACTTGAATAAAGTCAGACAAATACATAGACGAACAATCTAATAGTGGGGGGAAAAAACAAGCGCAGGCCAACAACTGAACTGTCTTCATAGTAATGACTTGGCAAAGATTTGGACTTAAGGAGGGGGGGGGGTAGGGGGGGGCGGGGGGCGGGGTGGGGGGGGGGGAGTTTGAAGATGGAGAAACTGGGAACATGAAATTAAGAAAATATGTTACAGATATGAAAACTCTTCACTAGCTGCATAAGGGAACCATCGCAATCCCTTTTGAAGGCAGATATATTTGTATTGCCTGCTCCGAGGCCTTTCGTCCGCTGGGTCGGAACTCATCAGGGAGACACGGCTGGTTGTGTCTGCGCTCCTGGGGGGGGGGGGGGGGGGGGGGGGGGGGGGGGGGGGGGGGGGGGGGGGGGGGGGAAGGCGGACCTAAGTCTGCCGACTACTGATGATAATGACTGATAGAGTTTGGTGTGATGTTTTTGGGTCGATAACTTCGCTCAGGATGTATCAGACTGCATCATTTGCTTCTTTAATTTAGTCGAGTCCCCCCCCCCCCCCCCCCCCCCCCCCCCCCCCCTCTGTAAATGAAAAAAATTATAAAAATGTTGAAGATGACACACTTACTGATGACGGCGGGATCCAAACAGGTGGAAACAATACCTAAGAAATGGTTGATACGTTAATCCCCGGGGATGGAAAACGACGTTTTGAACCATTGGACAATGGGCCTTCAAATGCTTGCCCTCCACCCTCCAGTGCATCAGTACATTTGTTTTTTCAACGCCACTGACCTGGGGGGGGGGGGGGGTTGCCGTGCCATTCCTGACTGCATGATTCAGTAATCGACAAATTAAAGCCTCTGCGTCCATAAATACCAAACAACGGAAGAAATAATGAATAAATTGACGTACTGACATGGAAGGTTTCTCATGTGTCGTCTGGAAAGTCGTTTTAAAACATTATCAGCCAATCGAAATAGGTTCTTTATTCTGACCAATCGGAACCAATTCTTTCAATGCGGATTATTCTTTAACGTCTGCTACCACTATCATAACATGTGCGAGACTTCTTATTCAATAAAACATATTCAATCAATCCAATAGATCAGTCCACACCGATGACCTGATCAATCCAGGCGGAGCAACGATTTGCTCATGCTGCATTCTGTTTCAGTGCTCTTGTGATAATTTTACATACCATTGCTGAGAGTCACGCACAAAAAATGACATGAAGTGGATGGAGGAACAAAATTGCCAACACTTCTCCAGTAGGCCTATGTTCAAAACAAAGTTTAATTATTCTTAATTTTGCAGATATACGACTCGCCATAGCAAGACAATTAACACGCTCCTACTGCGGACGTCTTGTGACTGGGAGGGTCAAATCGTGCAGCACCTGTATATAACTCCTCAGTCCTCGGCCCCTAACGCTGGGGCCATAGGTAGTAGGCCCTATAGGCCTAGTCTGCAGTGAGGTGCTGACCCTGGCAACAACCGAACGAAAGGCCGGTAAAGACTGGTTAAAAAAAAAAATAAATAAATAAAGAGGAAGAAGAAGAAGAAAAGGAAGAACAAGAAGAACAAGGACAAGAACGAGAAGAACAAGAAGAAGAAGAATATTTCATTTAGAAGAACATACTATTCTGCGTTCTAGTAGGCCCTATACCTGTGAAATATCACCAGCTCACCTATGTAAATCTCATCATTCTCTTTTTCATGTGAATCTGCATTCAAATTTAATGGATACGCCACTGGGCCGCATTCCACATGTCCACCAAGTTTGGTTAAAATCGGTGCTTCAGCTTTTTGCATGGATCCTGGATCCGTCCTTTGATCCAGATCCGCTGCAGAATTTAATGGGTTCGTCCTGGGGCCCCATTCCGTCCTTCCACCAAGTGTGTGTGTGTGTGTGTGTGTGTGTGTGTGTGTGTGTGTGTGTGTAACACGGGTGAAAACTTGATATCCGTGTCATGGGGAATGATAAAACCGCTCAGACTGGTTAGTGATTGTCTCATGCATGCAGTCTCAGAGAATGCTTTGTCTCTGACTCTGGTTATGCATTTCAGTACTCGGCTTATTTCTAATTGTGGTGTCAAGTGGATTAACGCTTGTTTGTTTTTGTTTCTTTGTTTGTTTGTTTGATTCTCATTTCATCTGATTGACAAGTTCAGCGTATGAAATTGCTTTATAAAGTTTTTGTTTGTTTTTTTTCGGGGGGGGGGGGGGGGGGTTACGAACTTCGTCTTTTAAGTTTATTTTAAAATGTAAAGAGGTCAAAAATCAATTACTTCGCCACCCACACTGAGGAAGGCAGGACAGTACCCACTCATGCTGCTTTAAGTCATGTAACTTGGGTCCCATTACAGTTGCATAAAAGTTACAGAATTTACTGTTCAATGTGCCGGGCATCTATTAAGATCAACTTTATTTTCCAAATAAAAACGTAGCTGTTTTTTTTATGCTTTGAGACCTCTGCGGAGATCAAAGGGATCCTGCATCCAATCTTTGACGGGGATCTGCATTGAAATTGAATGGGCACGCCACTGGGCTGCATTCCACAAATCCACCAAGTTTGGTTAAAACCAGTTCAGCAATTTTTGCATGGATCTTGGATCCGTCTTTTGATCCAGATCTGCTGCAGAATGTAATGGGTTTCTCCTGGGGCCTCGTTCCACCTTCCCACCAAGTTTAGTTGAAAATGATTCAGCGTGTGTGTGTGTGTGTGTGTGTGTGTGTGTGTGTGTGTGTGTGTGTGTGTGTGAGAGAGAGAGAGAGAGAGAGAGAGAGAGAGAGAGAGAGAGAGAGAGAGAGAGAGAAGGCAAGGCAAGGCAAGAAAGAGAGAGACAAACAGACAGATAGACGGACAGACCGGCAGACAAACAAGCAGGCAGGCAGAAACAGAGACAGACAGACAGACAGACAGAGACAAAGAGAGACACAGACAGAGGAGAGATGTTGTCGACAAGCAAAGCAACATACATGGGTATAATTATATTCATGTTGTGGGGAATTGATAAGACAGCTCGGTTGGGTGAATGGTGGTCGCTGGTGTGAAGTCTCATGCACGCAGTCTAAGACAATGCTTTGTCTCAGACGCCTGACTCAGGTTATGCATTTTGGTTCTCACCTTATTTCTGATTGTAGCGTCAAGCGGATTAACGCTCGTTTGTTTGTTTTCGTCTGCTTATTTGTTCGATTCATTTCATCCGATTGACACACTCATTGTATGAAGCTAGTTAAAAAAAAAGATCTTTTTAATTTCGAGAATGAAGTTTTCACCACACACACACACACACACACACACACGCACGCACGCACGCACGCACGCACGCACGCAAGCACGCACACACACACACACACACACACACACACACACACACACACACACACACACACACACACACACACGGTTTCTTTGCCACCCACAGTGAGGAAGACAGGACACTACTTGCTAATGCTGCGGCAAGGGATGCAACTTTACTGTGGGTGCCAATGTAGTTACAGAATATAATGTTCACGGTTCCGGGCTTCATTTCAGATCAAACATTATTTTCTAAAGACAGGCGTAGTTGTGTTAAAATGTGCTTTGAGCCCTCATAGGTCCACGAAGTCGAGTGGGCTTTAATTAACATGGTTCATTTGAATTGTAGTGATGCACAGATGCTGTGCACAGGTGAGCTCAGCGGAAGTGCGCCATGAACAGAACGGAGCCGCTAACTTCTTGTTAAGTTTAGAAGCTAGGTCGCGCTCAGTGTGTTACTGACACCATAGACAAACCAGAGCTAGAGCTTCCAGTTTATAGGAGACAGAGACAGAGTCTACAAGACGATGAAAAAGCATGGCACAGAGGAACTGAAAAATAAGGCGAGGAAACTATAGTGGGAAACCCAACGGAAACTAAGGCAGGCATACTGGAACTACCTCCACAGCACCTTTACAGGAGAAGACACAGCACAGCCTATCAAGAACAAGCGCTTCTGGAGCTATATCAAGTACCAGAGGGCATCCGGCACTAGTGTCGCACCACTCAAGAAGAATGTTCGCTTGATATCATATCCACTAACACAGGCAGAACTGCTGAACGACCAGTTCCAGTTGGTCTACGGCAGCGGACAGGAATGTGCAAGCAAAGAATTTCGACAGAAGACAGGACAGACGTGTGGAAACTCTCCCACACTGAAGGACATCCACATAACAGAGACGGGTTTTCACAAGCCCCTACATAATCCGAACCTTCACAAAGCAGGTGGCCCCGACCTTAAAAGAATAATTGGCAGACGAAGTAGCGCCTATATCAGCCATCTACCAGTCCTCCATCAACACCGGAGTAGTAGGCCTACCAGCAGACTGGAAGGACGCCCTAGTTACTCCTATCTTTAAGAAAGGAGAACACTACAACCCTGCCAACAATCGGCCAGTGTCCCTGACCTGTATTTGCTGCAAGCTGCTTGAACACATCATAGTCAGCGCAGTCAGGAATCACCAGGAAGTCGACAACATTATGTGCGACCAGCAGTATGGCTTCACGAGAGGAAAATCGTGTGAAAACCAGCTCTTGGAATTCGTATATGAACTTGTTGAGAATGTGGAGAGAGGAAAGCAGACCGACATCCTTGTCATGGATTTTACAAAGGCATTCGATAAGGTAACTCATAGCCGTCTCCGCCACAAACTCTCCCACTACGGCACCCAGGGACAAGTTAGCAGGTGGATTGGGAGCTTCCTCCTGCATAGAAGGCAGGCGGTGGTTGGGGATGGAGCCCACTCCTCTTGCGCCAGTGTAAGATCAGGTGTCCCACAAGGTTCTGTACTAAGCCCATGTTTATTCCTAGTATACATTAATGCACGCATGCACACACACGCACGCAAGCATGCACACACGCACGCATGCACGCACGCAAGCACACACACACAACACACACACACACACACACACTGAATTAAAAGGTGATGTGTTAAAGTTCCCATAGCCGTTAGCCATAGGAACAGTGAACCGTCCTACATTCATCTGTCAAGGGCGCAGAATTATGGAAGGCGAAGCCCATCCTCTCATTCTGTCACCTTTTTACATTCCCTGAACTGAATCAGGTACCCGTTTCTTGCTGGGTGGACAGAGTTTCTAAACCGAAAAAAAATCCCACCCCATGTGTGGTTCAAACTCAGGGCCATCAGCTCTGCAGGAAAACGCTCTAAACTTCAGTTTCAGTTTCATCAAGAAGGTGTCATGGCGGGCGAACTGGTCTAAATACACTACACCACATCCGCTCAGTTTTGAGACCACACTGTGCGTGCTTTAAAGCTGATAGATAAATGAATTGATGACTAAGATGAGAGAATGTAAGAAGTGGGTATCGTGGCTTCGACTTAGCAGATGTCTGACCTACGCATTAGCCCACCGTGCTGGTCAGACCTTGAGTGCCTACCCAGCATGAGTTGTGCCACTATTATCATTGTTGTGGTGAGTGTATGCATGTGTGTGTATGTGTGTGTGTGAGCACGTGTGTGCGTATGCATATGCATGTGTGCGTGCTTGTGTGTGTGCACGCGTCCACGTGCGTGTGTGTGCGCAGAAGTGCACATGTGTGTGTGTGTGTGTGTGTGTGTGTGTGTGTGATTTGTGGGCTTGCGGGTATCTGTACATGTATGTGTATGTGTGTATGCCTTTGGGCGTATACACATGTGCGTGTGTGTATGTGCATACGCACGTGTGTATGTGAATCATTGATTCTCTAAGAGTCGCTTCCTGTTAGGAAAGGGTTCCCCTTTTGAGAGAGAAAGCCAGTGCAGGTGCTTTTAGAATCTGTGTTCAGTCAGGAGGACACGGACAGGTAGTGCCAGTGTTAGTCACCTTAACAGGAGCTCCATCTTGTTCAGCTTGTTTAGCTGTGGTTACTGGGGCGTGAAAAATTAAACGGTACTCTTTTCATCACACACACTTCTTTTTGTTTGATAAAATATCACTGCCTTGTTTGATTTTGATAGTTAAAGCTACGCACATGACTGGGCAGTCACGTGGGTTTTCAGGGGAGATACAGAATATAAAGCCTTTGCATACTGTGACAACTAATGTGAGACTGTTAGTGGGGCAAAAGAGGAAATAAAATACTCGTTTGGATAAATTAAAAGTTTTTCTTGTGTGTGCTACCAAGTCTCTTGTCCACAGTGTTTGGGAGTAAAGGAGTTTAATGTAAGTTTCCATCTTTGACTTCCTCTTCTGTTCGGATACACCCTTCCTTTGCATTCACCCATCACTCCACCTGCAACAATATGAATGAATGATGGAAGCGACTTTCTGAATCACTTTCACTGAACAATTCAGTCACGGTGAGAGAAAGAAATTGATAATCTAAATTTTATATGCTGTCCTATTTCAATCATCGTCAGATCATGAAAGTTGACGTTGTCTTTCATTCCAGAGTTTAATCTTACATGTGCCTTTTGTTGTTGTTGTTGTTGTTGTTGTGAAGTCCAGGGATGGCTTTTGATTTGATATGAAACAAGTTAGTGGATGTTTTTAATTGGATGGTGTAAAAAGATGGAAAGATGGCACAGTGAGACAGACCAACTGTCCAATGCAGACAGGCACAAAAGCAAGAAGGATGCAAAGAATAAGACCAGACAAAATCAATTTCAATCTTGGAAATTTATTTTTCCACAAATCAAACTGAATCGATCATCCATAACAACAACAATACATGCGCAAAATGACACTTTTTGCTCAAGCAATCAACACATCCTTTCAGTAAGTGAACTGATACCAGCTAAAATTACAAAAACCAATTAAAAAAAAATTACAAAAACCAATTAAAAAAAAAAAAAAAAAAAAAAACCTCAGCAAATACAAATTTATGTCAAAAACTCATACTTATAAACTGTCACTTCTACATATGCCATATACTGTCATTTAAGCAAAGATGTCATCTTCATTCCTTGCTATTTCTTAGGATGAAAACAGTGGTCTTGTTTTCTAATGCAATTGCTACAATGTACTGTGCAAGCTGCAGCCTATACTAGGCTGATATCCAATCACAATGAAACTTTCAAAGAGATCCTTCAGCTGGACACTGAATAGTCTGGGGCCCAATTTAATTAAAAAGATGTTGCATTCTGTTCTAAAGAAATGTTGTGCAAAAGTGATGTATGCACTTTTCAAGAACATTTTCACCTAATCCAACTTAGAATGCTTAATGTTATGGCTCTTCACCTGCCACATACCATCACAAAACCCAAGGCTGAGGGACAAAAAAGGGGGTGGGCTGTGGGCAGTGACTTCCAGTGAATTCTCTCTGATCTCCAACAAGCAACATAGGACTGTCCGGCAGCCAGACACCATATCTGCCAGCAGACCAAAGCCGACCCTGGCACAGTGGCAGCTGTCCAGCAAGGTATGGTTGCCTGGTATGGGCAGACACTTGGACTCAACCCTTGTCCGAGACCATTCTTATGAGTACAGTGGAAAGGCGACATCCTGGAGGCTAGCTAGTGAACCACTGGATGGAACCTAAAGGATGGGCTGGCTGTTGGGTACCTCTACCAAGCTGCACGTGACCAAGGAGAACAGGGCTGTGGAAGAGACTCCCCAACTACCTGATTAACATTTTTTCCATCCTTTCAACATGCAGTCATGGGGCAATACATCACCATGTAAGAGTATTGGTACAGATCCAGTACTCGAGTTCAATATACATGTACTGGCACATGTTTGTGCATGCACACTACCCCATGCATAATTACTTTGCATCATGTCATTAAAACAGACAACCACACCCACTCACACTGACACACACCTCCAAACAATGTTTTCTGCCTGTGATTTCATTCTGTTTGCCAATCTTCACTTAAACCTACTACACAATTATGTACACACATATTTCTTTTGAAAAGTGTGCTGTATAAGATGATCAGTGATGAGTCCCTCACAATACACTGCACTGGCATCTCAGTGTGAATGTCATTTACCTGATGTAACAATGTTCACTTTCCGTCAATCTTTCCTGGTTCATTGTGAACTCACCACAATTCCCACCATATGCAAACATACATAGCAGTCTAATGAACAAAGCAAAAAGCAGCAGACAATATCAGTGCATGCCCCTTCTCTTTTTGTCATTCCTTGACCGCAAAAAAAAAAAAAAAAAAAAAAAAAAAAAAAAAAAAAAAAAAAAAAAAAAAAAAAAAAAAGAAAGAGAAAAACTTAAATCCATTGCTTAAAAAGAAAAAAAAAGTCATACCTATACACATGTAGGCCAACACCGATCTAAGATAAAAACCATCTAACCGACTGTTCCTCCTTCCTTCAACTTTTCTACAAAAAACAAACAAAAAATTATGGGGAGTAGAATGATCTGCCTTGCCCACACATATCTATACACAAACTGAAAATACGCCTACAAGGCTTCACAAGTTCATGATGTCACTGATACATCAAAACCTCATGCACACAGAGAAACTATACATACCGACTGAGCCCACAAAATAAACCAACGTAATTCAGACTCGAGGTCTCCTAGCTTGGCAGAAGTGATATTTTGTGTAAATGGACTGTAGAACAATGTTACCATAAGAAATCAGTCACTATTTTGAACAGAATGTAGTAATAAGACTAAGACACCAATCAACTGACCCTGTTTTCCCTTTGTTATGCCAGTGTGAGTGTGACATTTTCTACACTTCCCCATCCCCCTCTCTCCCTCAATCCCTAATCACATCTCTCTTTTGCTTCGGTGAACCTAAACTGTAAAACCATTTAAAAGCAGTTTTGAAGTGTTTGACAATGATGGCATGAAAACAAATGACTCATGACACAGGCTTCTTGCTGTGAAATATTGATGGTGAATTTCCACATTCAGTGTTTTTTTGTTGTTGTTGTTTTAAGCTCAGTTTTTACTACTGCATTATTAGCATACTAACTGGGGGAAAAAAAAAACTTTTAAAGTAGAGAATTAAGGTGAGGCATGGAAATTACTAATGCTTAAAACAATGGTTCAGTCATTTTATCAATTTTCATCATGTTACTGATCATTAAAAGAATGAGCCTTGATGTTTGTGCCACGTATTATGATCACCAGTTAAAAAAAACAACAACAACCCCCTCCTTAATCCATTAAAAGAAAGACTCATCTCTTATGTTTTCAATGCATACAAACACACACATAAAATATGTATGAACTCCTGTCTAAACAAAATTATGTAAAAAACAACAACAAAAGTTTTACAATAAGGCAATCAGTTCACTTCACAGAAAATTACACCTCTTCACCACAATGTCCAGTTCCGTTCTGATGTTTGTTGGTCAACTCTGTGGCTCAGCTAACGTTTTTGCTTGCCACTCCCAACACTTGATCAGAACCGCTGGCATCAATCATCAGCAGCACTTCACACAGTTCAGTCACAGCAATGCTTCTTTCCTTCTCTACCTCACACATGTCATGTCACTCAGCGCACATAAGCTATCATACTGCGCATCAAATGGCATATGACTTATGAATGATAATGATCCACAAAACATGCACATGAACGTCAATGTTACTGTGCACTGCTGCCCAAGATAACAAGGAGATATTGAGCAGGAAGAGCGTTAGTTACAATGCACTTTTCCCCACACTGCTGCATGATGCTCAATGACACGATATATTTCTTTTACCTTAGGGATAAGGCTTGGTGGGAGAGGGGGGGGGGGGAGATATACTGGGTTGGATGGGAGTGAGAAGGGGGGGGGTGGACGATGAGGGAAGGGTAGGTAGGGGTGGAGGGGTAGAGGACAGGGGTGGGAGGAAGGAGAGGAATTTGTATCTTGCATTGCTTTTCCAGTTTTCGTCTTTGTCAGAGGAGAGGATATGTTGCCTCGCTTTTCCATTTTTCATCTTTATCAGACTGGCGTTTGCTCAAATAGATCACCAACCACTGCTGGCCTCCACAGTCACTGTCAACTGTTTAAAATCTGTTCAAATGGCTTGGCCGTCCTCTCAGGTTTCAATGTATGCCCACCACCAGTTTTCAGCCGTTCAGCAAGGTCAACACACTACCTGCATGCAGCCTCTGCCCATGCACACACCACCACGTGTGTTTCAAACTAGATAGTGGTAAGCACGGTGAACAGCCAGCCAACCCATGAACAGGAGACAGAGAGCCAGTCAGATCACCAGGAAGTGGTGAGTGTCTTCAATATGAGCTGCCAGGAACTTTTAACTGATGGAAGGTGGAGAAACTAACCCTCATCCTCTTTGTTCTATCATAGGAAGGAATGATAGCAATGGAAAAGACTGCCAACATTAAAACATGTCCAGGGCACAACTGGGCACTAGCTGAGCAGGTGGGGGCAAAGGAAATAACATTCTGTGGAATATAATGAAAGCAGCAATTCAGCATCTATAAGACAAAAGCTGTCTTCATACTGGAATCGATCGTGTCCAGATCATCAACAGCTAAAGGGGATGTGCATATCCTAAGGGAAGTAACTTCAATAACTGATTCATTTCTTTGATCATATTTATTTGCCCCTCTCTGTTTGTTCTCACCAATCCCCCTTTCAAAAAAAAAAAAAGAAAAAAAAGAAGAAAAAAAAAAGAATTTCGCAGATCTGCATTGTTGCACATTGCAAATTTCTTCCAGAACCATTCAGACAACTTGCAGACTATGTAACTTCGTTTCTGAAAGGCTAAAACTCAAATATTTTGCACATGGAGTGACCTTTTCTCTCATTCTGCCAGAACACTTCAATGTCAAACACATTGATAATTCTTACCTATATTTGAGATTGCTAATTTCCCATGCCTAAGGATGAGAGGGGATGGCAGTGAGAAAAGATGACAACAGTGATTAACAACTCTTATCACCTTATCAAAAATTTGCTCACAGTCACACCAAGACAGTACTAAACTAGTCAAGTTACAAGGGGTGTGTGTGTGGGGGGGGGGTGGGGGGGGGAGAAAAAAAAAGGAAAAAAAAAAAAAAAGAAGAGAGAGGACTGATTTCAGTACGTAATGATGGTTGTTTTCTATGGCCGACAGGGTGGAAAACCATTTCTCACTAAAAATCAGTTGCAAGTTTCTCTCTTTAATGAGCGTGTATCTGTTTGTCAGACTATATTACTTCCGTTCCAGTTCCATTGAGCACTTCATCATTTGCTTCAAAGTGGTTTCATTAGATCTATTTTCAGCATATGTGTGTGTGTGTGTGTGTGTGTGTGTGTGTGTGTGTGTGTGCCTGTTCCTCCACCACTTGTGATTTTGTATGTTACATGAAATACTAGATGTTGGTGACCATTTTTTTTCTTTCTCTTTCTTCCGTTTCTTCAACTTTAAGCGAGACAAAGCAGAGTTTCACTATCACCAACCAGCCTCTATCAATGAAGGTGCGTGTTACACTGTCAGTCAGTCAGTTCCCAGGTCTCTGGTCCACAGAGCTGTCCCAGCATGGTTATTACTGGGTGTTTGAAGTACACCTGAAGAGACAGAGTTACCTCTATGGGCACAACATGCACACTGTGACTGTACGTAAACAGCTGCTCCCAGTGTTTGCCCTTCAGTGTCTGGACCTGAATCCTTTGTCATGACCACAGCCACGCTGGTTTCCTTTCATTGTCAGACTGGCTGGCTCAGTGAACTCTCTGTGCACCGCTGCCCAAATGCACCACAGTGTAGTCCTGTGGGAAGTGATAATGCATGATGTGTGCTGGCCTGTAAGCTGTACTGACTGGGCTGTTCCTAGAGTGTGATGCTAGTTTGTGTTTAATCAGTTAACTCCCACCATGAAAACACCCGTCTATTTTTCTTCATGGACTAAAATAATGGATTTGCCTGTAACCTGCAACTGCTTTGTACCAGTACATAATTTGAGGAATCCTGAGAAAATCTCGACAAATGCTCACTTTAAAAAAAAAAAGAAAGAAAAAAAAAAAGAGCTTGGGGGGAGGGGGGGGGGGGGGGGGGGGGGGGGAGATCATATGAGAGAATACTTATCTTCTTTGCATCATCATGCATGCTTAATTGCTTATGAAATTAGCGTAAAAAAAAAAAAAAAAAAAAAAATCAGTTCAACATGTTCTCAAAGGAGAAAGCTGTAAACAGAACCACATTGTAGCAAGTTAATTAAAAAAAAAAAAAAAAAAAAAAACCTTTGAAATGTAAGGAAAAAATTTTTTTTTTAATGTCCTGAAGGGAAATATCATTTTTCCATGTAAAAAAAAAACAACAAAAACCCTAAAGAGTGAACAGGAAATGTCTAACAATGTCTACCTTTCATATCAACAATGCAAATCTTTTGACTTCCTCCAGACTCTAAACCAAACATCATAGTGACGCAGCAAAATCTGAACAAATTCAAATCCTATGCCATCACAGAAACTGAAAACTGACAAATGAAGACTTAAATTGCCCACTAATTCACCGTCAAGTCGGGACTAAAAATAAAAAAGCCAAGATGACCTGCAAATTAACACCATAGCAGGTAAGAGAATTACACACTAGCAGCAGAGAACCATTAACATTTTAAAATAAAGAGGTTAAATTTTACTTTAAGTACAGCATATATGCCACATACACACACACACATACACCACTCACACTTTTGAACACACACACGCACATACACACACAGAGACTGGCATACACATACACATTTTGAATGCATATGCACACAGACAAGCATATGAAAACACCACTCATACTTTTGAACACACACACCCACCCACCTATTCCACCACACACACACACACACACACAAACTAGCATACACATGCACCACTCAAACTTGAATGCACACACACACACAGACAGGCATACACATACATCACATTTTGAATGCATACACATACAGACTAGCACACAAATACACCATTCATACTTTTGAACACACACCCCCACCCACCTTAACCCCCCCCCCCCCCCCCCCAACACACACACACAACTAGCATACATGTACACCACTCAACCTTGAATGCATGCACACACACCACACACATACATACACATCTCAACGCACACACACAACAAGCATACATATACACCACTCAAACTTGAATGCATGCACACACACACACACTCACAAATACAAGTTTTCAATACTTGTGAGAAGGTTCCAGAAGATTGAACAGGTGGCTTCCCTGTCTTTTCATCTTTCCAAATGTGCACACAGCTGCAACGACACACAAGCTTGCACTTTCTCCTCCAAACGTGCCCATACACAGCTGCAACGACACCCAAGCTTGCACTTTCTCCTCCAAACGTGCCCATACACAGCTGCAACGACACACAAGCTTGCACTTTCTCCTCCAAACGTGCCCATACACAGCTGCAACGACACCCAAGCTTGCACTTTCTCCGCCAAACGTGCCCATACACAGCTGCAACGACACCCAAGCTTGCACTTTCTCCTCCAAACGTGCCCATACACAGCTGCAATGACACACAAGCTTGCACTTTCTCCTCCAAACGTACCCACACACAGCTGCAATGACACACAAACTCCATTTTTATCTCATGAAATATCCAGTGGAAAAGAAACTCCTCTTCCCATGTTTTCACATCACAAAAGCCATTGAATGTTTTGGGTGGATTTCCCCCCCCCCCCCCCCCACCATCTATTGGGTGCTAATCAGTAACGGCAATGACTTAACACTCTCACAGTGTACACCGATGTCCACCCATCAATGTATTACTGGTGTTGTAAGGACTTCTGATGGTTCACTTTACAGCAGCTGACCACACACACAGCCTTGTCAGTTGTTCACCTCACGTAACAGCAGAGCCACAGAAGAATGTATCATTGTGTCGTACTTCAGTGTTGCCACACAGAGGCAGACCCAGTAGATCAAATCCATGGTGAATGTTACTCTGTTTATCCCTGCAGAGGAAAACTCCAGGCATCAGCGTCACTTTATGAAGGCTTCTGGTGGAATCTTGCCTTCTGTTTGCAGACTTAAGAAGATCTGAGCTGCCTTGTCGTAGTCCCAAGCGTTGTCTTCAAGGCACCTGTGCATAAGATTATAGGTGTTATTTATGTTTGCTAAAGTAAGCACATAGTTATGACTTTTGTGAAATATATTCAGGTTGTAATGAATAATATTCTGGTACATCTTAAAAAAATCACTACGGTTTTAACTGTAATCCACTTCGAACCACGTGTAGGAAATCAGTCCATGTTATCACTTTTTTGATTGTCTGTGTGCCCATTTATGTGCATGCAAGGGTGTCCATAATAAATTCTTCATTTATGTGCATGCAAGGGTGTCCATAATAAATTCTTCATTTATGTGCATGCAAGGGTGTCCATAATAAATTCTTCATTTATGTGCATGCAAGGGTGTCCATAATAAATTCTTCATTTATGTGCATGCAAGGGTGATCCCATATATAAATTCTTCATTTATGTGCATGCAAGGGTGTCCATAATAAATTCTAACTCTTTCTGTTGTCACATGCATTCATCACTTGTGATTCAAACATAGGCTAACCCCCTCTGTTGTCATTCCCCCCCCCCCCCCCCCCCCCCCCCCCCACAAATCATTTTCCTTAGAAAACACAACACTTTTCATGGCCTAGTTAGGCAAAGCTGACGGACAGGAACTTTCACTGGCTCCCCCCCGGTTTAACCCAGGAAACCATACTCTGGTAGAATACCAGCACAATTACAGGGGGGGAAAAAAAAGAAACAAATTCAAACTGACCTGAAAGAGAAGATGAAGTTCATGTTGGACTGCTGACTAAAAGACGCCACCATCTGCTGTCGTTCTGGCGGCAAACTCCCCAACTGCTGTTGAGGCGACAACGCCGCCCCGGCCGGAGATGCGGCAGCACTGGTGGAGGCCACAGGGGTGGTGAGCGTTGGTGGGGTTGGAGGACACGGGGCTGGAAGACGGAGTGGGGCCGGTGCTCTTGAAAGCAGCCTGTTGCTGTTCAGAGGTGGCATGGGTGATGGTCAGAGTGTCGTTGCTGATCAGGACCCCGCCATTGGCTGGCACTGCGATGAAGCAGCGGCTGAAGGCCCGGATTGGGGGCTTGTCTGCTTTGTGGTCAGCTGAGCATCAAAGAGGGTCACAATTTGTAAACCATGTAAGCACAACTCACAGACCTGGGAGAATGGCTAATTATGGGCTTTAAGACAAACCAAGACATCAGTACACTGACAACACTGATGAAAATAATGCTGTACGATGTGAGGAAAATCTTAATGTAGGACTCATCATTTTCAAAATGTAATGTATGTATGTCTCGAAAATATAGCACACAAAAGAACTTCTTGACAACAAGTAAATAGTAAAGAAAGAGAATGTTACAAAGACTTATCATCACAAAATAAAACTCAAATTAAAAAAGAAAGCATGCCGTGTCTGTAACATGTAAAAGAAAGACAACTATTAATTTAACAGAATTTCTTATCAAACATTTCAAAACATAAGCACTCATTTTAATTTTCTTTAAAAGATACGAGAAAGAAATGCTACCAGAACATCCATATGTTTTGAAAGTAAGTTTCATACAATTTTCAGACAGAGTAAATACTTACATTCTTTGAATAGGCCATTCACAACAAAGCTGAGGAGGGTGCTCTGAAAATGAGAAAAAAAACAGTCATGATAACTTAGCTGCAGTCCAATCATTCCTTTCACATCACTGGTTGTCACATTCCGAAACAGTTCTATTTCTAATGTTTAAAAGAAAAAAAAAATTCTATATAACTATTCAATTAATTACATTTGAAATCTACATGTTAACCATTACTACACAGAGCAAAAAGACACAAAAGGAAAGAAAACGCTTAAAAAAAAATCGAAAGAGAAAGAACACAAAAGAACTCCGAAATAATTATTTTTAAAGGACTTCTCGAGACTGTAACAGACAGCTTCTGCTGAACTTGCCTGATCTATTGCCACCTTCTTTTTGCTACATTAAATTAATTTATTTTCAAGCAATAATTTCTAACATTAAATTAATTTCTTTCCAAGCAATAATTTCTAATTTAACTAGCCAGATATTATCAGCAGTTCCTAATCAATGCACAAACATTTTGTTTGATAACCAAAAAAATAAAACAGACTGATAACACCGACTCACCGAGACTAAAAGGACGTCAACAACAAAGGAGTTGGGGTCATGGGTAGTTTTGGGCAGTGAGCCCAGGGCGGATATCACTTGGAGCCGTCCCTTCTTTAGATTCTTGTCCATTGTGCGAGCTGCACACATAAATGTTCTGGTATCACTTTGCTCAAAAGGACGGCAGTAATCATATCGATCTTGATGAGTACATACAATACACCTGTCACCGATACTATCACAAACAAGCTGATAACCTTTCTGGTAATGGGTATCACTCATGGCAGTGAAATAATGAATAATTATGACTGCCCTATTCCCTTTCTTTTTGAGACACCCAACTGTCTATATGATATGTCAATAAACATATATATGCACAACTTACTATTGAAGACTGCACTGTCCCTTTACCTTTCAGAACATATAAAACATATATTTTTACTAACATGTGATCACACCGACATTTCACATTTACAGCAAACACTTTAAAATACTATTGTTATTATATATTAGACAGAACTAATCAAAAGTACCTCTACCTTTGTTCTTTATTTCACAAACAATCTGTGAAACCTATGACCCACTTTATCACTGCTGTTGAACTTTACAGTTTGCCAAGGACTTTTTTGATGTATTCTACCACTTGTAATTGAAAATGAGGGTCAGGGGATTAACTTCCCCTAAAGACTTCCTACTTTGTGTCCAATAAAGAAAGAAAACCCAATCAGACCTTCTTCAATCTATTACATTCCTGACACAAAAAGCCAAGCAAACAGAAGACAATAACGAAGCCGGTTATGGTTACTGCTTAGCAGTGACTATTCCTGTTGCCTTTATCCTAAACACATGAACACTGAACACCCTTCATATTCTCTCGAATGGCAAACAAATCATCCTTTATAAAACACTGTGCCACCAAAACAAATATGTGCGTACCCAGATGAACATCCTCACCTTTAGACCGGTCATCTCCTTTGATCCTGAGGGCGTTCCTGCTCTCAGAGACATAGTCAGCCAGGAAAGGCTGCTTCTGGTCGCTGCTAGGATTGAACGCCATGCACAGTGAGAAGAGGGCGTCCTCATGGTACGCATCTATAAGGGGCTGGCGGTTGTCTGAGTCGTACAATGAGTAGTATTCTTTCAGGAAGCGTACGATCAGGTCCTGAACCTCACCGTTGACAAAGTAAGAGCCCTTGGAGGCCGGCAGCACACTGGAGGTCACGTCAAACGTGATGGGTGGGGGCAGGTCATTTCCATCCTGTGAAATTAACACCAGCCTGGATTATGGAGCCCGGCCATTTTCATTTTCACTTTTCTCTGCCTGTTTTGATTCACAGTAAGAATTAGAAACATTTCTTGTACATTTTATATGCATAATCAAATGAAAGCCCAATGCCCCAAGATGAATCTATTACTAACACAAAAAAAAGAAAAGAAAGGAAGAAAGACGTTAATTACCCACCTTTACTTCACAAAGGATGTACACAAAGTATATTCATATCAACATTCACTTTCAGTCACAACCCTGACTTTCTTCCATGCTCCATTTGCCTGATCTCATAGCCTTAAACAAGACGTCTGCAGTGATCTTGAAAACTATGTCATCACAAAACAGGGAGTGGTACTTTCTTGTGCCAAGTTTTCATTTCCAGATATCGACAACGTTATTTTGAATAAATTTCACCTCAGAATCCACACACATGTCACACACACAAAGGGCCATGCACCAACATTCTAATCAAGGGACTAGGTCCAAAGTGTGCAGGCACGTGGGCAAACACAGTCAACCGTCACATCAGGAACTGACTCACCAGTTTGACGACCTTGGGGAAGCGTTTTCGCACAGCACTGGAACAGCATGCATCGTGTGGAAACAAAAATCACAGCACAATGCATTACAAACCGAACACTGCAAAATGACCTACCCCTGTTCCCTAGTCATCCTGCTACTAATGCTAGACAAGTTTTAAATCCAAAGAAGTGGTCTATCTACATTCAGATCCCTAGCATACAACAGGGAGGAAAATTTCAAATCTACCCATGTTCTAGCTAAAGCACAAATGTAAAAGATTTCACATTTAAATGTTTTACCTGGCTTTAACTATCATTCCTATGTTATGTCACAGAATGTGACTGTCAGAATCTGTCGCTGAAATCTGACATGGTAACATTTTTACAATCGGCTTTTTTCTCATTTTCCACTTAGTTAAAGCCATCACATATACGGCAATATCAGGGTTACAATCTCATAAAAATACTGTTAAATCACGCGGCCCTGCCATAAAACACATATGACACCTACACAAACACATCTTTTCTGCTTTATAACAATTCCTGATACAGTCACAGAAAGACAGACAAGGAACTCACACACACAAAACCTCCAACAAGAGAAAGAGAAGACTTGAAGGTGATGAGCAAAACATTAAGATATGGGAGGTTTGATCAGACACTGATTATTTTCCCCAATATAAAGGTAATAATGGTTTCCAGCTGTGCAGTTTCATCCAACATCGTTCAACGAAAAAGCCAAAGCATTCTTTCAAAAAGCAAGAAACTAAAGAGACAAACATTCTAGTCGCTGACCCAAGCAGAAAAATAAAATCACAACAGACTGTGAGAAATTCTCCATCGAGGAAAACTGTTGAAGGCCAAAGAAAATCAGCAAAAGCTGTTTATCATTATACACATAAAGCGATGTAGAGAGCTTCATGAAGATGGAGAGAAAACAGATTTCCATGTTGGAGACGAAGAGTTTCATTTATAACCAACCAACAGCAATAGGCCAAATCAAGAGGCGAGAGGAAAGGGAGGGAACCCGCGGAAGGAGGGGGGGGGGGGGGGGGAGGCAAGTACACAGAGAGAGAACAAGATCCAGCTGACAGCAGGGTCGTATCAGAGTGAGACAGAGAGACAGAGACTCCTCCAAGGACGAGACAGTGTACGCTGATGAACAGTCAAAAATTTGAAATACCCTCAAACTGGAAAAGTGTATTTTGCAAAAGCAAGTCAGCAGTATGTGACAGAAAGTCAAAATCACTAAAGCAGGTGGTCCTTACAGAAGTCCTAATCCAGTTCAACACAAAGAACCGCAAGCCAAGAAACCTTAGGTATACACCTTGACCGATTTAAAACAAAGTGACGGAACCTTATCTGCAAATTACACCTTGCGTTGTTACACCACTACCAATCCAAGTAGCCTATATGCTCCTTTTTCTTTTGACATTTCTTTTTCATGACATTACTTGTGAAAAGAAGAATGGTCTGCGGACAGAATTCTCAAAAGAATCTCCACAAGAAAAGTATGAACCATGAGAGCAACGGGCAGTGAGTGTATGATTTCATCTCAGAACACCTGCGGTCACTCAAGTGTTAAAGTCATATATCATAATGGAGGTTTCTGAAAGTGAAATTAATGCAATACTGATGTTTCTTCCCCCACGATGGCCACTAATGTTACCGACAATGTTTCATATTTTGTAACTCTCATCTTCATTCATTTTTCCTACTGTCCCATTCTTCTCTGATCTGTCGATGGTTTATTTCAGTATAGACACACTCTCAAACATACCCTACCACCTCACTCACACACATTCATTCATGTGCAAACACATACATAAACATACACAATCACATGCATGCTGTGTGAACACACACCAACCAACATAAATCCATAGAAAAGAACACACCTGAACGCACAAGTTTTCTCTCACTCTTTCTCTCTCTCTCTCTCTCTCTCACACACACACACACACACACACACAGTGACACACACACACACACACACACAGTGCACAAGTCCCAAATCAATTTTCTCATCAATATCTGTCCACAAAGACATAAACGAACACGTAAAAGACACACACACACACGAACATGCAAGCTTACAGGAGAAATAACAGTTAAGCCAAAGAAAGACAAAACAGCATATATACGCTGAGGTCCAGCAGAATTTGGCCAAATCTATCTGATGGTGCACTCTGCTCTGAGCAATGACACTATCTCATGGATTATAAAAAAAAAAATGTCAGCCACGTTCTTAAAAAAAAAAATCTTTCACAGACGTAATACATCTATGAACATAAAAATGAGAAGAAGAAAAAAAAAAAATCCCAGTTGACTGGGACATGAAATGAGTGTGTACATTCATGGACAATGTAACAGGGCATGAAACAACCATCATAGGATTGCTCTGTTTCCTATCAACACTATTCATACAGCTGGTCTGCTGTAGTTTGGCACATGATGTGCATTCACCACACATTTTCATTTAACAAAACAAAAACAACTGTCACAGACAAAATCACACTCACAAAGGCAACAGATTAAAAAAAAAAAAATGGGGCAGGAAGAAGAGGGGATGAGAGAGATATACAGGCAGCAAAATGTGATGTGCTCTTTTTTTCTGTAAACTCAATACAAGATGTCTGGTCGATCAATCCTTGACAAAATGATCAGGCTACAATCTCCTTATTTTCCTTGTTTTCTGTGTGAGTGACTCTTAAAAATGTCCAACACTTGTCCACATTTTCACAACACCCCAACTAACCACATAGGGCCCTTTCTGGGGTGTTACATCTCAACTTGATTTAAAAAAAAAAAAAAAATCAAATGAATGAAGAGTGGACAAGCAACATGTACAGAGAATAGGTTGTACTGATAAAGCTGTTGCAGATCAACAACAAAAAAAAAGTAATGATATGGAAGTTCAATGAACTTACACACATATGCTACTGTACATGGAAAAAGGCTTTATCATCATCCATAACAAAAACAACGAAACAAACAAGAAAGGCCTTTATGGTCGTCCGATAAGCCAAACTGTAAATCTAATCACACAGAAACACATACTCCCACAAAAACAGGCTGCTGTATTCAAAGGAAACTTTAACTTACACAAAGAAGTCATCATGTACACACTTGCATCTACTCACAACACAGATAAATACATCCTGGTCCTTCAGTGCCCCGGCGCAATGCGTTACACTTTCTCCAGGATTTCAAATTGACAGGAGTTTGTTCCTTGCATTGATACGAAACGTTATGGAAAGGAAAACTCTTAACTGAAAGGAAAATGATAAAGAGAGAAACAGAAATCAGGAGTCAAGACGTAAGCATCAAACAAGGAAAAACAGCTACTTTCACATTTTGTTGGGTATATGAAGCCATTTTCTCCACTCCAAAAAAAAAAACAAACAAACATGCAAGCAAATATGAAGGTATTGAGGGAACATAACTCCTGTCAGATACTATCCAAGACAACTATAGCACCCCGTCGCAATGCGTTGTGCTTGCTCCTGTCTTGGGCAATACTAGAAAACACTCTAAGCACCCCGACACAATGCGTTGTGCTTGCGCCTGTTTGCGCAATACTAGATAACAGTTCCAGCACCCCGCAATATGCACTGAGCTTCCTCCTGTCTTGGGCATTACCAGCTAACAGTCCAAGCACCCCGACGCAATGCGTTGTGCTGCGTTCACCCAAGACTTTACACAACAGGCAGACCACCCCGTCACTATGCGTTGTGCAGCATCAGTATGCCTCTGACCCTGGAGAACAACAGATCCTAAACCTATGGTTCTTGTGACAGTGCATGGCACCGTTAATGACGTACTTCTCATCCTACAGAACATACCCTAAGCTACGCACCCCGTCACAATGCGTGGCGCAGAGTGTTATCTATATTTATCCTGAAATTGGTTGCACCCTTCCACAAAACACCGTGCTGGTCATGCCATGCTCATCAGGGTGGCTACACTTATACACCACTGAACTGACAGCAACTGGTTCTCGAATTCTGTGCTCTTTGGCGCCATGTCCTAACAAATGGTCACACATGAAAATCGTAAAACAAGCTGCTTTTTATACACTCCCGATATTGACAGCACCCCGTCACAATGCGTTGTGCTCTTTCAACTAAAATAACCAAAGAAAAATCACCCTACTCCAAATATCCCAAGTTTTTGTATTGTTCCTTTCCTTGACAGGCCTTGTTTTCCCCTTCAGATCCTTGGAAGAGGAAGGGGAGGCTATTCTATCCTACCAAAACCACCACTGAGGACGGAAAAAGCTCAACACCAAAGAGAGAGAATTAACAAAAAAAAAAAAAAAAGAAAGAAAAAAAAAAAAAGACATACTGAAAACTGGCACATTGGCAGCATCTGCAGAACAGCAGGAAGATCTGACACCACACACATTGCCCAACACCAGTCTTCGTTTTTTTAGTTGGTCATCTTGTTGTGATCAGCCTCCAGCAGCACCCCTGACCCTCGTCCCCAAATTCTCATGGTTACCTAGAACCAACAATGTCCACACCATGCCACGGCTTGTGGGAAGGTTTTTGTGGGCACCACGAAGACGAGTCAGGGCCTGCACAGCTGATCATCTCTAATAGATGAGGGCACTTTGGGGGTGTCGCTGTGGGGTGGTTACCTACCCAGAGGAGGGGGTCAAACCCACCACTAGTGTAGCTGCCGTGACTTGTGGTACATTTAGCATGTTTTAGCTCAGAGCAGAGGCATACATCAAAATGTGATCGACAATACACAGAACATCAATCACATATGAACTTATTCTCTACTGGCCATTACCCACCAGTCTTCACACAATCCCTGAAACTTCTTTGCCTACCCACCTGTCCTGTACCCACCCACCTATCCCATACTTTCTCTCATACATGATTCTTCACTAGTCTTGAAAATAAAAAACACAGAAACACACCACACAAAATCACATACATACATGTATAAATGTCAAGAATGTGCACACACACACACGCTTGCACATACACACACTCTCTCTCTAGCTGATATTAAAGTATGGCGTACACACACTAATCCCTCCATCCTCAACACACATGGAGTTGACACTAGTTTTTCAGATGTGAAAATAAACTTCATTTCATTCTAGCTGCTTCGTTTCAGTACTACTTTCAATACTTACCTCACTGAAAAGAAACACAAACAAAATCAACAACTTAAGTATCTCCCAATACACACTCAAGGATCGCTTTGTTGTAACACGTCTTTCTGTTTGTATCCTTTTCAGAGTGAAACTGATCTGGTTCAAGCTGGCTTCAATATGGTAAATCAGTTATTGCAGAAGCGTTTTACTAGATAAAGGAAACAAGGAAATCATACACTCATGCCAGAAGATGAATGAAGAGTTTCAAACAGAATGTGGCACCATGTCCACACAATACCCCCATCCTATGTGCTGCAAAGAGCAGTGAAAGACGTTGACCTTAAAAGAAAGAACTATACTTCGAGTAGAGAACCATACCTGACACAAAGTCTCAAAATGAGATCTAAATCGATATGTATGTCAGCAGAAGACAGGAAAGGATGTACGGCAGAAGGGAACAAAAGCACCATGCCTCTGAGGAAATAGATCTGCATTTCAGAGAAAGGCAAAGCCAAATATCGATTAAACATTCAGAGAGACTGACAAGGAGACCGGAATCAACCTTTTTTGTTCATATTATCCACTCCTTTCCTCCCCAATGACATCCCCCACCCATCCCCTGAATGCAATTTGTTTTCTTGCAAAAGAAACATTTAATTGCAACAAAAGAAATAACAAGAACAAAATCTTGTTGGGAATGCCATGGCTTGGTGTATGAGGAAAAAACTGCAGAGCTGTAAACAAACCTCAAGAACCATCCTATCGTTAACGTTCTTAGCATGGGGGAAACTATCCACAACTCAAAATCATGAAAACCAGCCATGATCAGGGCAGCACAACCACAATGGGATGTCACACCGATACTCTACTGTGAGGAGATGTTAAACACAAATCCAAAGAATCACCTAGCACAATTTCAACAGAACTTTTGGAGAAGAAAAAAAAAAAAGGAAAAGAAAACAAAAATCATTCCCAGTACCAAATATATTTTTTTCCCCTCGATTGTACTCATCAGCATCCTACCTTTTTTGTGGGACTAGTTTTCAAACAAAATGTTCCTTCAACGCACAGACAGTTTAACCCGTGTAATAACTATCAACTACAAAACAGAGGAGAGTCCTAGGATGGAAATGCAGTCAAGCCCGATGACCAAATGACAGCCACGTCACCAGTGTCTCCTCCACATCTCTCATCCACTCAGACGTGTCACCCTGTGTCTCACAAATAGCACACTTAACAAACACATGCTTATACCAACCACCCAGGTCACCAAGAACAGCTCTTTGGTTATTCAAAGGCTAAATAAGTAAACTTTTTTTTTACATCACAGAGAACAGAATATCAGAATACTGATCTCCTAGCAAGTACCTGTTGCATTAAGAAACGCAGCCTTTCACTTTTTTAATGAACATATGTGCACATGTTTGTATGCGTAAGCAAGCATGTGTGCTGGTTGTTTGAAGTGAGGGGGGTTGGGGAAGGATCACTAAAATTTCTTTTCCAAGTTGACAGACATTCATATCATCTGGCTCAGAATTGACATCTGTGTCAGTGGATCAATCAATACAGGCTCGTTATGCTGAGATCAATGAAAATATCAGCTCCATTGATTTACAACAACAGTACAACTTGTGCAATTTTCGCCCCCCAAATAATGTTGATCAACCTTTTCACTAACAGCTAGCATGTCAAATGGCACAAAGGGATGGGTGGGAGGCTTCAGGCCAAAGGTCAAGAGGAAAAGGCTGGAGTGGGAGATACCCAGTTGATCTTGTAAAGTACATGTGAGGTAACAGCATGCTGGACCAATATTCTGATAAACTTCAGAGTATGCAATATACTAATGCTGAAAGACCACACAGAATAACAAAAATGCCAGGACTGGAGAAACAGTATTGCAGTGTAAACTATAAAATCGAACTCCTGAACCAACACTTGTTTTTACATTCTAATCATGCTGCTCTCCAAATGTTAACTAAACGCAGATACAAAAACCCAAACATGCATGCATCAAAATTGGTAAAAACAACTTAGAGACTCTGAAAATTAAAATTCTTTAATTCTGTGAAAATTAATGAACATCATCAACTTCCCAACCATTTGCAAACCAGGGTTCCCATCAAGGAAAAGCAAAAATCGCTGAAGTTTAGGTAGTAGTGAGGAAGGAGTCGGGGTAGAGGGAAAGGGAGGGTCAGAGGGTCATGCCCCTCTCTTCTCCAGAAAAATTTCAAATGGTGCAATTTGATGCAAATCTGAGCAGCAAATGGTTTATTGTCCACTTTTCAGTCCAGTCACAGACAGAACCATTTGTCTGGACAGCTTTTGTTAATGTTTTTAGTTTTTGCAGTGTCATAACGACACACAACGTTGGACCATGACAGTACTTTGCCTTCAAATGGGAAGACAAAATAGCGACAGCCCACTATGATGAAGTTTCAACAAGATTTTCTGAGCTCAACGTTATCTGTTAGCAGACCAAAAATAAGACCAGAGCTCCACGAATCTCTCAGCCACTGTTCACTCCTCTTCCGTCTTTTTTTTTCCCCCACTGTACTATTTTTTCCCAGATCCTCATTTTTACATGAAGCTGAAATCAGAGAATTCACAAAGTGGGATCCTGGCAAGCAAACCTTGACCAGTGTTAATATCCTCTTAACTTTGCCCTCCATTTTCTTGTCCAGCCCCATTGAAATTTTGACCAACAGAAACAGCCACAATCCACCTGCTAATCAGCACACTATAGTCTAAGTCACACCAGTATCATACCTGATATAGTCACTTTTGGAAGTGAACTTGTCACACAGCGGTTCCCATCCAGAATGAGCTCCACCAGTTTCCAGCGTTTCAGCTTGTCCAGCTCTTCTATGCGGCTGATCTGGTTTTGGCCTAGGTTGAGCGAGGTGACATTGGGTGCTTTGAACGTCATCTCTTCTACCGAGGTCAGGGACAGGAAGCGGTTTTTGCTCAGGTTCAGTCCCACCAACTGTGCAAAACACAAGAATAT
The DNA here is from genome assembly GCA_033310375.1 of Conus canariensis. Classification (NCBI taxonomy): domain Eukaryota; kingdom Metazoa; phylum Mollusca; class Gastropoda; order Neogastropoda; family Conidae; genus Conus; species Conus canariensis. Next base: position 94,366,506 of record CM065717.1, read on the forward strand.
CACTTGCCATATGTCCATGTATCTTCAGTTATAGTGGGCAGAGGCAATTTAAACATGGGGAAAAAAACTTTTTAAAAAAACCCAAACTGATTGATGCATCCCTTAAAACCCCCTGGCCCAAGCCATCCCCTCCTACATCTCAAAACAGTTTAATGACGTAATTCCCACAACTCAAAATGAGTCCTTCAATGCCCACATCACACTGAACTTTTGCTAAATCATTGCTGATTCCAATGACATAGCTTGCTAAAAAGAAAGCGCGTGACCAGTACACAACTTCAGCTTCTCATTTGAAAACTGGTATCCATGTGGTGCTTGTGAACGCGCAGCCTCGCGTTTCAGCTCCCTACACGCTTATGTGCATCACATCAGTCGAATTCCCTACACGCATTGGCATATCCCATCGAATATAGCTTAAGTCTATGCCTTTGACTTTTCTTTGTTGACCACTATTTTCAGAAGTTTTTTTTGGTTAAAAGATCCAGATTTGTTTTCATCCTTGCAATCAAACAGCCTGCACTGACAGCACATTATAACTCTGTGTACGACTCTCCTGTCGCTGCTGACCTGATCCTCACGGATGCACTTGCCTACATCCAATGTAAACACCTTAGGATATATACTCACCTCAGGAATGTTTTTCTCAATAATAGTAGCAACACGGGAAGTCATGGTGGGCCTGTTCATGTACACAAAGAGCCCCTCCTGTTGCAAGGACTGGTCGTCATGAAGGGCAGTCAGGTCAAGGACTTTGACAGAGGGGTCATAGCGAGCACTCATGGCAGCTGTCAACTTGGCTTTGTTCTCTGCGTTCATCACTGTGAAAGGGGGACTGCTAGGCTTCACGGTCATCACCAGCTGTCAACAAACAAATAAAGGGAACAATTTTTTCTTTGTGATCTTAAGCCTCTTTGGCGCACACACACTAACACATTTTACAGCCTTTCTGAAATCTTAAATGTAACTTCTGCTGCTGAGGTGTTTAAAACAAACAAAAACAAACAAACAAAAGAACTGAAACAAACAATCTGATTTTCATTAAATTCTCACAAAGCTCAGATGACACAAAGAAACTGGAATGCCAACAGCTGTCATTCTGACTTATTACTTTTAAACACAGCTTGAACTTTACTGTAATGCCACATTTTCTTAGATCAGTCAGTTGAGAGAAATGACTTGCACAGTCTGAATAGGGAGACGATCTACTGATGCAAAGGTCAGGTGTGGAAGCTACCAGTTTCCTGTATAAGCCACCATCATAAATTGTCCAAACACATTAACAGCACTTTTTTTTCTCTTCAGATGGGATATGACGAGCACATAACCTTGTGCACATCTTTCACTACTCCATACAATACTACAATGTCACCCACCCATTACTCACACTATACATACTGCAGAAACTGCTCTTGTATGGGGAAATTCTACAATGTGATAAACAAACACAAAAGACCGTAAGCTGTCATGGCACAAGTGGAACTTGATAGCCCTCCCTCCACCATGCAAACGACACTCACTTTGATAGAGGAGTTGGGAAGGACCAGTGATTTGCTGTGACTCCTCAGAATGTCAGCAACATCTCTGTCATCCACGTAGAAAGCAGCCGCTTCCCCCTGGTAATGGAACTGGATGGGACGGAAGTTGCTTGGTACGCAGCTCCCAATCAGATTCATAAGGACTTCTTTGTCTATCTTCTTCCCCAGTGGGATCTGAAAATATATGTACGCATATGCTGAGACCTGAACAACAAATTCAAAACTGCTCATAGCTAAACCCATAGAAGACAACAACATCTTGGCTACCTAAATGATAAACATACAAATCAATGTACACTTACACTGTGGAGCAAAATTCAGTTTCTTCCTTACACTTCACCCATAATCTCAGTCTCCTCACAACCTCAGAAGATTGTTTGGTGATTAGTTGCTAACTAGAGGTTAAACTGGTGCGTCTTCATGATCGATCAAGATCCCTTTCTAAATCCCTATCATTAGTATCAATTACCAGCTTCAATTTCCTATCGAATACATTTAGGTTCCTATCATCTGAATCTCTCTCAAGGTCTTTCACTCTTAAATACTCCACTGCTAGCAATCCATTTTTTTTTTTTGCACTGAATCCCTGCACAAGCCACTATCAATGTTTCTAAACTGGAGCTTGACAGTAGCTGATGCCAAAGGAGTCACCAAACTTTCATCTGGAATGGAACAGGGACTTTCAAAACCAACAGAGCTGGCATCAAGATTCTGCTCACTTAAAATTTTGCATCCCTGTGACACTGGCATTGATCCATATGCACTGAAGCCAGTAAGGTGGTAAAAGCATTAACAGCTTATGATTTTGATTTATGATACATCGATCATGGTGAACTACTTACATGCACTTTGTACCAAGCTTTTCCTGAGCTTTGTTGTACAGGAAGACCCAGACGTCTGGATGCAGACAGATCTTGGTACTGGTTAGATCTGTTGTTCTTGCTATACTGGTTATAGTGTTTCCCACGACGAGACACTGGTCGTACATCATATGGCCTTCTGCAAATAATTTTCAAAACAAAATACGTAAGAACAAGTAGAAACAAACACATAATGAAAAACCATACATCAACTTAATGTACTGTCTTCTTTTTCAAAACAAAACCTAAAAAACGACATCTTTTGGAACATAATATTTACATGATACAACACAACTTATAGATTTCTTTTTATCATACATATGAAGGCATCTTTTCCATTACAAATGAATCTGATTTTTTTTTTCAGAAGCTATAGAACTGACCTGTCTAAACAATCAACTGACCCTGTCTTGTCCCCCCCCCCCCCCCCCCCCCCCAAAAAAAAAAGGGCACACACACACACATATACATATATATACTTAAGCACACATGCATTTACACACAAAAGTAATGAAACTAGCATGGAAGAAGATAATTAACTTGGTGTAAAACTGCAGGAATATTCCAACATAGTTCTGAAACTTTTACATCATCATGTACAGTTAAAATCTTAGATGTAAGTTAGAAGCTTAACATAAACTGAACAATCACACGGAGCCCTGAAACACCAAAATATCACCTAGTGACCTGACCTGGCAAAGACAAGCTCTTTAGTCCAGAGAATATACATCCTAAAAGTCAGCACAAATGTTCTTTTTCAGAAAACAAAGTATGACACAGCACAAGTAAAGCAATCTCTACTGGGTGTTCATGCTGCATGAACTCTGGAAACTGAATGCAGAAAAAGAAGTTTTGTGTGCCACTAAACCAGAATGTCCTCTCTCTGTCAGCTGATTACTTACTGTCGTCTGGATGGTCCTTGATCAGCATCCCGCCCATCATGAAATCTCCTTCCTGATCCACTGCATGGGAGCGGCCATCACCAGCATAGTAGCTGTTCTGCTGAGAGCCTCTTCCTCGGCCACGGCTTCGCCACTGCCCTCTCTCATAGTGCTTGTTGTACTTCCGTCTGTTGCTACCTCGGCCTCGAGGAGCCCAACGGTCATCGTGATCTGCAATCATCATTGCCACTGCATTCCAAAGGATCATTACCTTGGACTAGCATCCATGATAGTTTAAAAGAAAAAAAAAAGGGGCTGAATTTATTGGTTGGAATCTGGTTTCTTATTGTCCATTTCCAAACCTTTCAGCCACTGCATACATAACAAAATATATTCACACCACAATCCCAACTGCTTTCATTTTAATTGAAGTTAATCAGAGCATGGGGGTTGTGTGTGTGTGTGTGTGTGTGTGTGTGTGTGTGTGTGTGTGTGTGTGTGTGTGTGTGCGCGCGTGCGTGCGCGCGTGCATGTGTGTGTGTGTGTGTATGTGCGCAGGCACGCATGCAATGCATGCAGGCGCTGTGAGAGGTATCGTTTCTTTCTGTTTTCATCATTTCAGATGCATAGCTGCCAACCTGTTGGAACAGAAATTCCTGTGAGAAGGCAGGGGTCCGGGGGCTGCTGTAGGCCCCGGTGGGGTGCAGGGGCAACGCCCCTGCTGGGGGTCTGGGGGCAACGCCCCCAGACGCTGACGGGTACATGCACATTTGGAGGTAAAAAAATTAGCTTTTCTGGAGTCGAAAAGGGGATATTTCTTCCATCTCATCATGCTAGAATTAGACATGAACAGTACTGATAGCAAAGCATACAGATTACAAAAAGTACAGTCATCACACATTACTCAACATTAGAAAGCACTTCAACTTACCACTTCAGTCCAACAAGTAAACTGTGTATTGACAGGTTACGCAGAGAAGAAAAGTCTCCAGACTAATGTCCATTTGTGTTGCTCTTTGCTCCTAGATTATCTAGCTACGATGAAAGATACTTTGGAAGTCTTGGTTTTTCAGTCTGTATACAATGGATACCACCAATATTGCAATTTTCTTGTTTCATCATCCCTGGATATCTGATTCTCTATAGTCTTGTAACAGCAAACTGAAAGTTTCTATCAAGATGTTGGTAATCATCATCACCATGGTAATAAAGAACACAAAAAAATGGGGGGGGGGGGGGGGGGGGGGGATCACTAAGGAAAAATTTCTTTCCTACAATGTACACCTATATCTGTTCAGAACTACACTTTTTTTCACAACCTGTCAGCCTAACAGGAGGAGGATACTGAAAGGGGGGGGGGGGGGGGGGGGGGGGTTGAGTTGTTCTCTGTCCTTGAGGGCATCTGATGTTGCCGACTTCGCTTTTTTCAACAGCTCTATTGGAAACTGCTGCTCATAGCAAGCCCCACTCATGCTGGCTTTGACCATGTACCACCATCATGGCATCATCGCCGCATTCCTCTTGTGCTTGGCAGAAGAGGCATGAAGTTCGATGTCTTTTTTTCCACCATGTGAGATGTTGATGTCAGTACGGCATTCTTTACAAAACGCATGATATTCATCTCTCTTGGATGCATCAATGGAGGCGTAGTCGACTTTGTATCGTGGCAAAAACTTGACTTTTGCCCTTTTTTTCAAGTCCCTGTGGCACTGCTTTCCTGAAGCCATTTTCGCGCGGATGGAAGTACCGGGCGGAAGTCGATTTGTTTTGGTAAACCGATGTGTCTTTTTACCGACACCTTGCGAAAAATTACCGAAACGTGAAGTGATTTTTCATTTTTCATTTTTCGGGAAAAAAAAAACAACTTTCGGGATTTCCTGTCAGATTTTCATTTTCGGGAGTTTCCCGAAAATTTCAGGAGGGTTGGCAGCTATGCAGATGGGTCTCAATGATAATTCTTATGCACAAATGTGCATCTCTGATGCATAAACTTCCTATCTGACGCACTGGAACTCAGGCCAGTGCATCACAAAAACATACTAAAATTTACGGTGACGCACTGATTTTCTCCTGTACGCATTACAACTCCAAGCAGCGCATCACACAAAAGGGTTTTCGTCTTATCCGCCACGATCGAAGTTATAATTAATATAAACGCAAATTTCCTCGACATTTTAGAATGTTCCGAATCAATGTACACTTCCGCTTGAGAACTCTTCTCTACTGAAAACCAATAAGAGTCGTCAAAATAGACTAGGCCTATCCAGACTATGATTGGACAAGATCATGTGATTCAGCTGGGTGGAAAAAGCATGGAAAACCATAGGAATTTCAGCTTTTCAGAATCAAAATCCAACAGTTCGGCTGTGGCTCTTAGGAGATAGTTCAGTAAATGGAACAAAAGTTGAACAATCTATGCAACATGACCAGTTCGGATAATTAAAATGGCTCCATTCTGGACGTACAAATGTGTTGCTCACAGAGCAAGAATGGCCAGTCTACAATTTCGTTGTAGGTTCCACCGGGCTTCCAATGATCATCACATGGCGAATGGAATTTGGTCATACAATAAAACATTTCAACATTGAAGGAAATGGCTCACGTAGTGGAAATTCAGTGATGATAATCGAAGAGGACATCCCACAAATCAAGCTTCACTGTTAAAATACTGATAGTGTAGGTGCTCACATTTACTTACAGATGTTAGTTAATAACACTTTAAAAACACAATAACACGAATAAGAATAGATAATATTTAGCACTGTCCAGCATGTTTTAACTTAATTTTAAACACCTCTTTTCTAATGTATTTCTATCTCTATTATAAACATCTCTTTTCTAATGTATTTCTATCTCTTTCTCTGTGCATCTATGTGTGTGAGCCAGTGAGAGCATGCTTGTGTGTGTGTGTGTGTGTGTGTGTGTGTGTGTGTGTGTGTGTGTGTGTGTGTGTGTGTGTGTTCACTACATTTTCTAGCAGTTATTAATGATGACCCCCTAAATATTTTTGTGACCCCCTGAAAATCTGGACGTGAGGTTTTCGTACCGAGTCTGACCCTAAATTTTTAGGAAATAATCATCCTTAGGTCTGAAGAGAACTGCTGTTTGGGGTTGCTTTCAAGGACATGACCTTGGTTCACATTTACCAGTATTCATCTGTATTTTACCAATTCACATGATAAAATGCCATCAAAAACATCCTTGAACTATACTGCGTACCGATCACATTTTGCTCTACCGCATGTTGGTGGAAAGAACGTGGATCGTTGCCTTTGTAGCACTAAACTTTTGCAAAATTGTTATGACCAGTCTGCTGGTTTTGTTCTGCACACATGATATTATACACACACGCAATACTCTGCACTTAGAATAAACCTGGAACAGAGGTGTGAAAATAAAATCGGGAGGAGAAGTGCCATCAGTCTGTTTTAAAGTTAACTTCTCAATCACCATTTTATCGTCATTTAAAAAACTGGCTGCCCAACAGACAAGTCGAGAGAGAGCATTTGTTTATCTGCCAGGTTAAAATGTCTGGGATTATCAGACAAATGGTATTCAAATCCTATGTGTGTGTGTGTGTGTGTGTGTGTGTGTGTGTGTGTGTGTGTGTGTGTGTGTGTGTGTGTTCTGTACATTTACATAATAATGCTCTCTCTCTCTCTGTCTTGAGAAAGAGAGGACAGGTTGGGGGAGAGGTGGAAGAAGGGAACTGAGTAATTTTTTTTTTTTTTTAAACCTGGTGGTGGGGTATTGGGTGGGAAAGTAAGGGAGACAGCCACACATAGCAGATGTGATACACAAGAAACAAGCAGCATGATGGGGCAGTTTGGTGAGGGGTGAACATTAGGTTGGGTTTGGAAATGGGGGAGGGGGGGGGGGGGGGGGACGGAGAGGGTGTAGATCAGAGATTAGGGACCTGGGTGAATCTGGGGTTCAAAAGCCTGTCATAATTTTTCTCTGAGTGCATCAGCCTTGAACGAATAAATTCTAGGGAATTACCTTGTATACATAACATAAGAAATGGAGGTGAAAAGAAACAAACTCACAAAAGATGGCGAAGCAAGCATTTTCAATTCCTTGAAGCTAGAACTGTCTACACGCTTTACATCAAAGACAGTACAAATTCATTTGCATCACAGCACAGGTCCCCCCCCCCCCTCCTCCTCCTCAGCTGCTGGTGAAGAGGGTGGGTTCACCCCCTATCTGAAATTCTAGAGGGTATTTTCACCCTCATTTTCAAACTTTAGAGGGTGATTTTATTAAGACTTAAACAACATCTACAGTACACTCTTGGTGACTTTCTAAAAGTTCCATGATTCTTTACGATCTTCTGATCTGTCGTCTTCTCCTCAGTTTTAGATTTTTTCCGTTCACTGCCACGGTCTTCCTCTGTATTGTTATCAGGATTTGGTTTTCGTTTCAACCACTGGTGAAGTAGAGATGCCATCTTCGCCGGTCGCAGAAAAAGAGAAGCCAGACTCTTTGAATGAGACAGTGGCAGCATTTTCTTAGGGGCCAGACAACTGACCAATGAAAAACACGCATCTAAACTAAAGCGATGATGCGCAGCTATTTTTATTGCAGCCTGTTGGTCAAGACTTCAGGGTCTCGTTGTGCGAATGGGCAACACAGACACACTCGATGCAAGAAGCGAGGCTATTTTTACTGTGGTCGGTTCTGAGAACTTGCGGTCACGCAGAGCACACGGCCAGCCTGAACAAACAGCAGACGCGTTCAACGAAATCTTAGAGGGCGATTTCACCTCCAGATTGTAATTTTAGAGGGTGAAGCTCACGCGTGAAACTGAATTCTAGGGGGTGAAATAGAGTTCTAGTGCGTGAATGACGCGCATTCTGCGCGTCACGGGGAGCCCTGTTTAATTAACATTATGAGGTATTCTCCAAATGAACTCTGCAGAACAAATTTACTTGCCTAAAAAAAAAAACAACAAAAAATGATGGATTGATTTGTCAAATACTAAACAGTTAAGCAGTCGATATGGAAGCCGCTAAGCCCAGAATACGGCAAAAGACTAATTCAATTGAACTTGTAACCAGGTCAT
>CM065717.1:94379843-94382343 GCA_033310375.1 Conus canariensis
AAACCGACTTTGTCGAAAAATGCCTCTAGAAAATACAATGTCATCAAATTAAACCGACTTTGTCAAAAAATGCCTCTAGAAAATACAATGTCATCAAATTAAACACACCGTCAGAAATGCAATTGCAAGGCGGCTGAGCAGTTCCAGTTTGCGATGGCAAGGGTTTAACTTGACGTGCAGGACAGCGTCTTTCATTCTTTCTTTCTTTTTTTTAATGTAGTTTTCAATTCTTATGATTTCGGTTGTAGGTGTGTTATTTTCTTTGTTCGAAGAGAGGTGGGGTCCATGCAAGATCTCTGTCAACACAATCCGCCTTGAGCAGCCAAAGGAGTTGGTCTGATGAATTGGATTAATGACTGAGCCCCGGGAACCTTGCTAGGACTTCACTGTTTGTTTGGACGTTCACTGCAGCCCGGAGACATTTGCTGATCATGTCGATTAGTTATTCCGTTTTCGTTGTTTTGTTTGTTAGTTCGGACAGACGTACACGTACAAGTAGAACTAGAAGTAGAAATGCGAAATATGAGAGAGAGAGAGAGAGAGAGAGAGAGAGAGAGAGAGGAGAGAGAGAGAGAGATACAGACAGACAGACAGAGAGAGAGAGACTGACAGACAGACAGACAGAGAGAGAGAGAGAGAGGAGAGAGAGAGAGAGAGAGAGAGAGAGTCGAATATCTATTGTGTTATAAGCTTCCAGTCCGTTCACAACTGGAGAGAGAATAAGGTGCGATGAAGGGGGTGGGGGTGGGGCAGTTTGGGGGAGGGGGAGAGGGCAAGTAGGAACCGAAATGAAAATCAGAAAAGTCGACTGAATCAGATACAGCATGCCATTTTGTAGATACAGCTTTGCCATATGGAACCCACAAAGGGGCAGTTATTACACCCATAGTATTAAATGTTTATTGAAGTCAGGATTGCCATCGCGATATCCTTTACAAAAAACAACAACAACAACAACAACAACAACAACAACACACACACACACACACACACACACACACACACACACACACACACACACACATTTCATGACGTGCCCAGACAAGGATTCTCTTCCTCTCTTTTTGCGGAAACTGGCGAGACTGATGTCCATTGCTCCCTTATTGTTTATTTTCTCGCCTATTTCATTCCCATTCTGTCGCTTCGCCGAGTCATCAGTTCCACTGTAAACACTGACCTCGTTGTCAGCATCCGACCGGCAGTCTCTTGTCTGCTGCATCAGCGTGTCACATTTTCTGTTTCTTTGGTTTATAATATTCGCTGGAACACTACATTCACCCTGTCCAGATTTTCAGTGTGATCAACATTTTCAGTCATGCCTGTACTTTCTAACGCGAACTTAACGGGGAGCACTGTCTCTGTAGGCTGGGTCGGAAAACGTGACACGCTTGCTGATCACATTCACCTGCACGGGTCATCTGGCTGTCTTGGAGCGTGTTGAATGCGGTAGTGTTCACTTCACTGTAAAACAAAACTTGGAGGGGTTGGAAGAGAGAGAGTGCGGGGGGGGGGGGGGGGGGGGGGGGAGGGAACTTCCCTTTAAGTCTTGAGTTATTAAATTCCTGTGGGCCTCGGCTCTTTTCCTTTCCCTGAATCTTGTGATGGACATTACGGCGGTACACCACAGTGTCACCGAGAGTCAGCTGTGAATCTTGTGATGGACATTACGGCGGTACACCACAGTGTCACCGAGAGTCAGCTGTGAATCTTGTGATGGACATTACGGCGGTACACCACAGTGTCACCGAGAGTCAGCTGTGAATCTTGTGATGGACATTACGGCGGTACACCACAGTGTCACCGAGAGTCAGCTGTGAATCCTGACTCATTGGTGGTGCCGAAGGGCGACTATTGTGTGGTTCCCTCTACCTTCTATTCTGAAGGAAGACAATGACAATTCTTTTATCAGAGTGTGGAGGACACTCTCTGGCGGAGTCGAGAAAACATGCACAGGCATGATGAACAAGTTATTAGTTAGGGTCTTAGGCAGCTCCTAGACTTGTCGTTGCATTTCTTACGGGTAGGTTACAGTCGGGAAAACATGAGCAGGCACGATGAACAAGTTCTTAGTTAGGGTCTTAGGCAGCTCCTGGACTTGTCGTTGCTCATCTTACGGGTAGGTTACAGTCGGGAAAACATGAGCAGGCATAATGGACAAGTTCTTCACGAAAATTTGCAACTTTTTTCTCCACAGTTTAAAAACCCGTGTTAATGGCAGCCAAGCAAGGAAAAGAGAGAGAGAGAGAGAGAGAGAGAGGAGAGAGAGAGAGAGAGAGAGAGAGAGAGAGACAGACAGACAGACAGACAGGACAGAGAGAGATAGAGAGACAGACAGAGACAGAGGGAGAGAGAGAGGAGACAGACACACACACAGAGAGAGAGAGAGAGAGAGAGAGAGAGAGAGAGAGAGAGAGAGAGAGAGTTGACAAACGCAGAGAGAGAGAGAGAGGAGGAGAGAGAGAAAGGGTGGGAGAATTCATCTTCTCTTTCACGGCTAAAA
>CM065717.1:94387343-94409843 GCA_033310375.1 Conus canariensis
ACACACCCTATGCGCGCGCGCGCGCACGCACACACACACACACACACACACACACACACACACACACACACACACACACATTCACATATCAACGCTTGCACACTCAGGTCCGTGGACTCCCTAATCAACACAAGACAACATCTAAGGCTCTTATTAACTGCATTTTCTCATTGTCGGAAGCAGATGAAACTCTGGTCTTTTAAAAAAAAAATGTAGTTGCCGTAAAAGTAGAAGTTGCATTCAGAAAAGAAAAAGAATCCTCTTTCCACAGCAACTCTCCCCCCTCCCCTCCCCTCCCACCTACCCACTCCCACCCAGTCTGTCTGGTCGGTGGGCAGATGGAAGTAATTTTCTGCTTGACTGCGCACGCCATGGCAACACCAAGACCTCTTGTGGAATCCCTTTGAACCTGTCACTGGTGTCCAACACTGTCAAGTGATTGCCGCAGGAGCCGCTCATCTCCTTTGATGTCACCTGAGAGCGGGCGTCCTCTCTCTCTGCGGGCGTTCGGAGGCACCAACAAGCCAGGTGCTGAAACTGTTGGTAAGCAAACTTTAGAGAGAGAGGGGATTAGTTACCGCCAAGGACATAGACAAAACACAGGACAAGACACACAATGCATTTCGACCTCTTGGGTCTTCTCCTGGCAAAAACAAATAACATTTAGGACAATGAAAACGAAGAACGAGAAACCACTTATCTTTTCATATTCGGCGCAATGAGAGTGAGAATGAGAAGTGGCTTACAGCGTCCACAAGTACACACAGAGAATCAAAGATGTGACAGTGTTGGGGATCGCAGTTTGCAGACTTGCAAGTTCAAATTTTGTTGGCGGTCAATATAAAAATTGCCATTTTAGCCCCCCCCCCCCCCCTTTCCCGCCTTTCCCCCTTCTTCTGTGTGTGTGTGTGTGTGTGTGTGTGTGTGTGTGTGTGTGTGTGTGTGTGTGTGTGTGTGTGTTGTACCATCTTCTGAACCACTTTAGTGGCATTGCATCCCACCCCCCTTCCCCCGCCGCTCGTCCAGCTTCCTGTCCACAGCCCGACCTTGGCTTGTCCTGGCTCAGCCCCGGCACCAACACCCCACGGGCAGAGTCGATGTCAAGTCATCCTGAGGAGACCCACCAGAGGAGACACTGCACTGCCGCCAGATCACTTTGATGATGTTCAGTGGTGCCTGTTCTGATTCAATACATACATACCCACTAGACCCTCTGCTGATAACAGGAATTGCCTATTCGCGGAGCCGGCGTCAGTGAACGTCCCCCTCTAGAGGGCGCCACCACTGATCTCTGTCCAAGACTCAGACTCAGTCTTTCATTGTCACGAGAACCCTAAAGGGCTTATAGGCACAGCATGGTATTATGAGGAATCATAATTAATGAATAATTCAAATGGGTCGATACAGGGAGCCATTACTGTCTTTAAAAAATCACTCAATCATGAACGTATTTGCAATTTGTAGGTCATCATTGCCAAGTATTTCACCTTGCCATAATTTTTGCAAGTTTGGGTTTAGCATATTTTTTGATAACTGTTCTTTTAGCTTCAGTCGAAGTAGTTTGTATCCAGAGCAGCTGTCCAGAAAATGAGTTTCATCTTCGACCACATAGGCCCTAACATGCTAGCATTGTCTGTCTTCTCTCAGAGTGTTTGTGTACCTGCACCTTTCTAGTTGTTGGTCATGAGCGCTGACGCGAAGTCTGCTGAGGTCACGTCTCTGTTCGAAGTTTTAAACGTTTATTATGCATAGTTCCAGTCGGTGAAAGTACAGTCTTGAAGCGCTTCTTTTTTTTGCTGTGTCCAGAAGTCTATCTACTTAGATTCTAATTTCTTTTTGATGGCGTATTCTGTTCTCCCGATGTTAAAGGTTGATTTTTTTTTTTTCCAGATATTGTCCAGTGACAGTCCGCATGAACTTGCCAGTACCGATCACCTCGACACGAACTTAACAAAGTCAGAGCTGTGGAAAGGAAATCAAGGCTCGGGTCATTAAGAGAGCACGGCATGAAGAAACACAGAATTTGAGACTTTTTTGGTACTCACAGTTTTTATAGAACAGGGAGTACTTTACAATGGGAACGAAGAAATGCTCTGTGTGTGTGTGTGTGTGTGTGTGTGTGTGTGTGTGTGTGTGTGTGTGTGTGTGTGTGTGTGTGTGTGTGTCTGTTTGTCTGTCCGTCCGTCCGTGGTCAAAATGTGTTCCATTCGCTCCAGACAAAACTTCTGGGCCGATCTTTCTGAAAATTTGTAGGTATGTTCATATTGGGTCACGGATGATGCCCGATGTGTTATTTTACCGTTATGGCCGTTACTAACGGCCAGTAACGGTTTTCCTTCTTTATGGAATATCATAGAAAGTACTTGGCCGATCTCTCTGAAAATTTGTGGCATGTTCATTATGGGTCATGGATGATGCCCGATGTGTTATTTTACCGTTATAGCCGTCACTAACGCATATAACGGCCCATAACGGTTTTGTTCTTTATGGACAATCTCAGAAAGTACTTGGCCGATCTTTCTGAAAATTTGTAGGTATGTCTATTATTGGTCACGGATCATGCCTGATGTTTCATTTTACCGTTATAGCGTTACTAACGGCTATAACGGCCCATAACGGTTTTTCTTTTTTTTATGGAATATCTCAGAAAGTACTTGGCCGATCTTTCTGAAGATTTATAGGTATGTTCATTATGGATCACAGATGATGGCCGATGTTTACCAGAATAGTCGTTACTAACGGCTATAACGGCCCAAAACGGGGTTTCCTCTTTATGGAATATCTCACGCGTATTCAAGATAAACTGGGAGTACGTTTATATGCTTTGCACCTTCTTTTTTTTTAATGCTGATCGATGAGGATGCGGATGGATGAAGATGATGCTATGGAGTTCAATTTCAATCTGAGACTGCATGACAGAACGGTACTCTACTCTTACGTTCATGATATATCCCAGCATCAACCAGGCCCGAGAGACACAGACACCTGCAGTGTTAGTCAGGAAATTTGAGCAACACTCTCAGAGACGCACCCGTTAAGTGGATGAAACTCGACTATGTGGTTTCAGTCTTCTCAAATGAGCTGATACTTTAAACATGAACTAACTGTCTGAAACTGACAGCGCGTGACGGTTTGTTGACCACAGCCGGGTGTGAACACAGTGACTGCTGTTTTACCATAATTACAGCCGCAGTGCAAAAACGGTGACCCATTCTGGAGAGAAGATTAATAGACAAATTAGAAATGGCGTGAGAGGAAATAGGCAAATTAGAAATGGCGTCAGGATAAAATGTCCAGACGCGTTTACATTGATTCGGAAAGGCAAAAGGCAAACTTGGTCAGCGGTTTATTGAATCGCATCGGGAAAGTGTCCTCTTCTTGTGCTTCTTTTTCTTTGTTTTGTTTTGTTTGTGTCTATGTGCATTTGTTTGTTTTGTGGAGTGTAATTATGCATTTGCACATGCCTCCCCCCTCCCCCACTCCCGTTGTTTCCACCCAAATTCAGCCCGGAAGATGTAACTGTCTGGGGGAGGGATGTGTGTGTGAGCATCAAAATAATCAGTTCTTGGGGAAAAAAAGCTTTTTTGAAAGAATGGAAACGGCGATTATCACAGTGTTCACAGACGTCTGGTAATTTAGTTCCCTCATCCTTACAGTGTTCTTAATTGTCGGCTGGATACTACGAATAAAAAAAAAGGTTCATTACTACGAAGGCAGTAAACATATTAATAAAAATGGTAACTATGACAAGCAAAACAGTGGAACATTGTGCGGTAACACGAAGATGGTGTGCTGGTGACTGCCAGAAATAAATGCCACCATTATTATTTTCTCTGCACTGCAGAGTTTGGCTTACTATAGTCATTTAGGTTCATAATTATTTTCTTTCTTTCGACTCACACGGTCCGACGCTGTAAAAGCGTCAGAAGCAGTGAAAAGCATATTTCGGCGTAATGTTAAGCGTTTAGCTGACGTAAACAACTAATGACTTGACATAAGCACGTTAGTTAACAGCAGTTTGAAGTAAATGACTGTGTTGATGTTTAAATCTGATTTGGTAATAACCTTTGTTTCAGGCTTGTCTTCTTTTTCTTCTTCTTTTTGCTTTTAAACAGAACGAGACCGGATTTTGGAATTTCATTTTCAGCACGTTATTTTGTGTATGGATCTGTTTTGAACTGGCTTGCAGCTAGCTCTGGAGTGGCCGAATATAGCATGCAAACACTCTGGTGATTTGCAAACACGTCCAACGCACGAGAATTTCTGCGACCATTAAACACACTATTCATTATCACTAACACCCTATTCATTATCACTATCGCCCTATTCATTATCACTATCACCCTATTCATTATCACTATCACCCTGTTCATTATCACTATCTCCCTATTCATTATCACTATCACCCTATTCATTATCACTATCACTATCGCCCTATTCATTATCACTATCACCCTATTCATTATCACTATCACCTTATTCATTATCACTATCACCCTGTTCATTATCACTATCACCCTATTCATTATCACTATCGCCCTATTCACTATCACTATCACCCTATTCATTATCACTATCACCTTATTCATTATCACTATCACCCTATTCATTATCACTATCGCCCTATTCATTATCACTATCACCCTATTCATTATCACTATCACCTTATTCATTATCACTATCACCCTATTCATTATCACTATCGCCCTATTCATTATCACTATCAGCTAGAAGGAAGCTCTCTCTCTCTCAACTTTTTTTTTCATATTCATTTCTTTTTAGTTAGAGTGCTAAGATTGAACTACGACGATGACTCGGTGAAGTCTCTTTCAGAGTATACTGCAAAGGCTTTTTTTTTTTTTTGTGGAACGTTCGAAAGAAGAAGAATAACTGAAACCGTGGTGATTAAAAGATATAACGAATTTTAAAGGAAACGGTAATACATTTAAGTTTTGATTGTTAATGCATTGCGAATTCTTGAAGGTACATTATTCTAGATAGTCGATATTCAGGTTTGTGGTGCTTGGAATGGTAGCATTGTTTTAATTCATGTTTGTTGTGGATTTACTGTTTACGTTATTCGCTTTTTGCTTAGCGCCCCCTCTGTCATCAAGGCAGTATAGCTAATGACATTAAAATGTTCAGTGTTCTCTCTCTCTCTCACGCGCGCCACAGTAAATCGTATTTTGAACTACATTGAGAAATTAGAAAAAAGATAAGTTATCAAATACATTTCATCATCTTGTCTAGCCTGAGGAAGTTTGACGTTTTTCACAATACAGTCGTGTTTGAACACACACACACACACACACACACACACACACACACACACACACACACACACACACACACACACTTGTTCACGACATCTCTCTTTATCTACAGAGAGAGAGAGAGGGGGGGGGGGCAGTGGTGGGAAGGGGGGGGCGAGGGGGAGGGGGGGGGGGGGCGGGGGGCGGGAAGGGAGTGATCCAACGATTGCGCGAAATCACGGATTGAATCAATAATCACACAAAATCTTCAAGATCTTCAGGGATTTCATGATATCCCTTCTTAATTAAGTGATTTCACTGTAACGGATAACTGGCTTTAACAGAGAGATGAAAAACAGAGTGTTTACGACAACTAGCCTTCTCCTAATCAACTTCTTGTCTGATCTTCCTCCTTTCCGGGCCAAACTTTAATGAGATCAATTTTGATCCTCTTCATTTTCAGAACAAGTTTGGTCTGAAACTATGGAAGAACAGAACGGAAATATTTTCTGTTTACGTACTGCCGTTACTCTTTCCTAGCTTTTTTTTCTGTTGTCCTTCTTCCTTTTCGGGGATGAGGGTGAGGATGGGGGTGGGGTAGGGATATATGTGAAGGATGGGTGGTGGGGGTGGGGTGGTGTGGGGTGGTGTGGGGATTGGGGGTATACGGGTGTCGGGAATGCGCCAGACAGGAATGTCAACTGTTTGTGAAACCATTCTGTCCCGTCACCTATTCCCACGTGAGAGGCGCCGACACGTGGTGGTGGGACAGTGGTCTGACACTTCTGTTGACCGGTGGGCGGCAGAGAGGGACGATCACACAGCTGGAAAACCTGACCTGGAGACCGCCGGTTTCAGCTGAATGGGGTTCTCGTCTCTCCCTCCACCACCCCCCTACCCTCCCCCCCCCACCCCCCACACACCTATTCCCACCCCCCCACCCCCACCCAACCCATGATCCACTTCCCTCCTTCCCCTCATTGTCATTCTCCGTCGGTGAGGCCCTGGCTGGCTGTTACTACGGGTGAAAACCAGCTGCAGGGGCTGTTGAGGATCACGTGCCGGTTATATCATCGGTTATGTCATCAGTTATGTCATTCAGTATGACAGGCACGTGCAGCATCAGGACGACTTGAAAATGTCACTCGTTTGTTTGCGGATCTTTCTCCGGACACAGCTTAGCCTCACACACGCGCGCGCTTGTGTGTGTGTGTGTGTGTGTGTGTGTGTGTGTGTGTGTGTGTGTGTGTGTGTGTGTGTGTGTGTGTGTGTGTGTGGTATGAGAGAGAGAGAGAGAGAAAGAAGAGAGAGAGAGAGAGATTGAGAGAGAGAGGTGTGTGTGTGTGTGTGTGTGTGTGTGTGTGTGTGTGCACGCGCAGACGCGAGTGTGTTTATGAGAGAGAGAGAGAGAGAGAGAGAGAGAGAGAGAGAGAGAGAGGAGAGAGAGAGAGAGAGAGAGAGAGAGAGAGAGATATTCCTGGACTGATATAGTTATCCCATGCACTACTGCGCTCATACATTTGCATGCGTTTGATCGCAGACCTATACAATTATAATTGTATGATTGAATTATTATTTTCACACACACACACACACACACACACACACACACACACACACACACACACACACACACACAAGTGTGCGTGCGCGCGCGCACACACAAGAGAGAGAGAGAGAGAGAGAGAGAGAGAGAGAGAGAGAGAGAGGAGGGGGTGTTAGTCTCCTCTCTGTCATCTATTTTTTTTTTCTGATCTGTATACGAACGAGACTGGTCAGGCCTGGCCATTTGTAGTGACTCATCACATCTGGCCATTTGTAGTGACTCATCATACCTGGCCATTTGTAGTGACTAGTCAGACCTGGCCATTTGTTGTGACTGGTCAGACCTGGCCATTTGTAGTGACTGGTCAGACCTGGCCATTTGTAGTGACTGGTCAGACCTGGCCATTTGTAGTGACTGTCAGACCTGGCCATTTGTAGTGACTGGTCAGACCTGGCCATTGTAGTGACGGTCAGACCTGGCCATTTGTAGTGACTGTCAGACCTGGCCATTGTAGTGACTGGTCAGACCTGGCCATTGTAGTGACGGTCAGACCTGGCCATTGTAGTGACTGTCAGACCTGGCCATTTGTAGTGATGGTCAGACCTGGCCATTTGTAGTGACTGGTCAGACCTGGCCATTTGTGTGACTCAGACCTGGCCATTGTAGTGACTGGTCAGACCTGGCCATTTGTAGTGACTGTCAGACCTGGCCATTTGTAGTGACTGTCAGACCTGGCCATTTGTAGTGACGTCAGACCTGGCATTTGTAGTGTGGTAGACCTGGCCTTTGTACGTCAGCCCGATGTTGGCAGACTGGCCATTGTAGATGACGTCAGACCTGGCCATTGTAGTGACAGTCAGACGGCCATATGAGTGATGGTAGACCTGGCCATTTGTATGATGTACAGACTGGCCATTTGAGTGACTTGTCAGACCTGGCCATTGTATGACTGTCAGACTGGCCATTGTATGACCCCATCAACCTGCCCATGAATACTCAACCCTGTTGACTCCCGGCCAATTGTAGTGGATGAGACGGCATTGTAGGACGGTAGACCTGGCCATTGTAGTGACCCGTACATTTGATCCTGGCCTTGTAGTGACTGGTCAGCCTGGCCATTTGTAGTGACCCGTCAGACTGGCCATTTGTAGTGATCGTCAGACCTGGCCATTTGTTAGTGACTGGTCAGACCTGGCCATTTGTAGTGACTCGTCAGACCTGGCCATTTGTAGTGACTGGTCAGACCTGGCCATTTGTAGTGACTCGTCAGACCTGGCCATTTATAGTGACTCAGACCTGGCCATTTGTAGTGACTGGTCAGACCTGGCCATTTGTAGTGACTCAGACCTGGCCCTTTGTAGTGACTCAGACCTGGCCATTTGTAGTGACTGGTCAGACCTGGCCATTTGTAGTGACTCAGACGTGGCCATTTGTAGTGACTTGTCAGACCTGGCCATTTGTAGTGACTTGTCAGACCTGGCCATTTGTAGTGACCCGTCAGACCTGGTCCTTTGTAGTGACTGGTCAGACCTGGCCATTTGTAGTGACTAGTCAGACCTGGCCATTTGTAGTGACCCGTCAGACCTAGCCATTGTAGTGACCCGTCAGACCTAGCCCTTTGTAGTGACTAGTCAAGACCTGGCCATTGTAGTGACCGTCAGACCTGGCCATTTGTAGTGACTGGTCAGACCTGGCCATTTGTAGTGACTGGTCAGACCTGGCCATTTGTAGTGATCCGTCAGACCTGGCCATTGTAGTGACGTCAGACCTGGCCATTGTAGTGACGTCAGACCTGGCCATTTGTAGTGACTGTTAGACCTGGCCATTTGTAGTGACTGTCAGACCTGGCCATGTAGTGACATGTCAGACCTGGCCATTTGTAGTGACTGGTCAGACCTGGCCATTTGTAGTGACCTCAGACCTGGCCATTTGTAGTGACTGGTCAGACCTGGCCATTTGTAGTGACCCGTTCAGACCTGGCCATTGTAGTGACTGTCAGACCTGGCCATTTGTAGTGACCGTCAGACCTGGCCTTTGTAGTGACCCGTCAGACCTGGCCATTTGTAGTGACCCGTCAGACCTGGCCATTGTAGTGACCTGTCAGACCTGGCCATTTGTAGTGACTGGTCAGACCTGGCCATTTGTAGTGACCGGTCAGACCTGGCCATTTGTAGTGACCCGTCAGACCTGGCCATTTGTAGTGACTGTCAGACCTGGCCATTTGTAGTGACTGGTCAGACCTGGCCATTGTAGTGACACGTCAGACCCTGGCCATTTGTAGTGACTGTCAGACCTGGCCATTTGTAGTGACCCATCAGACCTGGCCATTGTAGTGACTGGTCAGACCTGGCCATTGTATGACTGGTCAGACCTGGCCATTTGTAGTGACTGGTCAGACCTGGCCATTTGTAGTGACGCGTCAGACCTGGCCATTTGTAGTGACTGTCAGACCTGGCCATTTTGTAGTGACGTCAGACCTGGCCATTTGTAGTGACTGGTCCAGACACTGGCCATTTGTAGTGACGGTCAGACCTGGCCATTTGTAGTGACTGGTCAGACCTGGCCATTTGTAGTGACCCTGTCAGGACCTGGCCATTTGAGTGACTGGTCAGACCTGGCCATTTGTAGTGACTGTCAGACCTGGCCATTTGTAGTGACTGTCAGACCTGGCCATTTTGTAGTGACGGTCAGACCTGGCCATTTGTAGTGACATGGTCAGACCTGGCCATTTGTAGTGAGCTTGGTCTGACCTGGCCATTTGTAGTGACTTGTCAGACCTGGCCATTTGTAGTGACCTGGTTCAGACCTGGCCCTTTGTAGTGACTAGTCAGACCTGGCCATTGTAGTGACTGGTCAGACCTGGCCATTGTAGTGACTGGTCAGACCTGGCCATTTGTAGTGACTGGTCAGACCTGGCCATTTGTAGTGACTGGTCAGACCTGGCCATTTGTAGTGACTCGTCAGACCTGGCCATTGTATGACTGGTCAGACCTGGCCATTTGTAGTGACTGGTCAGACCTGGCCATTTGTAGTGACTCGTCAGACCTGGCCATTTGTAGTGACTTGGTCAGACCTGGCCATTTTGTAGTGACCTGTCAGACCTGGCCATTGTAGTGACTGGTCAGACCTGGCCATTGTAGTTGACCGTCAGACCTGGCCATTTGTAGTGACTGGTCAGACCTGGCCATTTGTAGTGACTGGTCAGACCTGGCCATTTGTAGTGGACCCGTCAGACCTGGCCATTTGTAGTGACTTGTCAGACCTGGCCATTTGTAGGACTTGTAGACCTGGCCTTGTAGTACTTGTCAGACCTGGCCATTTGTAGTGACCTGTCAGAACCTGGCCATTTGTAGTGACTGGTCAGACCTGGCCATTTGTAGTGGACTGTCAGACCTGGCCATTTGTAGTGACCGGTTCAGACCTAGCCATTGTAGTGACTGTCAGACCTGCCATTGTAGTGACTAGTCAGACCTGGCCATTTGTGTGACTGGCAGACCTGGCCCATATTATATGTGACTGGTCAGACCTCGCCATTTGTAGAGTGACTCAGGATCACCTGGCCATTTGTAGTGACTGTCAGACCTGGCCATTTATAGTGACTCAGACCTGGCCATTTGTAGTGACTGGTCAGACCTGGCCATTTGTAGTGACCGTCAGACCTGGCCATTGTAGTGACTGTCAGACCTGGCCATTTGTAGTGACCGTCAGACCTGGCCATTTGTAGTGACTGCAGACTGGCCATTTTAGTGACTTCAGACCTGGCCATTGTAGTGACTGGTCAGACCTGGCCATTTGTAGTGACCCGTCAGACCTGGCCATTTGTAGTGACTGGTCAGACCTGGCCATTTGTAGTGACTGGTCAGACCTGGCCATTTGTAGTGACCCGGTCAGACCTGGCCATTTGTAGTGACCTTCAGACTACCTTGTAGTGCTTCAGACCTGGCCATTTGTAGTGACTGGTCAGACCTGGCCATTTGTAGTGACTGGTCAGACCTGGCCATTTGTAGTGACCGTCAGACCTGGCCATTTGTAGTGACTGGTCAGAACTGGCCATTTATAGTGACGGTCAGACCTGGCCATTTGTAGTGACTGGTCAGACCTGGCCATTTGTAGTGACTGGTCAGACCTGGCCATTGTAGTGACCGTCAGACCTGGCCATTGTAGTGGACTGGTCAGACCTGGCCATTTGTAGTGACTGGTCAGACCTGGCCATTTGTAGTGACCCGTCAGACCTGGCCATTTGTAGTGACTGGTCAGACCTGGCCATTTGTAGTGACTGGTCAGACCTGGCCATTTGTAGTGACCCGTCAGACCTGGCCATTTGTATGTGACTCGGTCAGACCTGGCCATTTTGTAGTGACTGGTCAGACCTGGCCATTTGTAGTGACCTGGTCAGACCTGGCCATTTGTAGTGTACCCTGGTCAGACCTGGCCCATTTGTAGTGACTGGTCAGACCTGGCCATTTGTAGTGACTCGGTCAGACCTGGCCATTTGTAGTGACCTGGTCAGACCTGGCCATTTGTAGTGACCTGTCAGACCTGGCCATTTGTAGTGACCTCGTCAGACCTGGCCATTTGTAGTGACTGTCAGACCTGGCCATTTGTAGTGACTGGTCAGACCTGGCCATTTGTAGTGACCCGTCAGACCTGGCCATTGTAGTGACTGTCAGACCTGGCCATTTGTAGTGACCGTCAGACCTGGCCATTTGTAGTGACTCGTCAGACCTGGCCATTTGTAGTGACCCGTCAGACCTGGCCATTTGTAGTGACTCGTCAGACCTGGCCATTTGTAGTGACGCCGTCAGACCTGGCCATTTGTAGTGACTGGTCAGACCTGGCCATTTGTAGTGACTGTCAGACCTGGCCATTTGTAGTGACTCAGACTGCCATTTGTAGTGACTCGTCAGACCTGGCCATTTGTAGTGACTGGTCAGACCTGGCCATTTGTAGTGACTCGTCAGACCTGGCCATTTATAGTGACTCAGACCTGGCCATTTGTAGTGACTGGTCAGACCTGGCCATTTGTAGTGACTCAGACCTGGCCCTTTGTAGTGACTCAGACCTGGCCATTTGTAGTGACTGGTCAGACCTGGCCATTTGTAGTGACTCAGACGTGGCCATTTGTAGTGACTTGTCAGACCTGGCCATTTGTAGTGACTTGTCAGACCTGGCCATTTGTAGTGACCCGTCAGACCTGGTCCTTTGTAGTGACTGTCAGACCTGGCCATTTGTAGTGACTTGTCAGACCTGGCCATTTGTAGTGACCCGTCAGACCTGGCCTTTGTAGTGACTGGTCAGACCTGGCCATTTGTAGTGACTGTCAGACCTGGCCATTTGTAGTGACTCGGTCAGACCTGCCATTTGTAAGTGTATGACTGTCAGACCTGGCCATTTGTAGTGACTCAGACCTGGCCATTTAGTGACGTCAGACCTGCATTGTAGTGACTCAGACCTGGCCATTTGTAGTGACTGTCAGACCTGGCCATTTGTAGTGACTCAGACCTGGCCATTTGTAGTGACTGGTCAGACCTGGCCATTTTGTAGTGACTGTCAGACCTGGCCTTGTAGTGACTCCGTCAGACCTGGCCATTTGTAGTGACTGGTCAGACCTGGCCATTTGTAGTGACTCGTCAGACCTGGCCATTTGTAGTGACTCAGACCTGGCCATTTGTAGTGACTGGTCAGACCTGGCCATTTGTAGTGACCGTCAGACCTGGCCATTGTAGTGACTGTCAGACCTGGCCATTTGTAGTGACCCGTCAGACCTGGCCATTTGTAGTGACTGGTCAGACCTGGCCATTTGTAGTGACTGGTCAGACCTGGCCATTTGTAGTGGCTGGTCAGACCTGGCCATTTGTAGTGACCGTCAGACCTGGCCATTTGTAGTGACTGGTCAGACCTGACCATTTGTAGTGACTGGTCAGACCTGGCCATTTGTAGTGACCCGTCAGACCTGGCCATTTGTAGTGACTGGTCAGACCTGGCCATTGTAGTGACTGGTCAGACCTGGCCATTTGTAGTGACTGGTCAGACCTGGCCATTTGTAGTGACTGGTCAGACCTGGCCATTTGTAGTGACCCGTCAGACCTGGCCATTTGTAGTGACTGGTCAGACCTGGCCCTTGTAGTGACCTGGTCAGACCTGGCCATTTGTAGTGACTGGTCAGACCTGGCCTTTGTAGTGACCCGTCAGACCTGGCCATTTGTAGTGACTGGTCAGACCTGGCCATTTGTAGAGACTGGTCAGACCTGGCCATTTGTAGTGACTGGTCAGACCTGGCCATTTGTAGTGACTGGTCAGACCTGGCCATTTGTAGTGACTGGTTAGACCTGGCCATTTGTAGTGACCAGCCCACTTCGTTGCATCTAACAGAAACGTGGCGCCATTAGCGGTATCTAGTTCAATTCAGCTCATGTTGTTTTATTGCCGGCCGACCGCTAAGGGCCATATCAGCAGGGCTCGCACCAGCATAAAATAGCAAATGCACGCCAACATCATTGTTGACAGTGGCCGCGCTGATGCTGGCCTCCCACTGATAAAGTTTCCACATCTTCTATCGTTAACTTGTTTACACTGCGTGAGATAAAGACCAGAGATCGTGACTGTCCTTTGCCTTGTACAGTTCACGCCGCGTCAGATAAAGGCTAGAGATCGTGACTGTCCTTTGCCTTGTACAGTTCACGCCGCGTCAGATAAAGGCTAGAGATCGTGACTGTCCTTTGCCTTGTACAGTTCACGCCGCGTCAGATAAAGGCCCGAGGCGCTGGCGACCTTTCACTCTTGAGCTACTATCTGCGCAGTCACTTAGCCAGCTCACAGGCTACTCTGTGCACAATCACTTAGCCAGCTCACATGCTACTCTGTGTACAATCACTTAGCCAGCTCACATGCTACTGTGTGTACAATCACTTAGCCAGTTCACAGGCTACTATGTGTACAATCACTTAGCCAGCTCACAGGCTACTATGTGTACAATCACTTAGCCAGCTCACATGCTACTGTGTGTACAATCACTTAGCCAGCTCATAGGCTACTGTGTGTACAATCCCTTAGCTAGCGCACAGGCTACTATGTGTACAATCACTTAGCCAGCTCATAGGCTACTGTGTGTACAATAACTTAGCCAGCCCATAGGCTACTGTGTGTACAATCACTTAGCCAGCTCATAGGCTACTATGTGTACAATCACTTAGCCAGCTCATAGGCTACTGTGTGTACAATCACTTAGCCAGCTCATAGGCTACTGTGTGTACAATCACTTAGCTAGCTCATAGGCTACTGTGTGTACAATCACTTAGCCAGCTCATAGGCTACTGTCTACACAATCATGTAGCCCCAGTCAGAGATTTGAATCACCATGTAACCACCTCTGATGTGGCGTCCATGGGCCGGAATAGCTCAGTGGTAGAGCGCCAGATTCGTAACCTTGGTGATCCTGGGATGTGGGTTCGAATCTCCGCCGGGCCATTTCGGTATTGGGGGATTTTTCCCTCGGAGTTAACATTGGTTCTGACTCCATTTCCCATACAGTCCTTCGAATGAGACTATAAACCTAGATTCCGTGTGTGAAAGCACGCATAACATCTTGCACTCACGTAAAATCCCATCACCAACTTTCGGAAAAGGTCAGTTTGGCCATTGGTATGGATGACACATTACACATAGCATGCACCCTGCGTGAGAAATGGTGTGAACGATATTGAACGACATTGACTGGATGACACGGGAAACGACCGAAGCACCAGCTGGCAGCTCTTCAGTCGGCACTACCAGGTAGGCAGCCCGCTGTGTAAACGAGTGTGGATTGTAAAGCGCTTAGAGCTTGGTCTCTAACCGAGGATAGGCGCTATATAAGTATTCATAATAATAATAATGATAATCTGGGCTATTATCACAAAACATGACAGACACCGAAGTGACTCGGCGACAGCGCAGTGTCTCCTCTTGTGGGCTGCTTTATGGCAGCCTGATACCAGTCTGCTCTCTACGTACGCAGGGAATGGTCTGTGACAGAACAGTGTGGCCGTGTGCTGGGGAAGCTGGATTGGCCGGCAAGGTAATAATGTCACGGAGCGGAAAAATTAAACAGGGCGGGGGGAGTATTGAGTTGTACTGTAATATTACTTTCTCAAGGGGTTATGGTTTATTAGCTGCATACATCCTGAGTGATCCATGATCTTTACTTGTAACTGGACCCTGCTGTGAAAATAACATCATCCTCAATGCACAGGAACAAGCCAAAATTTCACTCTAGGGTCTTTGGTACCAGCAACTACTATAACCAGGTTGGTAGACTGGCGGCAGTCTGAAGTTTCATCATCAATGCTTGTCACCCCTCCTGGAACATAGGTTACCAGGAGCAGTCCACCAGGGTCCTCTGTCCCAGTCACCGGTACTGGCAAATTCATGGGGACTGTCGCTGGACGGACGTGGTGGCGCCCTCTGAAAGGAGAGCTCACTCATGCCGGCTTCGTGACTAAGCAATTATCGTCATCAGTAAGGAGCTTAGCAGGTGGTGACCTGCATATGTTAGATCAGAACAGGCGCCACTGAACACCACTGAAGTGACTTGGCAGCAGTGCAGTGTCTCCTCTGGTGGGTTGCCCCATGACGACTTAACACTGACTGCTCCCTGTGGATTGCCGGTGCCAGTGTAACAGCCCATTCTTACCCCCCCCCCCCCCCCTCTGGAACTTACCCTGGGGTAAGTCTGGGCTAGCCTGCTTTTACCCCGGGGTCATTCCAGGACTAGCTGGAACTTACCCCCCCCCCCCCCTAGTTGGAACTGACCTCCCCAGTCATCTACATTGTACAAGGTACACAGGCACTCAGGAGACACTAATTAGCTGTAAAATAGTCGAAATATCTGATTTACGTCATAGTGACCAGTGGTCAGTGTCACTGACCACTAGTCTGCATTGTACAAGGTACAGAGGTACTCGGGAGACTATAATTAGCTGTGAAATGGTTAAAATCTCCGATTTACGTCATAATGACCAGTGGTCAGTGGCACTGACAACAAGTAATTACATGTACAGGTAACAAGCACTGGAACACGAAAAAAAAACCCGAAGTGCTGGGGGACCAGAAAGCACTGTCTTCACCTGCCTTTAGAGCAGTCTGTACCACCCTTGAGGCTGCGCTGTGTTGACGATGGTACAGGCACGCGCAGACACTCATTAAGACATCAAGGGACATAACTGCTCTGAACAGAGGTAATCAGACTACAGATGCAGTCATAACAGCTTAAAGTAGCTCCCATGGTGTACCAGCCGTATTTCATGACTGCAGAGCCCACCGGCGAAAAACACCACCCTCACTGCGAGCACACCCACAGACCAACCACCTGCCACGACAGTGAAGACAGTGCCACTCAGACACAGCCAAGCTTTCGCCCTACGTCTATGTGCCCTCAAGAGAGAATTAGCTGTTAAATAGTTAAAATCTCCATTTACGTCATAATGACCATGTCAGTGCACTGACATAGTCATCTGCATTGTACAAGCTAAGTACACAGGTACCAAGAGACTCTAAATAGCTGTAAAATAGTTAAAAGAGGCAAACCAGGATGAAGCAACAACGGTACTTGGTCACAACGACACGTGGTCACTACGACATTTTGTCACAACTACAACATTGACACTTGGTCACATTGGCATGTAGCCATCTTTCTTCCCACGCATGCTCGGGCGTACTCACACACCCGAATATTGACCCACGCGTGTAAGCTAGCGCGAGAAATGTTAATACGTATCTGTTAGTGAACCAGGGTGTGTGTGTGTGGGGGGGGGGGGGGGGGGGGGGGGGGGGATGTTGGGGAAGTAGGAGGTCCATCTATTGAGAAGAATCTAGAACTACACTTTGTCTAAACCCAACTGACTGTATATAGGAAATGGAGGAGGGGGTGTAAATATGCCCGGCTAACACAAATTTTTTTAAAGGCAGGTGTGCGTGTTGGGAAAAGGCAGAGGAAGACCCTGAATAACCCTCTCTTGTTTGAAGGTGGGGTGGGGTGGAGGAAGATTCCAAATAGTCCTAGATTGACCCTTTGGGGGTGGGTGGGTGGGGGTAAATCCAGGCTAGCCCAAACTTAACCCGGGGGGGGGGGGGGGGGGGGTATGTTCCAACTAAGGGGGGTAAGTTCTAGCTAGTCCTAGAATGAACCCCGGGGGTAAAAGCAGGCTTGCCCAGACTTACCCCGGGGTAAGTTCCAGAGGGGGGTAAGAACAGGCTGTTACACCGGTGCTCTGGCGGGCCTGGCCAGGCTGTGATTGTGGACGAGGGGTCGGAATGAGTGGCGTTGGTGCACTGCCACTGAGGTGGCACGGAAGATGAGGGAAAAAAAAGACAAAAAAAAAGTCCTCTGTCCAGGGCCTTCCTCTCCAGACGTCCTCAGGTGGTTCTTGGTCGGCCTCGTTTCTGCTTGCCTCGGGGAGTCCACTGAAAGGCTTGTCTGATCCTGTTTGATGCGAGTTTCACGAGTTCTAGTGTCGTCCCATCCGCCTCCACTCCATTTCTTGATCTCGTCATCGACAGGTAGCTGAGGGGTTTAATGCCAGAGGCTGGTGTTGCTGGTGGCATCAGCTGGCCACGAGATCCAGAATTTTTTCTTTCCCAGGCTGCTGTTGACGAAAGGATGCATCTTTTTCATTGTTTTCTTTGTTGCTCTCCATGTCACTGCTCCATGGAATCTGGAATTTATTTCCACCCTCACCTCTCTCCTGTGACCACTCCCACCCCTTTCAAGTTCAAACCACCGCTAGGCACTTCCTACTGAAAGACAGTTTCAAATTTTAAAGCAATTGAAATGTACCAATCGTAAGTCTCTGTTCGGCGTTTTGTTTAAGACATGGGATGGTCAATCATTCAGATCACTTTAGATCTTCTGACGGAAAGAAAGCACGATGGAGCAAGAACACGCCTGAAAGCGTGCGATTGTCGGCAATATAACCCCCAGTAAAATTCCAGGTGGCCCGATTTCTGTCCAAGGGGGAAGGGGACGATGGTGGGATGGGGATGGGGGTGGAAAGAGAAAACATGTACTTCACCTTCTTCTGCGGTCGATCTTACTGGTCGCGTCAGAACTTCAGTCCTGTCGCCATGATGAAACCCACAGTCTTCTCAAGGCGTTGACGGTTGCCCCAGAGCTGCATCTGCAGCTCTGCACCCTCTGACCAGGTTTAACGCTGTAGAACACCATGGGCTGGACAGTGTTGGAGGGTGCGTTCTGGGATCTGAGATCCAGTGGGCAATCTTAATTCGGCTGAGGTGGCTCAGCAGTCGGCAGTGGCCAGTTCTTAATCTGAAGAGGATCGTTTGCTGGTATCTCTGGAACAGATGGATCGATCAGCACCACTGTCAGTACCCAGCCTTCTCTTCCACTGGTTTTGGTATTGGTTGTGGATGATAGTTTTGGCCTCTCTGTAAGCACCAGGTGGCTGAACTGCTCCATACTGCTGTCTGCTTTGGACAAAGCGTCAGCCTTCTCATTCCCAGTGATCCCACAGTGGGATGGATCTACTGGAAAACAATGGTGGAGCATGTTGAAAGATCACATGGGACTTTTTTCATGTTTTTCAGCTGCTGTTCGCTTCTGTTGCTCTGAAGTCCCTGTAGCAGGGATCTGCAGTCAGTGAAGAAAGCAATCTTGGGTGGTGGGTTGTTTGACTTTCTGAACCCTTGTGCAGCATGAAGCAGAGCTGCTGACTCTGCTCTGTAGTTGGGGGAACTTTTTCCTGTCGGAAAGGCTCTGGGGGTCAGTCTCCCATCAGTGTGTTTGATGAAGATGCCTGCTCCTTTTGAGGATCCACCCGTGAACACGTGCGTTCACTCACTGAGGTTGTGTTGGTCATCAATCATCTCCAGTGCCGAAGCTTTCAGCAGGTGAGGGGCTTGGCAATCCTTTCTATCTATGCCAGGAACTTCTGTGATGACTGAGACTTCTTCAAGGAGGTCGTCTGGCTCCTCAAGGTTTGGAAGCATTTCCATTTTGGTTGAGAACTTTGGCAGCCGGTCTTCATTTCGGCTGTGTAGACTTTTGGAGAGGTGGTTGAAACCTTTCTGCTTCGGCCTGTTCCTGGTTGGATTCTTTAATTTGGCATGTATTGGGTGGGAGAACATGTGTAGGAGCTTCATATACCTAATCAAATTCTGTTTTTGCAAACTGAAAAGTCTGCAAGACGGAGTTTACGACTGCTGACACTCAGAAGATCTGTGAGATTTCATCTTGGCCATACCATCATCTGAAAACCGGATTACGATAGTTGCTCATACCTGACCAGTTAGATCAGGCATCTGTATTTTGCTGTCCAGTTATACCTCATAGTTCAGCCTTCCGTGGGGTATTGTATGTCTAAGAAACAAACTACATTTTTATGGAATGCATAGGCCTATTGATATTTTCCTGGATTACTTTTGCGCAATATAGGCTTTTGTAGTTCAGGAGAGAAACAATAAATACGTACATAAGAATTTCAAGAATCTATTTCCTGAATATATATATTGCCTCTATCACACATACAGATATTCATGTTCAGCATGGAGACTGTGGCACACAATGATTTCTGGCCCCCATTCCCCTAGCCCAGTTCACCGCTCTCCCATAGCTCTCTCTCTCTCACTTTGTGTCTCACAAGTTCCATGTTTTTGTATCATAAAAGAGGTGATCCGCCAATCTTTCTTCCTTAGTTTGTTTCCTGGAGAGACCTCCGAGGTTAGCCATTGGTGAGATTTTTACGTAAGCGTCAGTTTCTAATCCTACCGTGAAGATAGCCATATTCTGTCTTCAGGATAATGTCAAAACACAACAGCCATGTACACGTTTTATTTTCATGTCATCCAACCCTTGGACACACGACAGTCTGCTCTTGTCTGAAAAAAAAAGGAACTTAGAATAATATATGTGCAGTATTTTCTTATGTATACGTTCACGCATGGGACCTCAGTTCTAAGTTTCACCCAAAGGACTGGAGTTTACACATGCGTGCGTGTTCGTGTCAGTGTGTGTGCCTGTCTGTCTGTCTGGTGTATCTGTATGTGTGCGTGTGTGTGTGCAAAGTGTATCTGTGTGTGTGTGCGCGTGCGTGCGTGTGTGTGTGTGTGTGTGCGCATGCGTGTGCGTGCATTGTGTGTGTGTGCTTCACTTATTTCACTTTTTTCCCCGTCTGTTCTTCACAGACAGACAGACACACACACATACACACGCTGGCACGACACGCACGCATGTGGAGGCCGTACACTCACAGCTGGACTTAAGCCAACAGCAATGAAAACTCCTTAGCAGGTATAGCCTACTTCTCTCCCATCACTGCGCGCATGGCCAGTTCCAGCTGGCTAATGGGCTTGACCACTGACAGAGCAGACTGAGGCGCCAACCCAGTTCTATCTGAACACGCTAAAAGCAAACGATACTGTGGTATGCATTCATTCACTGGTCAAGGGAGGGTGCATTGCTGTGTTTAATTAAGAAAATCTTACCTTCTTTCTAAATATCATTTCTTTGCGGTGGATTTCACTACTCATTGCATTAATCATAATACACGTTTGTGAGTAGTTGATAAAAGTGTCGAAAATAAACGCAAAGCGCTCTGCTTGGGACTTCTGTGAGGATAAGTCTCTGCTGCAAGCGTAGGGCATACCCGCACACAAACAACTGCAAGTGTTTAGGCACACACACACACACACACACACACACGTCCCTTATTTCACACAAACACATACCTATAATGTGCACACACACACACACACACATACACACACACACCACTTTTGGTTGTAGATACGCGCTCGCATGGCCAGATGCATCACTGCATACTACCAGTTAGTTTATGAAGACTACAGTCGCCTTACTTGAAAAACAGTCAATGTCGTATGTTCAGCTTACACATTCTGCATGTTAGTTAGTTCCAGAAAAGGGAAGGCTAGGCGTGCAAGGAGGACCATTCGGGCTTGAGGACACTTAGCTGCACACCTCAGGCTGTCATAGGTGAAGGGTGGGTGGGAGGGGGGGGGGATGGGGACGCACTCTGGACTAGTTGGGGGAAGGGGTGCGAGGAAACAACGTGGTCTAGCCCAAGCTGTTCCAGCACGGACAGTAAAAATTTGCCTCCACCGTCTTCCTGGGCTAGCCCAAGCTGCCCACTGCCAAGAGGACATGATACGTTTGGAATCAGATTAAAGTGTCAAAAATCACGATTCCTGCCGACATGGTTCAAATTCTTTCGTGTTGCATCCTCTTCAGCTGCACAAATAACTGACATTCAATATGCAGGTTGTATAGATCACTTAGGTACGCATTGCTCTAACTCTCCCCCCTACTCCTCCAAATCTATAAAAAAAAGAAGAAAGAAACCCCTACCGCCTCACAGTAGAGACATTCTGGTCGGCCCCTCTAATGACTTGTCAAAGGAGGCATATGGCGACAGCAAGGACAGTGGAAAATTGTTATAAATGAATATTGACTGCCTCTGAATCGGATTTTGTGTGTTCATCCTAGCTTTTTGTCAGTTTGTTTAACTTTCAATAAAAATACGCAACAAAAGGAGAGAGAGAGAGAGAGAGAGAGAGAGAGAGAGAGAGAAAGAAAAAAAGGAATTGATTTACATCAACCTTGGTGGAAAGAATAAATGTGGTCCTAGAACGAATCCATTAAAACTTGAGCGTGGATTCAGATCAGCTGCGAGACCCAGAATCCGTTTGCCGAGATTATAGATTTCAACTAACAGGCATGGAGTAGAATTACTGTTTACGAACTGATAGCTGTTAATGAATGTATTTTCATAGAATATCAAAATTGTCTGGTGGTATAAAAGTTGACATTTCGCATTTCCTCTCACTCTCAATGAAAAAGAGTAAGCGAATGGGAAATCACTCTTTCAGTCCGCGCTTACTATTACTTCCCCTGATAAAAAAAAAAAAAGGTAATCGTGCACTGATTTGCTCACAGAACTGGAAAGCAGAAGGAAATTTGTTTGGGACAGATTGCAATTTTGGGCCCTACTGATGCGCACCTTCCAGTGTGATGGTGTGCAAGCACCTGCTCAAACCGAAACGTTTTCTGAACGACACAGAAGACCTCTGTACTTTCCGTCCACCTGCTCATTTAAGAGTTATACAGCTATTTCTTTTTATATGCTACAATATGAACCTTTCACTCATTTATGCAATAAAGATCTGACAAACCTCACCATCGCTTCCCAATAGGAGCTCCTACATTTAATAGAAAGTCCAACATGTATGCATTTTTTTAGTGAAAACAGTTGCTTTTCATAAAAGCGATAATGATTTTAAATGTTCTTTCCTAATCACTCGTTTCCTTACTTTTCACCTTAATAAAATAATCAAATGGGATTACCCTTAAAACATGAATTATAACTCAACAAATCATGCGATTTGTACAAGAACAGTGCGCAGCCCTTGAGCAATTAAGACTGGTACACAAAGACGCAGAATGCTGGAAGCCAGAAAGAACTACCATGATCAACTGTTTTTACTGTTCACTGCTTGCTAGGGTCATGTGGTTGTTTCCTTTCTTTTGACTTTACCATCAGCTGCCTTGGATAACAGCATCAAAACCTGTCACAATAGTTTTCACAGTAAAAGTACTGTTTTCACATCATAATTAACAGTTTGTTAAACACAATTACTATTGTCAAATGAAAAAAAAACCCAAAACAACAAAGCTTCTCACCATTTTGTGATGAT
>CM065717.1:94414843-94459843 GCA_033310375.1 Conus canariensis
AGCCTTTTTTCTTTCAAACTGACAGAGAGGGGCCAGTTTTTCTCATAAATTACAAATTTACCAAGATGCAGGGTCTTCTGTAACCATCACCACTTCCAAATTGTAGAAATGGACTGGGCAAATGTGAACACATAATGGGTATCCATGCTGATTTTTCAATCTGTTGCGAGTCTCAAGAATTAAATCACTGAAGTTGAGAGAAACATCATCCTACTGAGAGAGTGAGAAGGTAGAGGCGACCGACTTTGCACTTGCATATATATATATAGCACTTGAACAAAGGCATTCATAGCCAATCTAAAGTATAGCAGTACTTCAGGATGGCTGTTGGATAGAGCTGTGCTGCTTAGTTTCCTACCAGACCTTGAACTGATTAATGACAAAATCTAAAACGTGAGATATATGGTACCAGAATGAGAGACAGAAATGGTCTTGAGCGAGGATGACAGCGGTGAGCAGACTGACTCTTCTAGAGCTAAGAAAGCCTTCTACATGCTTTTTCAATTGGTACGATATGTAGTGATGTATTTCAAGGGGTTTGTGGGAGGGGGTGGGGGGGGGGGGGGAGGGGATACATCAACAAAACATGAATTCAGTACTCTACCACCAAAAGCTTAAAAACATACACTTACGCACAAACTGACACATACACGTATACAAACTCAACTGCAATATGGACAAAGTAATTCCTCTTCAATATATTTTCCTTTGTTTTCCTTACTGTTATTTTTTCTCTGCTTTCTTGCATCTGTTTCTCACTAGGAAGTTTATAAAATGAGTGAGTTGTTTTTATGTGCCCCAACACTGACTATCTCGTCACAGTATTCAAAACAGTGATGATGATTCTGACATCTGCATTTACGCTGTTTGTACTACTGGCTTGAGTCATTTCCACTTTATTCTATTGAAAAAAGACAGTGCCAGCAATACAGGTCTCATTATGGATACATACTCATTTTACTGAAGTCTTTGCAGATTTCCTGTTGACCCAATATGAATCACTTACACATGGTAGTTTAAGAACATAAAACAAAATCAGCTACAAAGGCAAACTGACAAGAACAGAGTAAATGAACTGGTCAATTCATATGCAATGAACTGGTCAATTCATATGCAAGGAAAAGAACATTTTCATGACTTTTCTTTTCTTTTTTTTAACATCTGTGCAAAGTGACTGTAGTCGTGAATGTTTGGCCAGTGGGACGAACATCTTTACACGTTTCAGAATAATGCTGGCAAGTTCCCTTTAACAACACTATCTGTTGAAGATTTGTCCTTAGAGATTAAATACAGGTGTTTTCCCCAACAATGACAAAGTGACACAAGACACATGGATTTAGACATATATACTATACTAAACAAATTTTCTCCTACTTCACACAAAGAGATTACAACCAGTTCTTGTACTCCCAGTTCTTATAGAACAGGGAGTCTGTTTGTCTGTCCGTGGTCAAAATGTGTTCCACTTGCTCCCGACAAAACTTACGGGCCGATCTTTCTTAAAATTTGTAGGTATGTTCATTATGTGTCACGGATGATGCCCGATGTTTTATTTTATCAGAATAGCTGTTACTAACGACTATAACGGCCCAAAACGGTTTTTCTTCTTTATGGAATATCTAAAAAATGATAACGCAAACAAAAATGATGTCAAAGCTTCTTTGTGTCATAAGCTGAAGTGATGAAATACATTCTGACGCATGTTTGATTGTGATGTCATATTCAAAATAAACTGGGAGTATGTTTATATGCTTTGCATCTTGTTATAATTCACCTCAGCCAGTGTTCTACACCCACAGAAGAGTCTGCAGAGAGAAGGAGTTCGATTCTAAGACCGTGACACAATGGTAAGCACACAAGGAAACACACACACACAAACATACACAGACAGACACACACAGACACTCACATACACAGACACACACAGACACTCACATACACATACACAGACACACACACCACAGACACTCACATACACAGACACAGACACTCACATACACATACACAGACACACACAACGCTCACCCTGCGGACGGCCACCATGTTGTTACAAATGAGGACCCCGGACACAAACTCGCAGTGAATTCCTGCTTTGGTCAGAATCAGCTTGAAGTCGGAGAGACGGGGCTCATTGATGAACACAGCCACGTGGGGCGGGACCTGAATCACACACACCCATAAGCATAGGAGCACACATCCACATGAACACAGACATTATTCACTCATAAACATGGAAGAATGCAAGTGTACATGCAAACGCATACTAATCATATACATCTACCCTGTCTCTCTGATCTACCTCTTGATGCACACATGGACGCACACCAGCTTGCATTTTTAGCGTGTAAGTTCAAGAAAATGACACACACACACACATACATGCAAAGTGTCTATTTATATATCAATCCATACATTTACGAAGAATTTCCTTACATGCTGTTCTCTTCTTTATTACTAACATAAAAAATCTAAGAGAGAGAGAGAGAGAGAGAGAGAGAGAGAGAGAGAGAGAGAGAGAGAGAGAGAACTCAGAAAACTTTGATCAAGGACTGAGATTTTAGGAAGAGCTATTCTTCCAATCTATCCTTGCTATGCTAAATTATGCAATGAGAATTAAGAGAGAGAGAGAGAGAGAGAGAGAGAGAGAGAGAGGAGAGAGAGAGAGAGAGAGAGAGAGAGAGAAGTGTGTTGTCCAGCACTGACCATTGCTGGGGGCAGAGGTTCAAGAGTGGGCACAATGTCGGCCACAGGAGTCAGGTCCTCTGCAACAATCACAGCACTGTGTTCAGTGACCCCTCTTCACTAACTAACACCCTCACCCCACACAGTCACAGCACTGACCCCCTCTTCACTAACACCTCACACCACACAGTCACAGCACTGACCCCCTCTTCACTAACACCCTCACACCACACAGTCACAGCACTGACCCCCTCTTCACTAACACCTCACACCACACAGCACTGACCCCCTCTTCACTAACACCCTCACACCACACAGTCACAGCACTGACCCCCTCTTCACTAACACCTCACACCACACAGTCACAGCACTGACCCCCTCTTCACTAACACCCTCACACCACACAGTCACAGCACTGACCCCCTCACACCACACAGTCACAGCACTGACCCCCTCACACCACACAGTCACAGCACTGACCCCCCTCACCCCACACACGTCACAGCACTGACCCCCTCACACCACACAGTCACAGCACTGACCCCCTTTCCCAATCACACATAACACACCCCTCACCCACACACCAGTCACAGCACTGACACCCCTCACACCACACAGTCACAGCACTAGACCCCCTCTTCACTAACACCTCACACCACACAGTCACAGCACTGACCCCCTCTTCACTAACACCCCTCACACCACACAGTCACAGCACTGACCCCCTCTTCACTAACACCCTCACACCACACAGTCACAGCACTGACCCCCTCTTCACTGACCCCCTCACACCACACAGTCACAGCACTGACCCCCTCTTCACTAACACCTCACCACACTCACACAGTCACAGCACGTGACCCCTCCTCTTCCACTGACCCCCTCACACCACACAGTCACAGCACTGACCCCTCTTCACTGAGCCTCTCTGCACTGAGCTCCTCACACCACACACATTTTCACAGTTACTTATTTTTCCATCTATGTTTTACTCCTTTTGGCACCTTCTTCTGTCCCTTACCCGCCGCTTGACTCGGATTTGCTCACAGACATACCTAGGGTCATCCTGACCCAGTTCCAGCGACAACAGTCCACAAGAAATAAACAGTTCCACAAAATCTCATCAGGCACCCACCCAGGGACACACTGAGGTACACATGTAGCTATACATTAATACATCTTTTTTTCTTGCCTATCTGGAAGTTGACACGACACCAACACACATCTTTACAGTCTGCATCAAACTACATTTTTCCCTATGCATACAAAATAAGGTATGAATCCGACAGGTAGAAGAACTTCACTTGTTCATTTATCTCTTCAAAGAAGTACTCCAGTCAGTCCCAAACCACCATAACAACACACACACACACACACACACACACACACACACACACACACACACACAGTGCACTGAAGAAAACTTTTAGAGGAATGAAGAAATAGGCGAGGCAAGTTGAATTAAAGAAAAAAAAAAAGCATCATTACGATGCATTTGGAGATTTTTGGTGCTAACCGATTGATTGCTTCAACACTTTCTGTCTAAGACGCAGTCATCTTCCAAAGCAAATCATGCCACTTTCACATGTCAAAATGGAACTATGGAACATTCACTTATTCAAGTTCTGTGTATGTGTGAAACTTTGCAGATATTTCATAGATGAATCTGTGTATGGAATCATACTGATAAATATCGTCAGTGTAGGCTATTTTGAATCCAGAGTCCATGAAAAATGACTAGCTTCTGGCTGGAAAACTGTACAGTGTAAGAAACAGGAAATGTTTCAGCAGTCAAGGGAGTAACTGCTTGATTCCTATGACATACACATGACATACATTCTCTGTTTGATTTTGTTATGTGCCACATACATAATCCAAATGTATATTTCCAGTTGGCTAACTTGATACGATCAAGGTTCTGAGCTGAGACAAGATAGAACATGCATGGAATGTCCAAAGATTTTTCCCCCCAACAATAATGGCCCTAAACAGATGACTTCTAAAGTAAAAGTTAACCAGACTATCTTAAGAACCATTCCTTATCAGCTCCAAGTAGAAAATGTTCCTGCTTTTTAGCTATGTTGTTTGCTGAATGTGAACCTCTGTAAAGATACTTCTGTTCATCCTAGTTTCAACACTGTGACAGGTATGCCAATGATTCAAAAGATCAGTCTTAGTATAGGAAGAAACGGGCTTTAATTTGATTTGTATGCACAAGTACTGAAAACATGTGTATGTTTTTAATTTCTTTTCACATTCTGGGTACAAACTGATCACTTTGGAAAAGTTCATAGTTCCACAACCAAAACTGGTATTAGCATTAATTAGAACTGTCATCACGAATGACGTTTTATTTCATGTGAAGTCTATCTTCCAACTGTTTGAGACGACTGTGTGTTTGGTTTGCAACAACATGAAGGAGCAGTTACCAAGTACTGGAAACTGCTGAAGGAGAAAAAAAGAAAACAAAACAGTTATTGCTTCCCTTTACCCTGCTTCACTCACTGGCATGATTTCCCACATGAGACTACCATTGGCTGAGGAATATTCCTCTTTACACCATCTAAGCACTACACCTGGTAAGATACTGACATATTGTGCTACTTTTACATATGTTTTTTTTTTCCTCATCATTTTGAACAAATTGGTGATGCAATACCATTTTTACACTTCAAGAATATAAAATGGCTTGAATATTAGCATTAAAACATATCAAAACCTATTAAAACATATAAGAAAAACAAAACTCCAAAACAGGAGTAATAACAGCGTATATATAAATATTTTATTTTGTTATGAGTGGGATAGGTTTATGAGATATCTAAATACTATTGCATAACTTCATTGTCAAAAAATGGGAAGAATTCAAAAACTGTTGATAAGATGGGGACCCAAAACACTGATTGCTTGTTAGGTCATATCGGAGTCGATGCTTGTCTGTGCCCTTTCTTCTTGTGTCATACTCAACCAGACTGTCAATGGCATGTCATCATACCCCACCACACTGTCAATGGCATGTCATCATACCCAACCACACTGTCAATGGCATGTCATCACACCCCACCACACTGTCAATGGCATGTCATCATACCCCACCACACTGTCAATGGCATGTCATCATACCCCATGAGAGTGTCAATGACATGTCATCATACCCCACCACACTGTCAATGACATGTCATCATACCCAACCACACTGTCAATGGCATGTCATCATACCCCACGAGAGTGTCAATGGCACGTCATCATACCCCACCACACTGTCAATGGCATGTCATCATACCCCACCACACTGTCAATGGCATGTCATACCCCACCACACTGTCAATGGCATGTCATCATACCCCACGAGAGTGTCAATGACATGTCATCATACCCCACCACACTGTTAATGGCATGTCATCATACCCCACCACACTGTCAATGGCATGTCATCATACCCCACCACAGTGTCAATGGCACTTCATCATACCCCACCACACTGTCAATGGCATGTCATCATACCCCATTACACTGTCAATGGCATGTCATCATACCCTACCACACTGTCAATGGCATGTCATCATACCCCACCACACTGTCAATGGCATGTCATCATACCCCACCACACTGTCAATGGCACGTCATCAACCCACCACACTGTCAATGGCATGTCATTATACCCACCACACTGTCAATGACATGTCATCAACCCCACAAACTGTCAATGACATGTCATCATACCCACCACACTGTCAATGGCATGTCATCATACCCCACCACACTGTCAATGGCATGTCATCATACCCCATTTACACTGTCAATGCATGTCATCATACCCAAAATTACACTGTCAATGGCAGTCATCATACCCCACCACACTGTCAATGGCATGTCATCATACCCACCACACTGTCAACGGCATGTCATCATACCCCACCACACTGTCAATGGCATGTCATCATACCCCACAGCACTGTCAATGGCATGTCATCATACCCCACCACACTGTCAATGGCATGTCATCATACCCCCCACACTGTCAATGGCATGTCATCATACCCCACCACACTGTCAATGGCATGTCATCATACCCACCAATGTCAATGGCACGTCATCATACCCACAACACTGTCAATGGCATGTCATCATACCCACCACACTGTCAATGGCATGTCATCATACCCCACCACACTGTCAATGGCATGTCATCATACCACACCAGACTGTCAATGGACATGTCATCATACCCCACCACACTGTCAATGGCATGTCATCATACCCCACACACTGTCAATGGATGTCATCATACCCCATTACACTGTCAATGACACTGTCATTCATACCCACAATTACACTGTCAATAGGCAACGTCATCATATCACCACCCACTGTCAATGGCATGTCATCATACCCCACCACACTGTCAATGGCACGTCATCATACCCCATCAGACTGTCAATGGCATGTCATCATACCAACCACACACTGTCAATGACATGTCATCATACCCACACACTGTCAATGACATGTCATCTACCCCACCACACTGTCAATGGCATGTCATCATACCCAACCACACTGTCAATGGCATGTCATCATACCCACCACACTGTCAATGGCATGTCATCATACCCCACCACACTGTCAATGCATGTCATCATACCCCACCACACTGTCAATGGCATGTCTATCATACCCACCACACTGTCAATGGCATGTCATCATACCACACAGACTGTCAATGGCACGTCATCATACCCCACCACACTGTCAATGGCATGTAATCATACCCAACATCAGCACATCCAATGTCAATGGCATGTCATCATACCCACCAGACTGTCAATGGCATGTCATCATACCCACCAGACTGTCAATGACATGTCATCATACCCCACCACACTGTCAATGGCATGTCATCATACCCCACCACACTGTCAATGGCATGTCATCATACCCCACCACACTGTCAATGACATGTCATCATACCCCACCACTGTCAATGACATGTCATCATACCCCACCACACTGTCAATGACATGTCATCATACCCCACCACACTGTCAATGGCATGTCATCATACCCCACGAGAGTGTCAATGACATGTCATCTACCCCACCACACTGTCAATGGCATGTCATCATACCCCACCACACTGTCAATGGCATGTCATCACACCCCACCACATGTCAATGACATGTCATCACACCCCACCACACTGTCAATGGCATGTCATCATACCCCACCACACTGTCAATGGCATGTCATCACACCCCACCACACTGTCAATGGCATGTCTCATACCCCACCACACTGTCAATGGCATGTCATCATACCCCACCACACTGTCAATGGCATGTCATCATACCCATTACACTGTCAATGGCACTTCATCATACCCACACAGACTGTCAATGGCATGTCATCATATCCCACCACACTGTCAATGGCATGTCATCATACCCCATTACACTGTCAATGGCACTTCATCATACCCACCACACTGTCAATGGCATGTCATCATACCCCACCACACTGTCAATGGCATGTCATCACACCCACCACACTGTCAATGGCATGTCATCATACCCCACCACACTGTCAATGGCACTTCATCATACCCTACCACACTGTCAATGGCATGTCATCATACCCCACCACACTGTCAATGGCATGTCATCATACCCTACCACACTGTCAATGGCACTTCATCATACCCCACCAACTGTCAATGGCATGTCATCATACCCCACCACACTGTCAATGGCATGTCATCATACCCCACCACACTGTCAATGGTATGTCATCATACCCCACCACACTGTCAATGACATGTCATCATACCCACACCACACTGTCAATGGCAAGTCATCATACCCACCACACTGTCAATGGTATGTCATCATACCCCACACACTGTCAATGACATGTCATCATACCCACCACACTGTCAATGGCACTTCATCATACCCACCACACTGTCAATGACATGTCTCACACCCCACCACACTGTCAATGGCATGTCATCATACCCCACCACACTGTCAATGACATGTCTCACACCCCACCACACTGTCAATGGTATGTCATCATACCCACCACACTGTCAATGACATGTCATCATACCCCACACACTGTCAATGGCACTTCATCATACCCCACCACACTGTCAATGACATGTCTCACACCCACCACACTGTCAATGGCATGTCATCATACCCCACCACACTGTCAATGACATGTCTCACACCCCACCACATGTCAATGGCACTTCATCATACCCCACCACACTGTCAATGACATGTCTCACACCCCACCACACTGTCAATGGCATGTCATCATACCCCACCACACTGTCAATGACATGTCATCATACCCCACCACACTGTCAATGGCACTTCATCATACCCCACCACACTGTCAATGACATGTCATCACACCCCACCACACTGTCAATGGCATGTCATCACACCCCACCACACTGTCAATGACATGTCATCACACCCCACGAGAGTGTCAATGACATGTCATCATACCCCACGAGGTGTCAATGGCATGTCATCATACCCCACGAGAGTGTCAATGACATGTCATCATACCCCACCACACTGTCAATGACATGTCATCATACCCCACCACACTGTCAATGGCATGTCATCACACCCACCACACTGTCAATGACATGTCATCATACCCCACCACACTGTCAATGGCATGTCATCATACCCCACCACACTGTCAATGACATGTCATCATACCCACCACACTGTCAATGACATGTCATCATACCCCACCACACTGTCAATGACATGTCATCATACCCCACCACACTGTCAATGGCATGTCATCATACCCCACGAGAGTGTCAATGACATGTCATCATACCCCACACACTGTCAATGGCATGTCATCATACCCCACCACACTGTCAATGGCATGTCATCATACCCCACGAGAGTGTCAATGACATGTCATCATATCCCACCACACTGTCAATGGCATGTCATCATACCCAACCACACTGTCAATGGCATATTATCACACCCCACCAGACTGTCAATGACATGTCATCATATCCCACCACACTGTAAATGGCATGTCATCATACCCCACCACACTGTCAATGGCATGTCATCATACCCCACCACACTGTCAATGGCATGTCATCATACCCCACTACACTGTCAATGGCATGTCATCATACCCCACCACACTGTCAATGGCATGTCATCATACCCCACCACACTGTCAATGGCATGTCATCATACCCCACCACACTGTCAATGGCATGTCATCACACCCACAACACTGTCAATGGCATGTATCATACCCCACCACACTGTCAATGGCATGTCATCATACCCCACCACACTGTCAATGGCATGTCATCATACCCCACCACACTGTCAATGGCATGTCATCATACCCCACAACTGTCAATGGCATGTCATCATACCCCACCACACTGTCAATGACATGTCATCATACCCCATCACACTGTCAATGGACATG
The DNA here is from genome assembly GCA_033310375.1 of Conus canariensis. Taxonomy (NCBI): domain Eukaryota; kingdom Metazoa; phylum Mollusca; class Gastropoda; order Neogastropoda; family Conidae; genus Conus; species Conus canariensis. The sequence continues at coordinate 94,425,020 of CM065717.1, forward strand.
TCATCATACCACACCAGACTGTCAATGGCATGTCATCATATCCCACCACACTGTCAATGGCATGTCATCATACCCCATCCAGACTGTCAATGGCATGTCATCATATCCCACCACACTGTCAATGACATGTCATCATACCCACCAGACTGTCAATGGCATGTCATCATATCCCACCACACTGTCAATGGCATGTCATCATACCCCACCACAGCTGTCAATGGCATCATCATACCCCACCACACTGTCAATGGCATGTCATCATACCCCACCAACTGTCAATGCATGTCATCATATCCCACCACACTGTCAATGGACATGTCATCATACCCCACCAACTGTCAATGGCATGTATCATACCCCACCACACTGTCAATGGCATGTCATCATACCCCATGAGAGTGTCAATGGCATGTCATCGTACCCCTCCAGAGTGTCAATGGGATGTTGGCGCCTGAGTAGCTACTTGTCAGTCTGTGCTCACCTCTTCTTCATCTCCCTCCTTCCCACCACCCCCACTGGTGCATTGTGTGTTTTCATACCAGTCAAACTGTGGTGTTTGAGAAATATCATAAATGAATGGTTTACATCCAACTGCCAGCAATCTGATTTTCAAACGAGCGAGGCGGAGTCACCTGCAGGCAAGCATCTTCATTGACTCACGATGCCAATGTAATGAAACATGTTGCCAAGTCAGGATTTGTTGAAAAATGCATAAAATACCCTTGAAACCTATCTTACGCACAAATATGTCAACATTACAAATACAGGTTTTAAAAATCAGTGAGACAAACTCTTGGGATGCTTTTGGCTGCTAGACAAGTTTCCACTGAATACAGAGGAAAGGACAGACAGGCAACCAAAGCCCTCCTCAGGGTCTTCGTCCTCACCATCTTCATCCGTCCCTTTCTTCTCCGCCGTGTCACCGCCAGCTGGGGTGCTACTGGTGGCAGCAGAGGGCTGGGAGGAGGAGGAGGAGGAAGAGGCTTCTGGCATGACGGCGGTGTCTATCTTCTCCTTGACCTTGCTGATGGCGCCGTCCACCCAGGCCAGCTCCATGTCCCGGGCCTTGGAGAACTTGAGTGAGCTCACCAGGTGGTCTCGCAGACGGACCTGTCAACACGACGGTGTAGAACAGATCTGTGAGGGTGGCTGAGAAGAGGGTGATGGTGATGGGTGAGATTTACATCCTACTGGCCAGAGGTTCTTAAGGTCAAGGTATACTCACTGACATAGTCTGCATAGAGAAGATGGTGATTGTGAGGGTGAGATTTACATCCTACTGGCCAGAGGTTCTTAAGGTCAAGGTATACTCACTGACATAGTCTGCATAGAGAAGATGGTGATTGTGACGGGTGAGATTTACATCCTATTGGCCAGAGGTTCTTAAGGTCAAGGTATACTCACTGACATAGTCTGCATAGAGAAGATGGTGACTGTGATGGGTGAGATTTCCATCCTATTGGCCAGAGGTTCTTAAGGTCAAGGTATACTCACTGACATAGTCTGCATAGAGAAGGTGGTCTAGTAACGTCAAATATATATGCATGAGTGAGTGAGTGAGTGAGAGTGGGAGTAAATTCAAGGACATGCAGAAGAATTTTATCAAAGTACACATCCTATGCAGTAAGGGTGCACATTATAATTTTCATACAGATAACAAGGTCTGACCAATGTGTTGGGCCAGTGCGTAGGTGAGACATCTGCTAAGTTGTAGCTCTTTTTTCAATTCTCTCATCTTACTTGTTAATTCATTTATCCATCAGCTTACAATCATACGCAATGTGGTCACAAATCTTAGCGGATGTGGTGTAGCGTATATGGACTAGTCTGCATGCAGTGACACCTCCTTATGAAACTGAAACTGAAACGTACAGATAGCAGACTCTTGTAGTTGTACTGATAAGTTTACAGACCATTTGGAGAGAAAGAGGAAGGGAGGGAGGGAGGGGTGGGGGGAGCCAGAGAGAGAGAGACAGACAGAGAGAGAGAGAAGCACACATAGATCCATGCATGTGCTTGCACTCACCGAGATGTACCCACCTCATTTTCAAAAATTTACATCACCAGCGACACACACAGTGCGACAAAGGTTTCAGCGATTATAATTTTTTTCCCCACTTGGAGCGTCAATGACAAGACGCTTGGCAAAAAGACACACATTGGCTGGTCTTGCTGGTCAGATGTAAACAAGAGGTGAAAAGTAGCTAAAATTTACAAATAAAGCAAGGTAGGAGCATTATATGATTGAACATGTGCCCTGTTATGGGTATGTACCGGTGCACACATGAGGTATGGTTAAAAAAGATGGGGGATCATCAGTTCCAGACGACACCCCCAATGACCTGGTACATGTGTCTGTCAGTGGGGGCGTCAGTGACAGTGCCCACAGAGAACTTCACCAATACACACAGAGCGCAACAAATGTTTCTGCGATTATCTTTCCCCCCCACTTGTATCGTCAATGACAAGATGGCTTGGAAAAAGACACACACTGGTCTACACAACACTCCACTCAGACACACTACGCCACTCAGACACATAAGGCTCAATACATCATCCACTTCCAGGTCTGGTCTTGGTGGTCAGCCATAAACAACAGGCAAAAGGTAGCCAGTATCGTGTAAGTAAAGCAAAGTAGGAGCGTTACTTGGACCTGCGCCCTGCTATGGATATGACGTATGGTATAAAAAGATGGGGAACATCACATCCCACACCGCACCCCAACTGACCTGGTAGATGTGTCTCTCCGTGGTGGCGTCGATGATGTCGCCCACAGAAGGGCAGAAGACGTTGCCTTGCACCGCCCCATTGGTGTGACAGAACTCCTCCAGGGCGCTGGTCGCCTCCTCCGTGCCGTGGATCAACACCTGGTGACACGCCATTGTGTGTTCAGCTCACACTGGTCATCGTCATCAGCTTGGCAGCCTCATGTCCCAGTCTTTGTGTGTATGTAGGTGAGTGTGTTTAAATTATCTGTGTGTAGGTGAGTGTGTTTAAATTATCTGTGTGTAGGTGAGTGTGTTTAAATTATGTGTGTGTAGGTGAGTGTGTTTAAATTATCTGTGTGTAGGTGAGTGTGTTTAAATTATCTGTATGTAGGTGAGTGTGTTTAAATTATCTGTATGTAGATGAGTGTGATTAAATTATCTGTATGTAGGCGAGTGTGTTTAAATTACCTATATGTCCGCAAGTGTGTTTAAATTACTTTATGTACATGAGTGTGTTTAAATTAATTGTATGCAGGTGTGTTCACATGACTTGTATGTAGTTGAGTGTGTTTACATGACTTGTATGTAGTTGAGTGTGTTTACATAACTTGTATGTAGGTGAGTGTATTACATTACTTGTATGTGGGTGAGCGTGTTTACATTCCTTGTATGTAGGTGAGTGTGTTTAAATTACCGGTATATTGAAGAGTGTGTTTACATAACTTGTTTGTAGGTGAGTGTGATTACATTACTTGCATGTACTTGTAAGTGTGTTTAAAATACACTTCTCCATTCATCCCCCCTCCCCCCGCACCTGCCAAAAAGGACAAATGAACACAGTAACACAAAAGGAGGGCAGCTCAGATACATAAGGTGTCACTGGCTGCATTCCTTTATTCACAGCTCTGTCCATTTGTACTCACATGCGTGTGGCCAGGAAAAATGGTTAAAAAAAAAGAGCAATAACAAAATCCCATCTCTCCCCTCCCCCCCACCCCCTTCACACACATGTATGCATGGTTGAGAGCACACACACACACACACACACACACACACACACACAGAGACTCATTAACTGACCAGCTGTCGAGGTTTAATGGTGGTCAGGTAACGGCGTATGGCGTCTCCATCAGAGCGGCCCTCAAAGTCAATATACTGGACACTGGCATTGATGTCCAGTGTGATGGTGGACGACACACATTTGGTGGGCACTTCTGTAATATCTGATAACACACACATAATAATCATAATGATAATAACAATCATAATAACATAGCATTTACAAAGTGTCTTGCCCAAGGTTCTAAGCACTGACAATCCATGCTCTCTTATACGCAACGGGCTGCCTACCTGGGTAGTGCCGACTGAAGAGCTGCCAGCTGGCGCTTCATTCAGTCGTTTCCCGTGTCATCCAGTCAATATCGTTTAATCACTTTCCTTATTTCCTTCATTCTTTCAATTTCTTATGCAGGGTGCATGCTATGTGTAACATGTCATCCAAACCAACGGCCAAACTGGCCTTCTTTTCCGAATGCTGATGATGGGATTTTAAATGTGTGCAAGATGTTGTGCGTGTGTTCACACACGAAACTTTGGTTTGTAGTCTCATTTGAAGGACTGTATGGGAAATGGAGTCACAACCAATGTTAACTCCGAGGGAAAATCCTCCTGTACTGAAATGGCCCGGCGGAGATTCAACCCCACAACCCCAGGATCACCAAGATTACGAGTCCGGCGCTCTACCAACTGAGCTATTCCAGCCCGCAATACAACATTAATATAACTGGTTTGTAAAATGTAACAGAAATCTGTGATAAAACACAGGATATTAATTTTTTTTTTTTTTTTTTTTGCTGTTGTTAGTACTCGTAAGTTGTACATATTTTCCCTCTTCACTTCTATTTTCCTCTACCTTTCTCCATTCCACAGTTTACTAACTGAACAGCAGTGGTCAGAGTCAGTGCATCAGCACTTCAAACACCTACCAAACACATTCTGTGGCAAGAACAATATTTTTTCTTTTCTTTTTTTTTTCTAAAGAACACAATTCTCTTCATTTTCAAAGGTTTTCCAGTGAGAGAAAGAGGACAAGAGGCTCACCAGGAAACCCCAAGAACGTGGAATCTCTATAGAGAAAATACTGAAACAATGGAATACATGTAAGCAAAATGCTCCCTGTAATGCCCACATCTCAGAAGACAGAATGTGGCTACCTGTATATGTTGGAATTTAAAAAAAAAAAAAAAACAGCCACAAAAACAAAACAAATTACACCAGATGTGAACCTCAGTTTTCCATTCCAGGAACACTGAAGAAAAGAAGTCATGAACACTTACAATGCTGCCGATCAATACAACAACTTAAGATACACAAACATGGAATGGAACACACATACATGACTCACCCCTCTCCCACATCCATACACACAATACTGCCTGCACTCATGTCTCAAACAGCACACACACACACACACACACATACACACACACACGCACGCATGCACGCACGCACACACAAGTCCAGCAAGAATATCAGCAGAATCAGAACTATTGAATTAGCAAACTGCATCAATGCTTTTCAAGAGCAGTTTTGAAAGACATGGTAAACAGGACACACACACACATACACACACACACACCACACACACACACACAAGTCCAGCAAGAATATCAGCAGAATCAGAACTACTGAATTTGCAAACTGCATCAATGCTTTTCAAGAGCAGTTTTGAAAGACATGGTAAACAGGACACACACACACATACACACACACACACGCACACACAAGTCCAGCAAGAATATCAGCAGAATCAGAACTACTGAATTTGCAAACTGCATCAATGCTTTTCAAGAGCAGTTTTGAAAGACATGGTAAACAGGACACACACACACATACACACACACACACGCACACACAAGTCCAGCAAGAATATCAGCAGAATCAGAACTACTGAATTTGCAAACTGCATCAATGCTTTTCAAGAGCAGTTTTGAAAGACATGGTAAACAGGACACACACACACACACGAATACAAGAATCACGAGCCAAGGTTCTCATAACAGCAGAGGCAGCCAAGGTTCTCATAACTGCAAGAGGCGACAAGGTTCTCATAACAGCAGGGAGCCAAGGTTCTCATAACAGCAGAGGCGAGCCAAGTTCTCATAACAGCAGAGGCGAGCCAAGGTTCTCATAACAGCAGAGGCGAGCCAAGGTTCTCATAACAGCAGAGGCGAGCCAAGGTTCTCATAACAGCAGAGGCGAGCCAAGGTTCTCATAACAGCAGAGGCGAGCCAAGGTTCTCATAACAGCAGAGGCGAGCCAAGGTTCTCATAACAGCAGAGGCGAGCCAAGGTTCTCATAACAGCAGAGGCGTCTAACTCCAGTAAGCCTGGATAGCACCTCGGACAGCAGCAAACTCAATGGTAATAAAAGACGGGAAACATGACCTGAAAACTTGAACTTTACGTCTGCTTGGATTGGGAGCATGTGGAAAGCATCCAGGAATTGGAACTCACACACACACACATCCAACATGACCTGCCCTTGCAAACAAGACAAATGGCAGAGTTGTGAAACTTTAAAACTTTGTGTGTGTGTGTGTGTGTGTGTGTGTGTGTGTGTGTGTGTGTGTGTGTGTGTGTGTGTGTGCATGCATGTGTATGTGTGTGCATGCGTTTGTATGTGTGTGTATTGTTTGAGAGTGTGTGTGTGTACACATGCGCGAGCGCATGAATGTGTGCATGTGTGCGCGCATGTGGATGTGCGCACATGTTTGCATGCACACATTATGACAGCTTGAAAAAAAAATTACCGCAGTATGAGACAAGCAGAAGAGATGAGGCTGTTTACCACATCAATTTTAGAGGTGGTATGAAAATTGCTTCAATACACACTTTCCAGGCCACAAAGAGGCGGATAGCCATCAACGATTCTTATCCCCCTTCCCTGCTTTTCTTTATGAACGTTGCTGGCATCATGTTCCATACACTGACAAGATGTTCAACAGAAAAAAACCAGCATGCTTACATAACCACAGGGAGATATATGTATCAAATTTTTGTTTCTTTTCTCAGTTGAGAAATTAAACATCTTTTTTTCCTTCTGTTACTCACAATCAGGATGTTTCTTCCTTCTTCACCTGACATACAGCATCAATTTTGCTGTCACCGAATTTCAACTCATTTGCTAGCATTTGGAGTATTTCAAAAGCTGCTGTGGTCCAGTGGTAAGCATCTCAGATCGCCAGCTGGGAGACTGGGTTTGATCTATTCAAAGGCTATATCTGAGGGCAGGCTCCTATCCAACGTTGCGCAGCGTGCGATGGGTTCAACAGGAAGAATGGAACCATACAGTTGAGTTTCCTCCCCTTAAGGGGCACATTTTCTGTGAATGTTGCTAACATTCTTGATCAACACTGCAGCATCCATATTTCTCAATGTTGGTTGAAACCAGGATACATTATGGACAGAAGAATAAAGTCAGATAGTCTCAGACCCATACTGAACTCCACAGTTTTATCTTTCATTAATCATCATCAGAGAAAGCCAAAAGTATAAAATTCTGTGGCCATCTTAATTCTTTTTCCTTTCCACTTGTGTGGCCAGTTCATGTCAAGGACTTTGGCGTTAGCAAGTTGATGGGACTGTCATTGGATTGACACAGTGGCATTCACTGTTGAGAAACTGTGACTCACTCATGCTAGCTTTGTTACTAAGCAATCACTGTTGTCAGCAGAGGGTGTGGAAGGTGATGTCCTGCATACTGGATCAGAACAGGCATCAACCAACACCACCAAAGTGACCCAGCAGCAGTGCATATTGGATCAGAACAGGCATTAACCAACATCACCAAAGTGACCCAGCAGCAGTGCATATTGGATCAGAACAGACATCAACCAACACCACCAAAGTGACCCGGCAGCAGTGCAGTGTCTCCTCCTGTGGGTTGCCTCACGTTGACATAATACCGTCTGCTGCTTGTGGACACTGCTGCTGATCAAATGGCAAGTCTGGGTGTAGGTGTGTATGGGAAGCAGGATTGAGAGGCATGGAGGTAATGAGACAGCATGGACACTGAGACCCCTCCCCCCCCCCCTTGACAATAAACCCTTGGTCACAGAGCAAATGTAAGTGATGGTCCCCCCCCTGGAAGGCCTCACCATGTCCCTCCAATCATTCAGCCAATGGCGACAACTCTGACATGAACTTGCCGCCGCCTTGAACGTGGAGGAAATCAAAACGGAGGTCGCCACAAGAACAGGGCGCGAAGAACCAAAGAATCTGACACTTGATGAAAACATTTAGTGGTCAGCAAGATAAGGGTGATGAAGGTGATGCTGAGATCCATTCTGATCAGGTGGGGCAGTCTTCTTGGCCAGATTACAGTGTGCAGTCAGAGATGATGAAAAAGGGTCAGCTGAGTTAACAAAGGAAAGCATGGTTATGAAGGAGGGGGGAGTGAGAAGAGGTGTGGGGGTGGGCTGGGTTGATGAAGGATAGGATGGTCAGGAAGGAGGGGGGAGGGGAAGAGGTGTGGGGGTGGGCTGGGTTGATGAAGGATAGGATGGTCAGGAAGGAGGGGGGAGGGGGAAGAGGTGTGGGGGTGGGCTGGGGCAGCTGCAAAGGAAGAGGAAAGGAGGGGAGGTTGAAGGAAGGGGGTAAAGAAGGGCTAGCAGGGAGTGGAAGAAATGGGGATGAAGGTGGGGGAGTCTAAGAGAGAGAGAGAGAGAGAGAGAGAGAGAGAGAGAGAGACAGAGTCAGAGACAGAGACAGAGAGAAAACACCAAGCAAACATTTTTTGACAATAATGTATTTATCTGTTTGCTAGCTTGTCCATCCACCACACTTGCCTGCTTCCCTGTCTCTCTTTCCCTCTCTCTATAACCTACACACAAACAAACAAGCCAGAAACCCTTACCAACAGCAGCTTGTGAACACATCATTAACAACAAGAAAACCAAAACATTTTCTCTCTTTACCAGAAAGGAATAAACACCCAAATCTGATATTTTTGAGCTTCCGCTGTTGAATTTGACGTAACATGGTGCCAGGCTGCCATTCAACTTAACTCCATGTATGGCTTGAAAGACAAGATTTCCACTGAAGATGAACAGCAAGCAAATAAACAACAGGAAAACACAGTGAATAGTGTTGAAGGATAGAGAATGGGCAAGGAGATATTCTGAAATGGCATGATATACACAGCATGCATCTGACTGAAATTCTTATTACTGATTTACAAAATTCTCTGCCTCTTTGCAAGCTAGCTGAAGTAGAGGACCTGCACTTTTATATCACATAAAAGGAAAAAAAAAATGAATAGAAGTAAACGAGTGAACCCCCTCCCCATCTAACAAACAGGAAAAGATAAGAAGGACAACACTGACTGCTTGTTTAAAAATCACAAGTTATGCTAACTGAAAAGGACTTGAAAAATCTATGTCTCATTGCTTACACACACACACACACACACACACACACACACACACACACACACACACACACACTCACACACACAAATCTGATATTAACTTTTTTTTTTTTTCCTTCAGAGTGTTTATGGAGCAGATGACTCAAACTTGTTAAAGTGGACAGGGGAAGCTGACAATGCAGATATTAAAGAAAAAATTCAAGATATGAGAGAAAAAAGACAATGTCTGTTTGAATGCACCAAACATGCGATAACAAACTCCCCAAGCGGCGGATGCCCAGACAACAGCCCAGAGAGAGAGAGAGAGAGAGAGAGGGACTGGACAATCTGTCAAACAAATAGCTTCTGGAAGAGCAACACAAACACTGGCCAATGAGAGAGAGGACAGCACACACAGAGTCTTCGTGCATTCTTTCAACAATCACAGCGGGGTCTAACTTGACACAAAGGATACAGCCAGTCTCCACAGGAAGAATGCCAAGATGACACTGTATTGGCCAGTCTGACCAGTTCATGGCTGCAGGAAGAACGCCAAGATGACACTGTATTGACCAGTCTGACCAGTTCATGGCTGCAGGAAGAATGCCAAGATGACACTGTATTGACCAGTCTGACCAGTTCATGGCTGCAGGAAGAACGCCAAGATGACACTGTATTGGCCAGTCTGACCAGTTCAAGGCTGCAGGAAGAATGCCAAGATGACACTGTATTGACCAGTCTGACCAGTTCATGGCTGCAGGAAGAACGCCAAGATGACACTGTATTGGCCAGTCTGACCAGTTCATGGCTGCAGGAAGAATGCCAAGATGACACTGTATTGACCAGTCTGACCAGCCCATGGCCGCAGGAAGAACGCCAAGACGACACTGTATTGGCCAGTCTGACCAGTTCATGGCTGCAGGAAGAACGCCAAGATGACACAGACGACACTGTATTGACCAGTCTGACCAGCCCATGGCCGCAGGAAGAATGCCAAGATGACACAGATGACACTGTATTGGCCAGTCTGACCAGCCCATGGCCACAGGAAGAATGGCAAAACGACACTGTATTGGCCAGTCTGACTAACCAATGGCAACAGGAAGAATGCCAAGACGACACAGACAACACTATTACTAGGCAAGTAAGTTGACACTGGGTACTGCCTGCTTCAAAAGGATTTAAAATGACATGGGAATACACACAAGATTTTGTCAGCTGGGGACTTAGCTGACACAGAGATACAGCTGGTAAAATATTCTAACCTACGCAGGAATACAGGAATGAGACATAGATTTTTCAAGTCCTTTTCGAGTTTGACAAATGTGTTCAAGCCAACACTGGGAAAAACTGGTCCTTCGACTAAGCGGCCCAGGTATACAGTCAATTTTGTGACTCAAGCAATGTAGCCAACAAAGGGATATAGCCAGTCTTCTGACTTACGTGTGCAAGCCAATACCGAAATACAGCCAGTTCTATCACTTAGGTGTTCAAGCAGACACAGGGATACTTCTAATCAACCATTGCGTTCAAGCTGATTCAGGGATGTAATCGATCCTGTGACTAAGGTGTCCCAATCGACACAGGAATACAGCCAATCCTGTGACTCCTGTGCTCAAACCCACACAGGGATACAGTCATCCTGTGACAAAGATGTTCAAACTGACACAGGAATACAGTCAATCCTGTGCGTAAGATGTGCAAGCCAACACTGGGATGCAACCAATCCCGCGACAAAGATGTTAAAGTTGATACTGGGATACAGCCAATTTTGTGACTACTGTGTTCAAGCCAATACAGGGACTGAGCCAATCCTGTGACTTCAGTGACAGGCCAACATAGGGACATAGCCCATTCCTGTGACCATAGTGTCAAAGCCAACACAGGAAAATACCCAATCCTGTGACTAAGGTGTTAAGCTGACACAGGAATATAGCCAATCCTGTGACTAAGGTGTTATGCTGAAACAGGAATATAGCCAATCCTGTAGCTAAGCTGTCAAAGCTGACACAGGAATACAGCCAATCCTGTGACTAAGGTGTCAAAGCTGACACAGGAATACAGCCAATCCTGTGACTAAGGTGTCAAAGCCAACACAGGAATACAGCCAATCCTGTGACTAAGGTGTCAAAGCCAACACAGGAATAAAGCCAATCCTGTGACTAAGGTGTTATGCTAACACAGGAATAAAGCCAATCCTGTGACTAAGCTGTCAAAGCTGACACATGAATATAGCCAATCCTGTGACTAAGGTGTTATGCTAACACAGGAATAAAGCCAATCCTGTGACTAAATTGTTATGCTAACACAGGAATAAAGCCAATCCTGTGACTAAGCTGTCAAAGCTGACACAGGAATAAAGCCAATCCTGTGACTAAGGTGTTATGCTAACACAGGAATAAAGCCAATCCTGTGACTAAGGTGTTATGCTAACACAGGAATAAAGCCAATCCTGTGACTAAGCTGTCAAAGCTGACACAGGAATATAGCCAATCCTGTGACTAAGGTGTTATGCTAACACAGGAATAAAGCCAATCCTGTGACTAAGGTGTCAAAGCTGACACAGGAATATAGCCAATCCTGTGACTAAGGTGTTATGCTAACACAGGTATAAAGCCAATCCTGTGACTAAGCTGTCAAAGCTGACACAGGAATACAGCCAATCCTGTGACTAAGGTCTTATGCTAACACAGGAATACAGCCAATCCTGTGACTAAGGTGTCAAAGCTGACAGGAATAAAGCCAATCCTGTGACTAAGGTGTTACACTGACACAGGAATATAGCCAATCCTGTGACTAAGGTTTCAAAGCCAACACAGGAATGTAGACAATCCTGTGACTAAGGTGTTACACTGACACAGGAATACAGCCAATCCTGTGACTAAGGTGTTAAAGCCAACACAGGAATATAGCCAATCCTGTGACTAAGCTGTCAAAGCTGACACAGGAATACAGCCAATCCTGTGACTAAGGTGTTATGCTGACACAGGAATATAGCCAATCCTGTAGCTAAGCTGTCAAAGCTGACACAGGAATATAGCCAATCCTGTGACTAAGGTGTCAAAGCCAACACAGGAATACAGCCAATCCTGTGACTAAGGTGTCAAAGCCAACACAGGAATACAGCCAATCCTGTGACTAAGGTGTCAAAGCCAACACAGGAACACAGCCAATCCTGTGACTAAGATGTTAAAGCTAATACAGGAATATAGCCAATACTGTGACTAAGATGCCAAAGCTGATACAGGAATACAGCCAATCCTGTGACTATGGTGTCAAAGCTGACACAGGAACACAGCCAATCCTCTGACTAAGGTGTTAAAGCCAACACAGGAATACAGCCAATCCTGTGACTAAGGTGCCAAAGCCGACACAGGAATACAGCCAATCCTGTGACTAAGGTGTTAAAGTTGACACAGGAATATAGCCAATCCTGTGACTAAGGTGTTAAAACCGACACAGAGCAATACTAGCCAATACCTGGGACTACAACGTGTGCTTCATAAGCCAACATAGGGACATAGCCAATCCTGTGACCATAGTGTCAAAGCCAACACAGGAAATACCCAATCCTGTGACTAAGTGTTAAACCAACACAGGAATATAGCCAATCCTGTGACTAAGGTGTTATGACTAACACAGGAATATAGCCAATCCGTGACTAAGTGTCAAGCTGACACAGGAATATAGCAATCCTGTACTAAGGTGTCAAAGCCAACACAGGAATAATAGGCCAATCCTGTGACTAAGGTGTCAAAGCCAACACAGGAATATAGCCAATCCTGTGACTAAGTGTCAAAGCCAACACAGGAATATAGCCAATCCTGTGACTAAGATGTCAAAGCCAACACAGGAATATAGCCAATCCTGTTACTAAGATGTCAAAGCCAACACAGGAATATAGCCAATCCTGTGACTAAGATGTCAAAGCCAACACAGGAATATAGCCAATCCTGTGACTAAGATGTCAAAGCTGACACAGGAATATAGGGAAATCCTGTGACTAAGATGTCAAAGCCAACACAGGAATACAGCTAATCCTGTGACTAAGATGTCAAAGCTGACACAGGAATATAGCCAATCACTGTAGGGGTCAAACTCTGACAAAAATAAGCCGTCACTGCACTGACAGCTGAGAACTGCAATACAGCCATCACAGTTCTGACAGCCAGGAACAGCAATACAGCCAACACACCACTGACAGTCATAAACAGCAATACATCCATCACAGCACTGACAGCCAGGAACAAGAATACAGCCATCACAGCACTGACAACTGAAAACAGCAATAAAGCCATTACAGCAATGACAGCCAGGAACAGCAATAAAGCCATTACAGCAATGACAGCCAGGAACAGCAATACAGCCATCACAGCACTGACAGCCAGGAACAGCAATACAGCCATCACAGCACTGACAGCCAGGAACAGCAATACAGCCATCACAGCACTGACAGCCTGAAACAGCAATACAGCCATCACAGTAATGACAGCCAGGAACAGCAATACAGCCATTACAGCACTGACAGCCAGGAACAGCAATATAGCCATCACAGCACTGACAGCCAGGAACAGCAATACAGCCATCACAGCACTGACAGCCTGAAACAGCAATACAGCCATCACAGCAATGACAGCCAGGACAAGCCACACAGCAATGACAGCCCAAACACAGCCAATGACAGCCAGGAACAGCAATACAACCATCACACAACACTGAACAGCCCAGGAAACAGCAATACAACCATCACAGCACTGATAGCCAGGAACAGCAATACAGCCCATCACAGCCCTGAACAACTGAAAACAGACAATACAACCATCACAGCACTGACAGCCAGGAACAGCAATACAGCCATTCACAGCACTGACAGCCAGGAACAGCAATACAGCCATCACAGCACTGACAGCAAGGAACAGCAATACAACCATCACAGCCAGGAACAGCAATACAACCATCACAGCACTGACAGCCAGGAACAGCAATACAGCCATCACAGCACTGACAGCCAGGAACAGCAATACAACCATCACAGCCAGGAACAGCAATACAGCCATCACAGCACTGACAGCCAGGAACAGCAATACAGCCATCACAGCACTGACAGCCAGGAACAGCAATACAGCCATCACAGCACTGATAGCCAGGAACAGCAATACAGCCATCACAGCCAGGAACAGCAATACAACCATCACAGCCAGGAACAGCAATACAGCCATCACAGCACTGACAGCCAGAAACAGCAATACAGCCATCACAGCAAAGACAGCCAGGAACAGCAATACAGCCATCACAGCCAGGAACAGCAATACAGCCATCACAGCCAGGAACAGCAATACAACCATCACAGGCAGGAACAGCAATACAGCCATCACAGCACTGACAGCCAGAAACAGCAATACAGCCATCACAGCAAAGACAGCCAGGAACAGCAATACAGCCATCACAGCACTGGCAGCCAAGACTCAAGGACAGGGAATATGATTATATTTCAATCAACCTGAGGCTAACGAGGCCAGGCAGGAACAACTAGTGTAGTCTCCCCTACACCCCCCCCCCCCCCATGTCTCTTCCTTTTAATCTTAAAGTCAATGAAAGTTAAAAAGCAAACAAACAAACACGCAAAGAAGAAAAATGTGTCACCACACACAAAAGGAAGGCTTGCCCGAATTTTGCACAATCTGTTTTCGAAACCACCCACCCCCTCCCCCTGAAAAAGCCTTACAAATATTCATGATTGTAAATTAATGCGGCACGCACGCACGCACCACACACACAACACACACACACACACACACACACACACACACATTGGCACTAAGCTTTCACAAAAAGAAGCATACAAACAAATAACAGAAAAAGAAACACGTGGGAGAGCGCAGATCTCAGCCACAGTTGAGGGGACTCTAATCCACTGTTTGATCCAGATTCACACCACCAATTCACAATAAAGATTTCACGGGTCTGTCCATGGGCCATTTTTCCATACTGGAGACCTCCATCAAGTTTTATTCAAAACTGTTTCAACAGTTTTTTTGTGTGTGTGTAGTTTTGTCAAACAAGGTCCTGGGTACACAATTTGTCCCAGTTCTGTACCAAAATCTAACTGGTTCGTTCTTACGCCATACTCTACCCTTCCACCAAGGTTCGTCACAATCTGTTCGGTAGTTTTAGCATAATCTTGTTGACAGACATAAACGAACACACCAACATTTACAGGTAAAAACGTAGTGTCTTCGGCAGAGGTAACAAGACAGAAAGCATAGGCACAAACCATTTCTGGACAGAAAATATACACAGACGAGTATGTTCAGACATACAAACACAAAGATTATGCCTGCAAGCACACACACGCGCCCGCGCACAAACGTATGCATGCACACATGCACACGCACCCCCCCCCCCCCCTCCGCTTCACCTACACAGACAGACAGACAGACACACACACACTCCACTGATAGCACACACACACACACACACACACACACACCACACACACACACACACACACACACACCACTCCACTGATATGACCAACACACACACACACAAAGCCCTTCATGAATGCATGTTAGAAAATAATGGCAATATGAAGCCCTGTCAAGATACAGCCACAAAGAGCTAGGAAATGACTGGTGATCCATTTTCATTGCTGGGTCATCACCCCCCCCCCCCCCCCCTCCCCTTCAACAGTTAACGGAGCTCCATACATCACGCTAACTTGATCGCCGTGACGGAACAGGAAGGGACAGAACTACCAGCTTGAGGTGAAAAGGCCAGATAAGAGAAATAGAACAATCAGGGTAAAGAGAAAGTGGGTGGATAGGTTGAGGGCAGAGAGAGAGAGAGAGAGAGAGAGAGAGAGAAGGGGAAGAGAGAATAACAGCATCGATGGAAAAGAGCAATAACACTGATCCTGAAACAATTCTTAAGATGTGACAGATAAAAGATAAGCTTGTCTGAACACAACCCACCCATTTTGTTGACAGACAATATCTTATAATTAACCCTTTCAAGACCGCAGTAAACGCATGCTTTCTTCCTGTCAGAACACCACGGTAGTCGCACGGCAGTTGAGGATGCCATGATTTTTCTTTTTCTTTGTAGGTTTCCTCTCATATTTGAGAAGTACAAGGAATAAATTTGTGTTGTTTCAACTATAAGATTTGAAGGTTTTACAGATACAGCTTAGTAGTAACCAGCTGTTGTGGCGAAGAGGTTAGCGTCGCGGACTCCTGGCTGGGAGGTCGTGGGTTCGATTCTTATCAGAGCCCTGTGGGATCTTTCTGCCCCTACCAGCTCCAACCCACAGTTGAGTTTGCTACGGGCTCAACTGGGAAAACTGGGACCACACAGTCAAGTTTCGTCCACAAATTTCCTGACCAACACTGCAAGTATCTGTATCTCTCGAGCCTGGTTGAGCCGGGATGTATTATGAAAGTAAGCGTAGACTACAGCCCTGTCTCCGATCAGAATAGAAATCTGTAGCATCATCTTCATCATCCCCATTCTCACTGATCAGCATTGCAAAAAAAGTCTCGAATTCTGTGGCCCTTCATGCCCTGCTTTCAGTTTCCACGTCCGCTCTGTGTCTATGGTCTTGGTTTGATCCCGTCGGGTCATCGATAACGGCAAATTCATGGGGGCTGTTGTTGGACAGGCGTGGTGGCGCCCTCCGGAGGGAGAGCTCACTCACGCCGGCTCTGCGACTAAGCAATTATTGTCGTTAGTAGGGGCTTAGCAGGTGGTGTCCTGCCTATGTTGGATCAGAACAGGCGCCACTGAACACCACCGAAGTGACTCGGCAGCAGTGCAGTGTCTCCCCTGGTGGGTTGACTCTTGACGGCTTGACATTGACTGCTCGCTGTGAATTGCTGGTGTCGAGGCTTTGGTGGGCCGGGGTGTGGCTGTGGACTGGGGAGGAGTTACAGGTTAGTAAATTTAGTGTCATATATTAGCTGTGCTGCAGAGCTGGTCTTCAGCTGCTTGCACCCTGTGGATTGCTGGCGATGACAAGGTTGAGAGAGAGAGAGAGAGAGAGAGAGAGAGAGAGAGAGAGAGAGAGAGAGAGAGAGAGAGAGAGAGAGAGAATGATTCTTTATTCTATCACGTTATAGTATTGGCTTAGTTAGCCATTTTTCATACTTGCCGCTACTATTTTACGAAGCTAATACTAAATGATACAATGTATGCATCAACACATGATTACACAAACAAACAGCATCAAGCCAAACAAACAAATAATTAAGCCAAACAAACAAACAATAAAACCACCGTCAAGAAGCAAGTGCAGATATCATCAATGAAATAAACAAATGAAAAAAGCAATTTAAAGTTCAACGACAAAAACAATTAAAGTAAAGGAAAAAAGCAAATCAAAGTACAACGAAAACGATCAACAAGAAAGTAGCAAAAAACATTTTAGAATCTCTATGAGACATCCAAGGAAAAACAAAAAAAAAGAAAGGAAAAGAGAGGAAAAAAAGAAGAAAAGAAAAAAGAAGAAGAAAATAAAGCATGTATATAAAGGGACACATTAAAAGGTCTCTCTGTCTCGCATTCATACACATACATACATACAGACAGAGTATGTATGAGAGAGAGTCAGACAGAGAGAGAGAGAGTCAGACAGACTGAAAAGACAGACACAGAAAGAGAAGCCTGACTACTGCACATTTCCAGACATAAAAGGGCAACAATGGAGTCCCACGACAATCTAAACCAGCCACAGGAAATGAACTACCAACGGGATTCAACAAAACTCTACTGAATAATGTCCTCCTGGCAACAAGCTTCTCCATGTGAAGACAGCTTGGATTTCTCTGGGTGAGCATGCTACTGCTCGTCCAACACCAATCGTCTGTTTTCCCTCTCTGCTTTGGCCATTTATTTCATCTCTAGCGCCTCCTTATCGTCACTGCTTCCAAGCTGCTTATTCTGGCAATACTAAGCTACACACATTTGTTTTGTTTTGTTTTGTTTATTTTGGACTTGTGCAACTGAATTTTGTTTGTTGTTGGCGTATTTCTCATCTCAGAATGTTTTACCTAAAAAGTGGTACAAGCCTAACTTGGTAACCTCTTTTCTCTTGGTAGTTTCTATACTGAAGATGTTTAAGTTTTAAATTTATTCATTACATACCAGATCATTACCCTTTGCCTTTTAAGGGCCGATACATTTGTGTGCTGAGAAAACAAAGTCACACCACAAAACCAGACAGACTATCGGGAAAAAAAAGAAGAAAAATACCCCCCCCCCCCCCCCTTCCAAAAATCACCCCATCTTGAAAATGAAACAAACAACAAAATGCAATCATATAGTAACATGTCTTTGATTGTGATTACTATAGTGTACATATCTACAGCCTTTAGAGCATAATAATTTTAGAACCAAAACATTAACCTTAAAACCTTAAAAAAAAAAAGGTACAAGGAAAAAAACAACAGAAACTGGCTTTTATAGTTTGTTGTTGTTGCAATGTCATGCATTACAGAATGAGCTCTGATAAAATAGTGTACGAAACATCAAATGTGTCTGAGTGCACATGCACGTTGTTTGTGTCTGTATCTGTTTTAACATTTGCCGGTCAAGGTGGACTATTCTAAAGCCGTCAGTCGGGACTGCTCTCCTGCAGATCCAGATTTTGGGCCCCGTGCTATCCGGATGTTTGGACCCGTGCTATCCAAATCTTTGGACCCGTGCTATCCAAATCTTTGGACCTGCGCTATCTAAATCTTTGGACCCGTGCTATCCGGATGTTTGGACCCGTGCTATCTAAATCTCTGGACCTGTGCTATCCGGATGTTTGGACCCCTGCTTTCTAAATCTTTGGACCTGTGCTACCTAAATCTTTGGACCCGTGCTGTCCGGAGTTTGAGACCCGTGCTGTCCGGAGTTTGAGACCCGTGCTGTCCGGAGTTTGGGATCCATGCCATCTGGAGTTTTGGACTCAGGATATCTGGCGTTTTAGACCTGCGCTAAATCTGTGCTGGCACACAGGATCTCTCATGATAGTCTTGTCCAACATACTGGCACTTAGACTACCGCTCAAAGTGTGGAAGGAAGGGGTGAGAAAACGCCACTCCTCATGCAATCTGGAATCATGGATTTCAGGACTGGCTTGACGGAGGACTCCTTTTCCTCCGCTAGGCGACTGTTCCACTTGTAGTCCACAGTTCCAGGACAGGTCTGCATCATTCATGATCAGATTTTTAGTTTCTACACTCCCAGAACTGCCACTATGACATGGCATTGCTTTTGATTATATAGACTGTTATTAAACTACTGCTACAAGGGAATAGTTTAAACTGTGCATACTTCTGTACTAGTCATATAATAAGGAGATAGCTATCACCGTCATAATGCAGACCCAAGAAAAATTAAGGTCTTTGATGCGCTGCTCCGCAGAGAGCCTTGAATTTACAGAGCTATGGAAGGTTATTATTTCCAGTCCTCCACCATCACTCTAACTTCCTTCACAGCTCGGTAACCCCTAACGACCACACATGTAAAGGCACCATTCCCTGTGAAACAAACCCGATAATACCCGTTGGAATCAAGAGACTGCCACAGTGCCCTCTTCAGATCCTAACAGTTGTGTAAACCCCCATAACAGAATAGTAGAGGAACGCAAGTGATTGTTACCTACCCTTGACTCCGAAGATTTGGCAAAGTTTAGGAAATTTGGCAGAAAGAAAGGAAAGATGCGCAGATCTCAATCTACTGCAGAACATCAGATATCTTTTGAAGGCAGAGACTTCTTTCAGAACCATACAACTCCCCAAGAAGGAAAGAACACTCATGGGCGCTTGAACAGTCTCGTTTTGAAGGTAACCATTGTTACAGCCTGGACACATTTGGACGCTTTAACTCCTCTTCAGCTAGCTCAGAAAATGACAGTTATGTATCAGACAGATTGAGGAAAACGGTAGGCAACATTAGTTTTGAACACGCTTCTGACTGATGTTGCCTGCAGGCCATCCACGATGAATAAAATGTAGCAAAATGATTTCATATTTTTTCCAGCATTAAAAAAAAGCGTAACTCGATGAAATAAACAATTTATCTCCAATTTGCACATAAGTATGGGAAGAGATGAAAATCTTCAAATTCACCACGTTGAGTTGGTCAAAACAGTTTATCAGTACTAGCTGTTACAGGGATGCAGCGCTCTGCAAATGCACTGAGCGCTGCAGTCAAATCACACCATCATGTAAATCAAGACCACACACATTTTTCTCATTTTTTTTCTTTTTTTTTCCAGTTTATCCCCCCCCCCCCCCCACACACAAAAGAATTACTAACACAATAAAGAAAAGAGCAACTGTGTAATGAGGGATTAAAATGTGTCAAAATCATTGTTAAAAAAATCATTAACTCTTAACTCATCTAGGTCTTTTGTTCATGTATCCATCGGCTTTAAATCATGCGCAGCGTGGTCTCAAAACTTAGCGGATGTGGTGTAGCGTATATGGACGAATCCGCACGCAGTGACACCTCCTTGATGAAACTGACACTGAAACAGTCACTCTTAGCATCAGAGCACAGGCCATGGTGTCAACCAGGGCACGGCCCTGAGTGAAGACAGATTGGATGGTGAAGGTGTTCACCCCCACTGAGGGACGCAGCAACTGCACGCCAGTCAACCCCTGGTCCATGTGCGTTGAAACAGCACTTTGAAACGAACACACACAGAGGGTAGAAAGAGAGACGAGTTTTTTCCCCTTCTTTACCCTCTCCCTGATCCCCTTCATAACCTGTTTAATCTGCGCCACCAACAGACACGTCACGTGCATCATGCCTTTCTTGTCACGATTCATTTTGTTGATGCTTTCAAAAAGCAAAAACAAAACAAAAACAAGAAAACAACAGGCGTTTTGATCTGTCCACAGGAAATGAGAAAGAATCATGTCCAGATACAAACAAAACAAAACAAAACAAAAAAACACTACCAGTAACCGCGACAAGATAATATTCAAGAAAAAAGGAAAACAATACACGGCAAAGATTACCTGCAGTGCACATACATTTTCTGTTGAAAATGAACGTTGGCACTGAAGGATTAAAGAAAAAACATAAGGAAGAAAGGAACGATGTGTTTCCCTCTCAGACAGTACACTTGGCCCTGAGAGCTATTCGAAAAACAAGCAACCCCCCCCCCCCAAAAAAAAAACAAAAAAAAAACAAAAAACGAAACCCAACAACCAAACAAAAAACAAAAAAAGAAAAACCCCACACAGTCACAATGCTTTCTTCGACCTTAAAGCCGGACAAAAACACACCCAAACACAGGAATGCTGTCAGAAGAAAGTTTATAAGCTCTCCTCTCTCCCTTCCTGTCTAGAGAAAAGGACACAACATTGTCCACAACCCAAACAGAGGTATTGAGAACAGGAAAAACAGGACAGCGATGTGGAAAAAAAAAAGGGGGGGGGGGGCGCATGGAGAGAGAGAGAGAGAGAGAGAGAGAGAGAGAGAGAGAGAGAGAGAGAGAGGGAGAGACAGACAGACAGACAGACAGACACAGAGAGGGAGACTGGATGATTTACGAGGTGAGGATTTCCGTCCAGTCACAAACTGCCGTACAGGATGAAGGGGAGATAAATGAAAATGTTAATTTGGGCAAACATGATGTAGTTATGGGCTGTTGTGAGTTGCGGGCCGTCACATGTGGGGCCAATAAGCAATCCGTTATCGCGCCGGCCCAGTGGGTTCATTCCTTAATTGGTCTGGGTGTGAAGACTGATGCCATACATTCCAGGCCCCGTCAGCAACAGATCAATTTGTGGGCAAATCAGGAATCCCTGTACTCTGTGACCTGTGTGTGTGTGTGTGTGTGTGTGTGTGTGTGTGTGTGTGTGTGTGTGTGTGGTGTGTGTGTGTGTGAATGTGTGCGTGCACATGTGCGTGCGTGCGTGTGTATGAGTGACCCCAGGTGTGCATGTGAGAATGTGTGTGTGTGTGTGTGTGTGTGTGTGTGTGTGTGTGTGTTGTGTGCGGTGTGTGCGCGCGTGTGGTAGTGTGTGTAGTGTGTGTGTGTGTGTGTGTGTGTGTGTGTGAGAGAGAAGGAGAGAGAGAGAGAGAGAGAGAGAGAGAGAGAAAGAGAGAGGGTGAGATAGAAGGGGGAGAATGAAACAGACAGAGAGAGAGAGAGAGAGAGAGAGAGAGAGGGGGGGAGTGGGAGGGTGGGGGGGGGGGGAGAGAGAGAGAGAGAGAGAGAGAGAGAGAGAGAGAGAGAGAGAGAGAGAGAGAGACAGGGACGCAGAATAGGACATGGCGTGATGAAGGGGAGAACAGAGGAGGTGTGTGGGTGTATAGGTGCGGAAGAACGGGTACAAAATCTTCACCAGAGGCAAATCTGACCTCGGAAAACAAACAAACAAACAACCCCTCCCCCCACCCAACATTCTCGAAACTATCTGCAAATCTCTCCCTTCTCATAACACTCATAAATCTCAACTTAAATAAAAGATGACCAATTAAATGTCATCAATCAAATCCTCTTCGAAAATATTTGCTAATTACCCTCACCCCCCCCCCCTCCCTTCCACCCAATCTCCCTCCACCCCAGTGACCGATATAAAAAACATGCACTTTGAACCTTTGTAAGGCAGGGCGGAATAATCACACTGAAAGACTGATATATATATATATATATAATATATATATATATATATATATATATCACGAACAATATAAAAATGTCCTTTAAAAATCTGAAAAAGCTCAACCGTCTAGGGAGCAACATCTGTTAAGAAATATTGTTAAAATGAAGTATGCACTTCAGGGATTTTAATACTTCATTTTAACAATATTTCTTAACACTCTCTCTCTCTCTCTCTCTCTCTCTCTCTCTCTCTCTCTCTCTCTCTCTATACGTCAGAGTTCGGTGTTACTGCAAAGGTCAAGTAACAAAGTTTGAACGGATGAAAATCGCCCTGGCTCTGTGAAAAGAAGAATCTGAATGTGAAAAAGATGATTGCATCCTGGAATTTGGGTCAGTAAATCAGTTCAACGCCATACATCAACAAAAATAGCAGCATGACGCATGACTTGCGGGCTCCTTGTGTTCCTACGCCATTGGAGGGGCACTAGAATTTTGGAGTGAAAAGGCTAGCAGACGACAGGAAAAATGAAGGGTTAGTGCTTGCATGGAAAAAAGAAATGGACAGGAAACCTGTCTCAAAGTCAGGTATAGTATGAACTTGAACCTGAACTTGAACTATACGATGTTTGAGTCTTCTATGAAGTCCTGTTCATCGATCCGTGTGGGTTATATGGCTAGTATACTAAAAACTTTGCACGCGTGGCTTATTGGCAAGACGGATTGTACTGGTCGGGTTTCTTCCTCCAGCAAGCATCCAGCCTACTCTTCAAAGCTTCCACAGAAGGTGCCAGGACCACTTCGTCTGGGAGACTATTCCACGTTTTGGTGATTCTTTCACTGAAGAAGTGTTTCTTGGTATCGCAGTGGGTGTGGCGCAGGGACAGTTTCATCACATTTCCTCTGGTACCTACATCCTCGGGAGTTTCAAGCTTGGGTTTTTCAGTCTTGTAGATTCTATGGACGTATTTGATGGTGTCAATCATATCCCCTCTGAGACGTCGGTGCTCCAGGCTGGGCAGGCCAAGTCGCTCTAGTCTTGCTGGATATGGTAGTTCTCTGACTGAGGAGATCAACTTTGTGGCTCGGCGCTGCACATCCTCTAGTTCTTTGCAGAGTGTTTTATGTCTGGGGTGCCACACAGTTTGTCCATACTCGAGGATAGGCCTTGCTAATGTCTTGTATAGCTGGATGAAGAGCTTGCAGTCCAAGAACTCGAAGGTTCTGCGGATGAGTATGGGTCAAGGACCGGACTCTGCGATGAATATATTTCGGTACTGGCTGATCCGAGGAGAAAAGCCAGGTGCAGCTTTGAATGTAATAGAGAAAATATAGCGTTTTGGGCCTAAACTGTAACCGTGGACTCGGACCAAAGCGGCATACTGGTTCCAGCCAACACTGCCTGTCCTCACCAGTCTTGTCGTCGGCGTGAACACGCTGGCAGCAGCGGCCCCTGCTGCTGTGAAAACAGCCTCATCACTCGTTGCCAGAGAGATAAAGAGAG
The DNA here is from genome assembly GCA_033310375.1 of Conus canariensis. NCBI lineage: Eukaryota > Metazoa > Mollusca > Gastropoda > Neogastropoda > Conidae > Conus > Conus canariensis. The sequence goes on from CM065717.1 coordinate 94,449,243, forward strand.
GCACCCACACACACACACACACACACACACACACACACACACACAGGCCCGCTGCAATAAACATGTCCGGGCAGCTCACCTCTGGCAGGATGCCCCATGTATTGGCCATCAATCACCCTAAAAACGCACGCATCTCGCCGGGCCCCATCGCGTCTCCCCGCCATCCATCATTGCAGGCATCGGTGATCTGAGAGACCCCCCAGATTTCCTCCCCTCTCCAATAAGGGGCCTCCTAACTGCTTTTTAAACTGGGATCAACAACCACCTTGATAGAATCAGCAAAATGGTAAGGTAATTGTGCGAGACACGAAAGGAAGGGAAAAAAAAGAGGAGGGGTGTGAAGTTGGGAGGGGTGGGGGGTGGGATGGGAGTAAGGAAGGTGTGTTGTGTGTGTGTGTGTGTGTGTGTGTGTGTGTGTGTGTGTGTGTGTGTGTGTATTTGAAGGGTGAGGGAGGTTGAGGAGGGAAAGTGGGGGTTCAATTTTTTTTTTTCCAGTTTCATTATTGCCTAGCGGACCCTTGCGGGGCCCTTTCACAGTTTCAAGGCTATCAACAAACACACAGGCACAGACACACAGACACAGACACAGACACACAGACACAGACCCAAGCCCTGTCCAAAACTATGAACAGAAAACCTGTCTGTGGCTGTCCAAAGAAAACAATATCACAGGCAACAGAACTACATGTGAAATTCAGAACATAAGTTAATCCATATGCATACATGATTATGACAGGTACAAAAATGATGTAAATAAGTCTATGGGCAGATACGACACAGCCAAACAGTCAATGTGCTCTCTTTGACAGTGCGCGCATCTTCATTACTTGTCTGCTAGATTTGAAAAAAAAAAGTTGACATGTTATACATTGTAACAAAACAAAAATATGTTCAGACTTTCAAAAACAATGAAAAGATGAAAAGGGGGGTGGGGGTGGGGGGGGGGGGGGGAGCAGGAAAAAAAGGGGTTGAAGAAATAAAAAGGAAATTTAAAGAAAAAACAAGTACCAAACACAAAAAGAAAAGAAAACCACACACACACACACACACACACACACACACACACACACACACACACAGATTGAGGCAAACAAGGAAATTGCAAGCACAGAGCTTTCAGAAGCAGGGACACAGTTCAGATGGACAGAGCCCATGGCATCATCTCCAGCTATGGCTGAGGAGACAGGAGACGTGTGGTTGCAGAGTGGGACAACACACGCTGAGAGGAAAGTGATCTGCAGACACTGGAACTCTGGTGAATGCCAGATCAGTAAACTGTGTTGCAGCCTGTCAAACATGTGGACAAGTATGATGTGAACTCCCCCATGTAATTTTCATTGATTATTTACAGAATTTGGTGTGTGCGTGCGTGTGTGTGTGTGTGTGTGTGTGTGTGTGTGTGTGTGTGTGTGTGTGTGTGTGAACTCAACCCTGTAATTTTCATTGATTATTTACAGAATTTGGTGTGTGTGTGTGTGTGTGTGTGTGTGTGTGTGTGTGTGTGTGTGTGTGTGTGTGTGTGTGTGTGTGTGCGCGCGTGTGTGCGTATGCGTGTGTGTATGCACAACAATGCATGTATGCGAGTGTGTGTGTGTGTGTGTGTGTGTGTGTGTGTGTGTGTGTGTGTTTGAGAGAGAGAGAGAGAGAGAGAGAGAGAGAGAGAGAGAGAGAGAGATGGATAATTTAATAAAAAAAAGGCCACAGCCCCTCATGAAGAGGGTGGTATTTACATACATTGCAAGAAATCGTACATCCAATACAAACAACAGGAGAACAATATCAGTCGTGAATTCGAGAAATCATACACTCTACACAAAGAAAAGGAGAACGATATCAATCAGGTACAGCTAATTGTGTGTATTTGGAGCGCCTCACTCATATAAATAGATAGCAGTTTGTTTTTATAACATCCCTGACATCAGAAGTCACAAACAAAATAAGTCTAAATGTAGAAGAGTGTCTATGATATTTTGATGGGATAAACTGGTTTCTAAGTAGATCCAGGGCAGGACAGCAAAACACAAAATGAACCTCGCTTTCAGAAGCCGAGAGAGAGAGACAGAGAGAGAGAGAGAGAGATAGAGAGAGAGAGAGAGAGAGAGAGAGAGAGAGAGAGAGAGAGAGAGGAGACAAGAGGAGACAAGAGGAGAGAACAAGAGAGATTCAAATGGACCGAACATGCCTTTATCCTGCATGATTTACTGAAAACAGATGACGAAAGGTGCTGAAAACTAAAAAAAAAACAATTCCCTCTCTTTAGATTCTTTGCAAATATGGACCAGACAATTGACTGATACAAGAATCTACAGCAATGCAGGAATCTAAATTTTAGCACATGACAATCTGGATAGTTGATTTAGGTTTTCATGTTCGACTTCCGACACAAAAACGTTGCCCATGCTGCGCCGAATCTGACGAGAAAAGTGCTCGTTCGTTCTTTATTTTCATTGTCCCGAGTGTTGTTTTATCTTGCCTGAAGAAGATCGAAGAGGTCGAAACGCGTCGTGAGACACAGGATCAAGATCAGTTTCCTACTGTCAACAACACACAAACACGGACAAAGAGGAGACCGTTTTCAATCACAAGTTGATGATTATATAGCATGTAAGTAAACGCAAAAGAGAAGCATAACTACAACCATTGCTGAATTACCTACATTTCTGTGGAAACATACTCTACACTAAAGTGTGTCCAGTTATTTCCTCCCCCAAGATACACATAAACACACATATCCTGTCACACATGGGTTAAAATGAAAAAGTGGCTGGCGTCACGCCATAACATCGCACCCTCTCTTGGGGACAGCACTTCCAGATTCTCACTCAAAGAGTTCTGCTGAGATGAGAAAGTTTTCGCAGCTTGGCGATCCATCATCTTGTTTCTTCACCATCATTCTTCTGTGACCCAGCCGGTCGGCTTCTGTCTGATGACCCAGCGCCAAAAAAGGTCTTGTTTGTGGGAATGAGAGAGGTTGTGTCTGATGAAAGCTGTTATCCTTCCCTCCTTCTATTTAAAGCCACATCAAGCTTCAATCAAAGCCCGTGTGTTTCAGCCGACAGCGCCCAATCAAAGAAACTCTGGCAGATTAAGTCAGACAGAAAAGACACGAGCTGCCGGGATGAATATGCAAACGATCATGTATTGTTTCCCTTTCACTGGACTGAGGGCTCCAAATGCCACGCAGGACTTTTGTTCTTGACTGGATTGTAGATTCTACATGCAAAGCAGAATTTTGTTGTGCACATTGATCCAGTATAAAACACGTCTGTTTCTTCCATGTTTTTTCCACCACACTGATGCCATATCTGGCGCTCCCTAATATGTACAAGAGGTCCAATGTTGGCATTTTCTGACTGGACGTTTTTGAAGGAAGGGGAGGAATGTATAAGTCACTCACTGTTCCCTGCAAAGTCTATAACTGAAAGGGAAACAAATACATTTCATAAATATTTCAGTATCCTTAGTATCTTTAAGAAATAAAAAAAAGGATAAATCATCAAGAAAAATTTTGTTATGTTGCTTCTAATCATGTAAATTTCTTCCAAATTTCACCAATCGAAAACAGGCCAGTGACATATTTCAAAAAGGGAGGAGGAAAATTATACAGTGTGATATGAGGAAATACCGACAGCCAGTATCTCTACTGATTGACGTCAAACAGAAATACCACCTCCCCTCTCCCCCCTTTTTCAACAGGTGGCCCACCCTATCTCAAAGCGCAAAAAGGGCTATTGGACTATTCCAGTTCCGCACAAAGTGAGGTAGGATGGAACGCCCTGTCCCAGGGTGATACATCCTGACTTCACGTCCTGCCAGTCTCTATGTCGCTGAAGTGGGGTCTAACTCCACCATCCCCTTCCCATGACCTTTGGTCCTGGACACTGAAGAGAAGCAGCTCAGCACGGCTAGTAGATGAGTCTTCTGTGCACGTGTTTTACAGTTCCTCTTCTCAGCACCGCTAGTAGATGAGTCTTCTGTGCACGTGTTTTACAGTTCCTCTTCTCAGCACCGCTAGTAGATGAGTCTTCTGTGCACGTGTTTTACAGTTCCTCTTCTCAGCACCGCTAGTAGATGAGTCTTCTGTGCACGTGTTTTACAGTTCCTCTTCTCAGCACCGCTAGTAGATGAGTCTTCTGTGCACGTGTTTTACAGTTCCTCTTCTCAGCACGGCTAGTAGATGAGTCTTCTGTGCACGTGTTTTACAGTTCCTCTTCTTCTCAGCATCTCAAGGTCCTCTTCACAAATAGGGACCACTTTCATCCCGAAAGCCATAACTGATGTGTAAAAAATGGCTGTCTCAATCCTTTCACGACGAATCTCAAAGGGAGAAGGAAATGAAACTGCGTCAGTTGGGGAAAAAGAAACAACACAAAGATAAATGTTTTTGTGATAAAGATGAAGTCTTTAGCCTCCTACAGGCACAGCCTACAGTGAGACCACTCCCCACCACCCCCTCCACCTTCTCTCCCGCCTCCCAAAACTCTTTCACACACACACAGCCAGCATCCCTGACCCGCCCATCTCCCACGCTCCAGCCCTGCGGCCATCCAGAGAGAAGCAGACCTGGCCTTCCCAGCCCTCATCACAACTATTCAATCCTGATTTGAGGGACAAAGGAACTCTCTGTGGAGCTACGTTGGTCCCGGAGTCTCTTGTGTCAGCAACAATCCGAAAATACTGCCTTGGCCTCAGTCTCTCTCTCTGTCACTCAAACACATACACTGAACGTTTCTACAGCAGGTCACCGATTATCTGACAGAATGTTATTTGGAGAGAGAGAGAGAGAGAGAGAGAGAGAGAGAGAGAGAGAGAGAGAGAGAGACAGACACTGACGCCTTTTCTTCATAAATTCATTTCAAAGGGTTATTTCATTGCATGCATCAGAATGTCATTTGGAGGACACAGAGAGAGAGAGAGAGAGAGGAGAGAGAGAGAGAGAGAGAGAGAGAGAGAGAGAAGAGAGAGAGAGAGAGACAGACAGACAGGCAGAGAGAGATTGACGCCTTTTCTTCATAAATTCATCTCAAAGGGTTATTTCATTGCATGCTTTGGGAAGGAAAGCTTGGGTAAGATTCACAGGACATCTCTTGGACAACTGAACATCCCCCCTTCCTCCACACACAGGAAACTGGAAATAACAACAGCCGTGCAATATGAATTTGATACACAAGCCTCTTATTTATACGGCGCCTGCAATGTCATCATTTAAAGTTCTATCTGACAGTGACAATACTCAGACATCCAATAAAAATATATTTTCTCCCCATCGCTAACAGACACATCTGGCAAGCAAAATAATAATGTTTTTATGTGATGAATAATTCAGAATATGACATGTTGCTAAAATCTAATTTGTAAAACTTATTTACATTTCGGAAATGACAAAAAATGAAGAGACAAAAAAAAAAAAAAAAAAGACTCGCACGGGGTTCCACAATTTTATCACAACTATCTTTCTTCTTTCGTTTGATGACAAATATCATTGACTATAATTAATACTGACGTTTGCTGAGACAGACCTTTGCTGTCCGGGTTTTCACCTACACACAGACACAGATCCAGACACACACATACACGTACTCACAGAGAGACAGAGTTATTTAGAAGGAGAGGAAAGAGACTGCTGAAATGATTATGGGGAAAAACACACACACACACACACACACACCACACGCACCGCACACAAAAGCACGAACGTGTGCGTGCACATGAACACACACACACACAATTATCATCATGGACTCATGGATGCATGATATGCAAAAACTGACTGCCACAAACAGTTACAGATGAAAACACCCCATGATGTTTGCCGCGCTCTTACAGATGAAATCTAGCATGAAATGATATAATCATGGTAATTTTCAGACCACGGCAAACGCAGACAACACAGAGCTACACAGAAGCATGTGCCCGTAAACAACATGTCTGACCCATGTTACATAAGCAAAAACAACAACAACACGAAAGCTTAGAACTCAGACATCAGATTTCCCATCTAAAGATAAACGAAAACACTGGTCTGGGTGACCAGTTAACATGGCAAGCATGCTCCAAGTCCACCGACCCTGTTGGAATTCCCCAAGACTGGGACTAGCAGATCAGTGGAGATTTGAACCCTGACAGGCAGTTTACTCAGCTTCGCTATTGCCTGGTTCTGCCCATCAACCACCCACATCCAAAACACCCAGGCCTGCAGAAAGGTGCAGCTGACGTGTGTGTGTGTGTGTGTGTGTGTGTGTGTGTGTGTGTGAGAGAGAGAGAGAGAGAGAGAGAGAGAGGGAGAGAGACAGAGACAGAGAGAGAGAGAGTGTATGTGAGAGAGAGAGACAGAGAAGAGAGAGAGAGAGAGAGAGAGAGAGAGAGAGAGAGAGAGAGACTGCTTGCAGCCCAGCCGACCACAAAGAACCATATCTGGGTTACCATCGCGTTGAAGTCAACTCGCAAGTCATAAGGAGCTGACATGCCGGTCCAAGTCTGGAAGTATGTCCAGTTAACTAACTGTCTGGTCAGTATTTCACAGGGTAACAAGACTAGCAGATAGCCAGCAAAGTTGCTCCTCTGTTCCCGTCGCAGGGGATCAAATGCATGTAATGCATTTATCACAGTGAGCCCACCCTCTCTGTCCTATCTATTCCTCTTTTACACTTCTATATCTATTCACTGCTTTTTTTCTTCTTCTTTCTTTGCTTGTTAGATTATGCTGTCTCAATACCATGATGCTTGGGGTTTGATACACAATATAACAAATCTTAGCATGGTCTGTCTAGAAGCTAGAGCATGTCCGTTTTGATACAGACTGCATTTCGCATGAAAATGTAAAATAAAAGACAGAGTGGTCAGCACACTGGCAGGTTTTTTTTCCTCTCCTCTAAATGTGGATTTTAAAGAGAATTATTTCTGTAGAATGGTGTCAAAACTACACCGAAAGTGTTGAGACGGAAAACTCTGGGCTGTTTTCTTACAAGTTTTTAGTGTCTGCTGATCGTCTGTCCAATGACAACGCCAAGGATCAGTTCTACAGAGGAGAGGCCTACATCTCTCTATACTGCAGGCAGAGGAGAGGACAGGGTAGGGGGAGGGTGTGTTGACCTGAAATTAGATGCCGGCAAGTTGCCGCATTATGACCTGACACTGACAGCTCCCTGTGGTCTGCTGGGGCTGAGACTGCCACACAACACGTCTGGGTGTGGCTGTGGACAGTGGAAAACAGAATGAGCAGGGCGAAGTAACGACAATGAGAGGGCAAGGGAGACAAGACAGGGAAAAAACACCCCCACCCTAAGAACATAATTAGTCAAGGCCCAACACAAACGCTTCTCCCCCGCCCCTCATCCAGGAATAAAACACACACACACACACACACACACACATGGAACACCTCCCCCCGAAAAGAAACAAAGGAGCAAACCAAACACACAGACCACAAGAAACAAAAACCAAATCTGCCCATTCTTCTCGTTACAAACACAGACTCCTCTTTCCAAATTAAGATATATCATTCAAAAGCTGATTTTAAAAAAAAGAAAGAAAGAAAAGAATATGTCAGATTCGACAACCGCCAGTTTCTCCATAAAAAAAAAAACCAGTCTGGAGAGTTTTGGTGCCGATGTTTGTGGAAAGCCACACACAGACCAACACCATTTCAACATCAACCTGACACAGTCTGGAGAGTTTTGGTGCCGATGTTTGTGAAAGCCACACACAGACCAACACCATTTCAACATCAACCTGACACAGTCTGGAGAGTTTTGGTGCCGATGTTTGTGGAAAGCCACACACAGACCAACACCATTTCAACATCAACCTGACACAGTCTGAAAAGTTTTGGTGCCGATGTTTGTGGAAAGCCACACACAGACCAACACCATTTCAACATCAACCTGACACAGTCTGGAGAGTTTTGGTGCCGATGTTTGTGGAAAGCCACACACAGACCAACACCATTTCAACATCAACCTGACACAGTCTGGAGAGTTTTGGTGCCGATGTTTGTGGAAAGCCACACACAGACCAACACCATTTCAACATCAACCTGACACAGTCTGGAGAGTTTTGGTGCCGATGTTTGTGGAAAGCCACACACAGACCAACACCATTTCAACATCAACCTGACACAGTCTGGAAGTTAGGGCCGATGTTTTGAAAGCCACACCAGACCAACACCATTCAACACAACCGACAACATTTTTAGAAGCCACGCCACTCCGCTTTCATCCACCCCAAACGGTTGGCACACAGGAGGCCGCAGGGAGAGGGGGGGGGGTGTGGTCGGAACATGATCCACAGAGAGGGTTCCAGAAGCCGGGGTGACAGAGGGGATAAAGACAGGAACCGTGACCACGCGGCGAATTGGCGGCGGAAATGGGTTAAAAGGTTTCCATCTTTGCCCGCACCACGCCATGGATTAACACTTCACAACTCCACTGGTGAGACAGCAACCCCACACCCCCGCCCTCCCCCCCAACAACAATGAAAACCATGATGCGCACACAAAGACAATGGAAAAGGAAACGATGAGAGAGAGAAAGAGAGAGAGAGAGAGAGAGAGAAGAGAGAGAGGAGTGAGAGAGAGAGGATAATTAGGTGAGTGGGTGGGTGAAGAAGACGGAAGGGGGATGGGAGGGGGGCGGGAGGGACGGAGAGAGAGAGAGAGAGAGAGAGAGAGAAGAGAGAGAGAGAAGAGAGAGAAAGAGAGAGAGAGGAGAGAGAGAGAAACAGCAATCCCACACATGCGCACACAAACACAATGGAAAATAAACGATGAGAATAGAGACAGGATGGGTGGGTGGGTGTGTGGAGAAGTGAGAGGGGGAGGAAGGGAGAGAAAGAGAGAGACACACAGAGAAAGGAGAGAGAGAGAGAGAGAGAGTGACAGAGAGAGAGAGAGAGAGTGAGAGAGAGAGAGAATGACAGAGAGAGAGAGGAGAGTGACAGAGAGAGCAGTTGGGGAAAGGGAGAGAGAAAAAGAGAAAGAGGAGAGAAAGAGACACGTAAGACATTTTTTTTTAACTGACCGTGACCTACATACAGCCTTTTTATCCAGTGGTTACACATTCTTATTAATATCATTAAAGAAAAAGTATACATTTAACATGGATACATGAACTAAAATGTACCCGACTGAGTAAATGTTAATGTCAGCAAAACGTGAGAAACCAATTAACACAATTGTGAACCTCTCAAACTGATGACGACAAAAAACAAATCATTTGATAAAAAGAGTTTCACGTGCATGTGCCTCATACACACTTTTGCAATCAATCTGGCGGAGGAACAAATACCTAATTAGTAAAGAAGCCATGGATGATGCAGCACAGGCACGCACATTAACCTTAATTCTCCAGAGAGAGAGAGAGAGAGAGAGAGAGAGAGAGAGAGAGAGAGAGAGAGAGAGAGAGAGGAGGGGGAAGGACAGAGAGGGGAGGAAAGGGGGGGAAGACAGAGAGAAGGGGGGGGGGGGAGGAGAAAGAAAAAGAGGGAAAGAGTGAAAGAAAGAGAGAGAGGGGGAGAGAGAGAGAGTGAGAGAGAGAGAGAGAGAGAGAGAGAGAGAGAGAGGGAAAGAGCGAAACAGGGAGAGACAGACAGGCAGACAAACACACAGACAGACAGACAGACTGGGAGTGAGACAGACAGACATATCAGGTACACAAGAGGGGGGGGGGGGGGGGGGGGAGGGAGACTGAGAAATCCTCTATAACCTGAAATTCTAACCCAAAGGAGCAGGGCTTGGGATGAAGGAGAAACATGAAGCCACTGTCCGTTTCCCTATCCCTTTGTTATAAATAACACCATGCTCTTTGCATGCTTAGTGTCCGTGCTCTCTCTCTTTGCATGGTCAATACAACAATAACGATTTGGGGGAAAATGACGAATCAGATACAAAGCTGAAATAATATGCAAGCACACGGATAAGAACAAAAAAAAAAACTTGTTTCTATGCGTGTGCATGCTTTATACAATGCAAAAAAAGACACATGATTTCAGTTTGCCATAAAAATACAACACCATCATCATTCACAGGCACATGATTTCAGTTTGTCATGAATTTGTTAAACTGGTACCACCCACAGGCACAAGATGCATACTAAATTATTGCTGTACAGTGCTAACATTCATAGACTGCTCCATGACATTTGCTTGTTTCCCAGTTGTGTAAAACGAAACGGGATGTGGGATATGGAAACAAGATACTGTGCAACCCCTGAGGGAACTTGAAGTCCCCAAAATCTTGGCTGTTTGCTTGTGAATTAAACACATTGCATGTTTTTTTTTCTGTAGATTAGTTCTTCTAACGATTATATACTGTGGACACAAAAAAAAATGCACATACCTTTTCACATCTATATGTGTCAGCTTGAATTAATGTCAATTTTTTCCCCACTCTGACAAACACAAACAGCACAGGGTAGAAGTCACACAGAAAGTGGAGATGTCACTGCTCTTGAGGACTTTAAGTCTCATGCTCGTTTCTCACTGGTTTACACTGAGGATTCCATTCATGGCAGAAGTGTCTGGCAAGCGTTCAGCGCCGGTTCATTTACCCATTTGTGGCAAAGGAAGATAAGATAATGTTACTTATAGCCCAGCCGACCGCAAAG
>CM065717.1:94464843-94472343 GCA_033310375.1 Conus canariensis
AGTACCTCTGAAGTGATCTTGGCAGCAGTGCAGCGTCTCCTCTGGTGGGTTGTCTTGTGATAGCTTGATACTGATTGCTCCCTGTGGATGGACTCTGCTGAGGCTGAGACAAGACTGACCTGGGAGTGTCTGTGTACACCAGGGAACTGGAACGAGCGGTGTGGTGGTTCATGCCACTGACGTTGCCTTGAGGACGATGGGACAGAAGGGGGGGGGGGGGGGGGGGGGGGGGGGGGGGGGGGGGGGGGATGACATCAGGGATATGAATGAATTTATTCATTGTGCCTTCATTTGTTCAGCGGATGTGTGCCTTCTCCTGGGAATCCTCAATCGATGGAAAAAGAGAGGAAGAGAGGAAGGAGAGGTCGAGGGGGAAGAGAGAGAGAGAGAGAGAGAGAGAGAGAGAGAGATAGAGGGAGTGGTGTGTGTGTGTGTGTGTGTGTGTGTGGTGTGTGTGGTGTGTGTGTGTGTGTGTGTGGTGCGTGCGTGCGTGCGTGCGTGCATGCATGCGTGCATGCGTGCTTGCGTGTGTCCTGACAACAGACCCAAACAAGACCAGTTTCCACACAAGCAAACGCAATAAAAGCCACCCTCTTCATCAGCAAACCTCATCAATCAGAACATCATGTCATTGTCAACAGCGTGCGGGGAAATCCCTCTGTCATTGCTATTGGATCCCTCTACGTCAGCAAATCATGTTCCATGTTGCAAGCATAGACATTCAGCCTAAGGCATCATTCTTCTCTGTTTTTTGTTAACAAGGGGATGGGTAGAGGTGTGTGTGTTTGTGTGTGTATGTGTGTGTGTGGGGGGGGGGGGGGAGTGATGTGTTCATATTCTCCTTGTGGGATATATAAGTGGGGAGGAGGGGATGGGGGGTGGGGGAGCAAAGATCAGCTATGCCACAGTCAATTCAACACGCAGGCAAATCTTTGACATTGTGAGAATGAAGTCTTTTGGTATGTGGTTGTCTTTCTGAGGACGAAAATCTGGCAACAAGCCATACTGACTGCCTGCCTGCACAATTTAAAAAGCATCAGATAGAAATAAACATCTTCAGCAAAAAGAAATAATTTTCTCCAAGGATTTGAAAAAAGAGAGGGAAAAAAACCCCACAAAACCAACCAAGCAACCTCCCCCCCAAAACAACAAAAAAAAAAAACCCAACCAACCAAACAAATAAAAAACTCAACCCCAAACCAACCAACCAAAAAACAGGAAAACGACAAATTCCATGTCTATAAGAGCGATTTGATGTCATACGGTGCACTTTCCAAGCGGGTCTGTATACACAGAATTCTGTTTCATCCTTTATTCACGATGCAGACAGACAGCAGTTTGGCTGACTGTTTCGCATTCAATACCGATTCCAATGGGGGCAGTCTAAAAGCACCTCCCTCTGTTGTGCACTGATGCAACATCAGACGTGGAGCACTTGTTTGAGAAGGGGAAGGAGGAAGAGGGTGGGGAAGTGGGGGTAAGGCGAGGAGAGGGGCAATATCTTCTATGGGGTCTGGAAAAAAAAATGTTCGTTTCTAGAACCCACCTTCCCAGCCCTCTCCCAAGCATATGGTAAAGAATGGAGGTGGAGGGGGTTAGGACGGGGAAGAAGTAAAAGTGTGTGTGTGTGTGTTGTGTGTGTGTGTGTGTGTGTGCGTGCGTGCGTGCGTGCGTGCGTGCGTGGCGCGCGCGCGCGTTTGTGTGTGTGTGTGTGTGTGTGTGCGCTCTCACTCACACATGTGCATGTTTGAACATGACTGCATGCATTCCTGCGTGTGTTCTAGATCCCCAGGACATCCTAACCCAACCACTCCCCCATCGATCTGTGCCTGGGTACAATCCTTTGGAAACCTGTCACAGTGATCTGCTTAGAGGACTGACATTATCCAGTACATAGAGGCCGCCTTCAGGTATTCGCCAGGACTGACATTATCCAGTACATAGAGGCAGCCTTCAGGTATTCCCCAGGACTGACGTTATCCAGCACATAGAGGCAGCCTTCAGGTATTCCCCAGGACTGACGTTATCCAGTACATAGAGGCCACCTTCAGGTATTCCCCAGGACTGACGTTATCCAGCACATAGAGGCAGCCTTCAGGTATTCGCCAGGACTGACGTTATCCAGTACGTAGAGGCCACCTTCAGGTATTCCCCAGGCCTGACGTTATCCAGTACGTAGAGGCCACCTTCAGGTGTTCCCCAGGCCTGACGTTATCCAGCACATAGAGGCCACCTTCAGGTATTCCTTCAGGTATTCACCAGGACTGACGTTATCCAGTACATAGAGGCAGCCTTCAGGTATTCACCACTGCTTTGTAATCCTGTTACTCCCCGTTATTATGTAGTTCTGTTACTACTGTTTTGTGATCTCCTACTGCGGGTACCCACTTATGACAATAATAACAACAACAGGGAGTGTTCATAGAGGTTGATGATATCTCAAAGTTGATTTCCATTAACAAGACACATCCACATACCTGTATACAAGACGTACACCACAACTCCACGCACAACATTTTGCCTCCGCCCTTCCTCCTCCCAACCAAGCTCCCCATCTCTCGAACACACAACACACACACACACACACACACACACACACACACACACACACACACACACACACATTGCACAGACACCGCTATGCAATCCTGAGAAAGGCAAAAGTAGTGAAAAACATCCACAGAAATATGGAAAACTAACACTGCCTGCAAAGATGTGTTTCAGATTTGCTTCAAACGATGCAAGCAATGGACTGTGGTGGACAAAGAAAGGCAAAGAGCTGCATGTTTGCACAGCAGAAGAAATGAACGCTCTTTCACCACGCTTCTTCTCTAATGAAGTTTGAGATTGTGGAAAAAAAAACACACTCATAACCAGACGAGCGGAGAGGCCTGGATGGAATGTAAATATTACCACCCCCCAAAAAAAACCCAACAACAAACCAACCAAAAAAAAAAAAAAAAAAAATTGAGAAAGATGATTGAGGTGCGGTTTAAGAATGCAAATATTACAAACACACACACACACACACACACAAAAACAAAAAAAAAACAAAAAGAAATTGAGAAAGATGATTGACGTGCGGTTTAAAAATTAACACTGAAGCAGAGTCCCACAGTTTCCTCATGTTTTAAGGTTACCCACCATTAACATTTCATCATGCTGTCCACATTGCTACGCTATCTTGTTACCGGTCAAATGCTTCACAACCCGGTTTTTGTTTGCTTTTTTTTTCCATTTTCCCTGCGTCGTGTGTGTGTGTGTGTGTGTGTGTGTGTGTGTGTGTGTGTGTGTGTGTGTGTGTGTGTGTGTGTGTGTGTGTGTGAGTGAGTGGGAGGGAAGGTGGAGGAAGGGCTCTCCGGTTACCCATCATCACTGCTGCTAACTGTCTCAGCCATCTTGTTCTCTAACATAGGTATGTTATTCTGCTGTCCACTGTCGCTGTTATTAACTACTGCCATATTAGGATACTCATCACTCCCATGTTGTGCTGTTTACTCCCCATTATCATGCCCACTGTTGCTGTTATCAACTACTGTCATATTAGGATACTCACCATTCCCATGTTGCCCCACTACCCATCAAGCTTCTGTTTCCCTATTATTCGTAACTGTTATGCTGTCCTAAAACAGCTCACCAATAGTACACTATTCTGTTACCCACCACTGCTTTGATGTTTTGATACCCACACTTGCTATGTTGTCCTGTTACCCACCATAACTATAACCCACCACTGCTATGCTGTCCTGTTACACCACTGCTATGCTGTCCTGTTACCCACCACTGCTATGTTGTGCTGTTACACACACTGCTATGTTGTCCTGTTACCCACCACTGCTATGTTGTCCTGTTACCCCACCACTGCTATGCTGTCCTGTTACCCACCACTGCTATGCTGTCCTGTTACCCACCACTGCTATGCTGTCCTGTTACCCACCACTGCTATAACTGTCCTGTTACCCCACACTGCTATGCTATCCTGTTACCCACCACTGCTACGCTGTCCTGTTACACACCACTGCTACGCTGTCCTGTTACCCACCACTGCTATGCTGTCCTGTTAACACCACTGCTATTCTGTCCTGTTACCCACCACTGCTATGCTGTCCTGTTACACCACTGCTGTGCTGTCCTGTTACACCACTGCTATGTTGTCCTGTTACCCCGCCACTGCTATGCTGTCCTGTTACCCGCCACTGCTATGCTTTCGTGTTACCCACCACAGCTATGTTGTCCTGTTACCCAATACTGCTATACTATCCCGTTACACCACCACTTCTATGCTGTCCTGTTACGCGCCACTCCTGTACTGTCCTGTTACCCACCACTGCTATGCTGTCCTGTTACCCACCACTGCTATGTTGTCCTGTTACCCAATACTGCTATGGTATCCTGTTATATCACCACTGCTAAGCTATCCTGTTACACATCACTGCTGTGCTGTCCTGTTTCCCACCACTGCTATGCTATCCTGTTACCCACCACTGCTATGCTGTCCTGTTACCCCACACTGCTATGCTGTCCTGTTACCCCATACTGCTATGCTGTCCTGTTACCCACCACCACTATGTTGTCCTGTTACCCCCCCACTGCTATGCTGTCCTGTTACCCACCACTGCTATGTTGTCCTGTTACCCAAAACCGCTATGCTGTCCTGTTACCCCCCACTGCTATGCTGTCCTGTTACCCACCACTGCTATGTTGTCCTGTTACCCAAAACCGCTATGCTGTCCTGTTACACCACCACTGCTATGCTCTCCTGTTAGCCCCCCACTGCTATGCTTTCCTGCTACACCACTGCTATGCTGTCATGTTACCCACCAACTCTACGCTTTCCTGTTACCCCACACTGCTATGCTTTCCTGTTAGGGCCCCCTCCCCCCCCCAACTGCTATGCTGTCCTGTTACCCACCACTGCTGTGCTGTCCTGTTACCCCCCCCCCCCCCCCCCATACTATGCTGTCCTGTTACCTACCACTGCTATGCTGTCCTGTTACACAATCACTGCTATGCTGTCCTGTTATCCACCACCGCTATGCTGTCCTGTTACACCACTGCTGCTATGCTGTCATGTTAACCCCCCCCCCCCCCCCCCCGCTATGCTGTCCTGTTACCTACCACTGCTATGCTGTCCTGTTACCCATCACTGCTATGCTGTCCTGTTACCCATCACTGCTATGCTGTCCTGTTACACCACTGCTGCTATGCTGTCATGTTAACCCCCCCCCCCCCCCCCCCCCGCTATGCTGTCCTGTTACCTACCACTGCTATGCTGTCCTGTTACACAATCACTGCTATGCTGTCCTGTTATCCACCACCGCTATGCTGTCCTGTTACACCACTGCTGCTATGCTGTCATGTTAACCCCCCCCCCCCCCCTGCTATGCTGTCCTGTTACCTACCACTGCTACTGCTGTATCCACTGCTATGCCCTTACCACCACTGCTATGCTGTCCTGTTACCCATCACTGCTATGCTGTCCTGTTACACCACTGCTGCTATGCTGTCATGTTAACCGCCCCCCCCCCCCCCCCCCTATGCTGTCCTGTTACCTACCACTGCTATGCTGTCCTGTTACCCATCACTGCTATGCTGTCCTGTTACCCACCACTGCTGTGCTGTGCTGTTACACCCCCCCCCCCCCCCAATACTATGCTGTCCTGTTACCTACCACTGCTATGCTGTCCTGTTACACAATCACTGCTATGCTGTCCTGTTATCCACCACCACCATGCTGTCCTGTTACAACCACTGCTGCTATGCTGTCATGTTAAACCCCCCCCCCCCCTTTGCTATGCTGTCCTGTTACCTACCACTGCTATGCTGTCCTGTTACCCCCCCCCCCCATACTATGCTGTCCTGTTACCTACCACTGCTATGCTGTCCTGTTACACAATCACTGCTATGCTGTCCTGTTATCCACCACCGCTATGCTGTCCTGTTACACAACTGCTGCTATGCTGTCATGTTAACCCCCCCCCCCCCCCCTGCTATGCTGTCCTGTTACCTACCACTGCTATGCTGTCCTGTTACCATCACTGCTATGCTGTCCTGTTACACAATCACTGCTATGCTGTCCTGTTATCCACCAAATTGCTATGCTGTCCTGTTACCCCCCCACTGCTGCCTGTCCTGTTACCCATCACTGCTATGCTGTCCTGTTACCCCACTGCCATGTTACCCCACCCACTGCTATGCTGTCCTGTTACTCCCCACTGCTATGCTATCCTGTTACCCCCCCCCCCCCCACTTGCTATGCTATCCTGTTACCCCCCCACTGCTATGCTATCCTGTTACCCCCCCATTGCTATGCTATCCTGTTACCCACCCCATTGCTATGCTATCCTGTTACCCCCCCCACTGCTATGCTGTCCTGTTACCCCCCCCCCCCCCCATTGCTATGCTATCCTGTTACCCCCCCCACTGCTATGCTATCCTGTTACCCCCCCCCCCCCCCCATTGCTATGCTATCCTGTTACCCCCCCCATGCTATGCTATCCTGTTACCCCCCCCCCCCCCCATTGCTATGCTATCCTGTTACCCCCCACCCCCCATTGCTATGCTAATCATCCTGTTACCCACCCCCCACTGCTATGCTGTCCTGTTACCCCCCCCCCCACTGCTATGCTATCCTGTTACCCCCCCCCCCCCCACTGCTATGCTATCCTGTTACCCCCCCCCCCCATTGCTATGCTATCCTGTTACCCCCCCATTGCTATGCTATCATGTTACCCACCCCCCACTGCTATGCTGTCCTGTTCCACCCCCCCCCCCCCCCCACTGCTATGCTGCCCTGTTACCCCCCTGCAATGCCATTCTGTTGCTAACCATTGCTAAGCAGACCTGTTACCCACCACGTCTATGCCATTTGCTTACCTGTAACTGCTGTGCAGCTCTGTCAAACACCACAGCTATGTTATCCTGCTACCCATGTCAAGTGAACAGTCTTATTATTAGTTAGCACGTTATGTGTTATGGTTTTACAAATAAGTTTATGCCACCAGACACCTTGGCTTACAAATTGGAGCTCTGTTTTTTTTAAGTGTACAAAATGGAGCTCTGTTTTTTCAAAAAGTGTACAAATTGGAGCTCTGTCTTTTTCTTTTTAAGTGCACAAATTGGAGTTGTTTTTTTCTTTCTCAACAGTGTCATTTTCATTCAAAAGAAAAGTACAACGCTTTCTGGGTCTACTTTACACTGCCCATCCCTTTATCTTTTCCTCCCTCGTTCCCTTTCTAAACTATCCATCCATTTATTACCAACTCTTGCCATCCCTTTGTAACATCAACTCTGCATAGTAGAATAGTACTTGGACTTCCATGTGATCAGCAAACCACAGACTTCCATGTGATCAGCAAACCACAGACTTCAATGTGATCAGCAAACCACAGACTTCAACGTGATCAGCAAACCATGGACTTCAACATGATCAGCAAACCATGGACTTCAATGTGATCAGCAAACCATGGACTTCAATGTGATCAGCAAACCACAGACTTC